>JANIJI010000008.1:9567500-10132500 GCA_024500535.1 Leptonema lineaticorne | reverse complement strand
TTCACGAATCATGTTACTTTTCAAATATTTTAGTTTTTTTTTAATTTACATGAATTATGTTAGTCCAATTTTTTTTTTGAGTTGGTTCTTACCTTTTAAGCATTTTTTATAGCCGATTATAAACTTTGATCATCACAATTTTATAGCGGACTTTCAACATAAATCTCAATGATTGAACGAGATGAATATAAACGTTCGATATCAGATATATATATATATATATATATATATATATATATATATATATATATATATATATATATATATATATATATATATATATATATATATATATATATATATATATATATATATATATATATATATATCACAAATGTGAATATGCATGTAGAAATAGAGGCGCGTGACAAGAAGCACCGCATTCATAATGAATTACGTTTAGATATTCCCAGGACGGGTTTAAAACCGCCGAGCTTATTACAAGGTTGACAATGGTGGTGCCTCAACGTCTGGCAGCGGTTTTGAATTATTAATTTTAATCTTGCCGCCCCCCGCTTTGAGAACCGCTGTCGCATTACCTTACCGCGCGCGTCGCCGCCGCCTCTCAAACTTTTCGCGTTCTCCATTATTAAAACGGCGGATCGAACGATAAAAGCTATACGCAAGCAAAATAAACTCGGCGCCGCTAAATGTGCTACGTTTGTATTTTAAATATTCAGTTTTGTTAAAATTCCGATTTTATTTATATTGATAAAAAAATCTTATATGAATATTTCATATCAGGGTTTTTTTTTGTTGCAGTAGGACAAAACTTATTATATATATATATATATATATATATATATATATATATATATATATATATATATATATATATATATATATATATATATATATATAAAATTAATAGGATAAAACATTATTAATATTCTCTGCGAATCAAAGTTAAAAATTTTAACTCTGAAACGAATTTTCAAAATTTAAAATATTTTATTGTTTTGAATGTATCGCATTATTATACTCTGTTAGTTAATAACTATTGATATAAAAGTGAACTTTATTAATAATAAGAAATATTTTCATACATAGAAAGTATAAGTTCAAATTAAAAGAGGCACTGAAATATAGATAATAATTATATAAATTTTTACAGCGATCTTTAATAACATTTAAATTTATTTATAAACACAATAATTATATTCTATAAAAAATCTTTAACAAAATATTACTTTTAATTTTAATTTAACAATTGAGTTCTTTATAAATATTTTTTAATCTGCAATAAATATCAAAATTTTAGTTTTTATATAATTATGCAATAGTATTAGTACTTCAATAACAAAACTATCTGAATATGAGTACGTATATATGTAACTTGTTATTGCTAATTGTCAAGGAATTCTGCAGATGGATCAAGTCACCCATTACAGGATATATCAAGTGGCTCGACAAGTGTGCTTCCTATAATTAAATTCCAACATGTATACTTCCTCCTCTTCCTACATTTAAATGCATCCACCTGCAAATGTACTACATTTTCAATTGAATAACCACTTTAAGATTTCTAATTCTATATATAAATAAAATTAATACGAACATAATAATGCATTAATCATAATTTACGATCGATTGACATGTCAGTAATTGTCAACGTGTTTGGTAACGTTGTTATAAATACCCGATAACAACGTGTTCTTATCGGATGAGAGATAACAACAACAACTTTATCCGAAACCGAGATGTTCGATAATCCAATAAAGTAGCTTACGCAGCCTCATTAGGCATATTGAGCACAAACTTAGCATAACGATACCCAACAGACAATATTTTCATCATTGTTTGCTTATATACCATCGAAAACTTTCCGCTACGTCCAATAACAAAAGCCTTATTATCATTATTATTATCATAATCCCCCCCCCATTCCCGCGACCCTTATCCGAATATTAAACATTTCTCACGATTCGCAAACACAATCTCACAACAATGATGTTAAAAACATGCTCGAGCTTTTTATGCGAAATTATCAACTTTTATCGTGAGTTCGACGTGGAGAGATTTTCTTTTTCGTTCAACTCTGACGGTATAAAGATTTTTCATTATTTATTCAAATTTAATTTTAGTTCTGACAAAACTTGTAGATCATCGCCATAGAAATAAATATAAGAATATTGCTAGTGCTTCAGAAAATTGAGGTATAATTATCTTATATATATATATATATATATATATATATATATATATATATATATATATATATATATATATATAATATTTTTTTATGTATTTTGTTAAAGTACACTTAGACTTTTTCATATTAATTTATTATATGAAAAATTTTACATTAACTAATGAAATAAAATATTATAATATTAACACAATCGATTTACAAAGTTTGCAAAATATATTACTCAAAATTTTCAATTAACCCGATAGAAAAGAGCGGATATTCAAAAAAATATTGCTATTTTATCAAAAATCAAAAATTACCTTATAACTTTTCATTGGAGCTTAAAAACGCATTCCTTCATAAAAATGAAGATTACAAATTTCGATTATTTAGTCGCATAATAGAATCGTAAATGCTTGAGAACGCTTTTTTTTATACATGATACGTTAAAACGATTTTCTTTTACGCTTTAATGCAGTAATACGTTTACATTGAAAATTTTTATCACCTTTATTTTCCATTAAATTAAATGTCATATACACCTCGTATCACTTACCCATACTCCGACGATAATAACATCCTGACTCATAATATTATTATCTTCAAGATAATAATATAGTTGGAATGGTAACAAGTAGAACGCAGAAACATCGTCGGTTTTAAAGTAGTTTCGTCGCTTGCATCTGGTAATTTTCACTTTTACCAACAGCAGTTTTCAGCATTTCCACTTATCTTAATGTATATCCAGCTACGTTTTCAGTAACACACGAAGATTTTATCATGCTATATAATGTACACGATGCGATTTTGCTCGCATAATACAATAAAATAAGCTTTTAAGAGTCCGAATAAATATTTTCAGTATCGCAATACCAAGTTAATTTTTAACCGTCTTTGTTAGGAAAATATTAATTAAATTATTATATTTTCAATTTAATATCTTTACGTCAACTAATATATAATATTTTATTTAATACATAAAATTTTATTATATACTGATCAACAGTTTTTGTATATAATATATCATTTAAACGTATTTTTTATATGAAATATGCAATTTAATGATTTTTATCTTAATCTTAATAAGTAAACTACTTTGACTACATAAAAATTCATAGCTTGAAATTCAATATATATCTACTTATATTTAATTAAATATTTATATATTAAAATTTTGTACTTAAATATAAAATTTAATTTTTTCATATGATAATGATGCAATTTTTTCACGCACTTACAAACAAAACATAATAAATATTATCATTTAATGTTGTTAACGTACAATTATTACTTTTTTTTTGTAATATGGTATATAAAAATCGCCTCAAAACTAACATCCGACAAACAATAATATAATTATTCGTTAAATATATAAATAAAATTTTCATCAAAATAATTAAATTGATATACGGACTTCGTATTACGGCAAATATTTATTTTCTTTTGATATAACCGTAAATAGACGTCGTCCTGCAGGAGCATACTATTCATACTCGTATATCAGAAGCTTTGTGATATCAGACAATTATTATGATTTATACGGGGCACGACTCGGTCGGTACGTGAAATGAATTTCCACTGAACCCAATTAGAAAGAAATTCTTCCAAGATGCGTGTAAATATTGTGTATAATAATATATATAATATTTATATATTGGAAATTACGTTTATTTTAAGACGGAATCATCTACGTTTCCACGATTATATACATATATATATATATATATATCCGATGTAAAGCGATTTTGGCAACTGATTTCATAGAAAACGATGTAAACAACGACGTTATAATTAGACAAACATAAATCTCTTCGTATTGTTTGTACTGAAAATTTATCAACGTAAACAATTACCGTACAAAAGACTCCCTTGTACACTCTGAACGGTTTCCAATAAAAACATAATATTCTTGTTTAATCTCATTTCTAGGGTTATGCGCTCGTTTTTTTTTTTTTTCATTTTAATATTATATATTCAGAATGCTCGATTTCATTAATATTTCCACGCAGAATAGAAGGGTAAGAGGAATGTACTTTGCGTTCTATGTTTTTTTTTTCAATTTATACGCAACCCCTGTTTTATGAGCGTTATTTTGCAGTATCTGTTGTACATGAAAAATTCACATTTATAATGCGTACATTTGTAAGTTATAAATTTATATTGAAAATTTCAATCAAAATTCAATAAATAAATAAACGCGATATAAAGCGAACTTTTAATTCAACACCTCTGCAATGCTGTATATAAAAAATAATATAAATATTATTTTTATTTATCCCAAATATTATATATCGTATAATACAAAAAGATAATAGTATTGATAAAAATATAAATATATTTTAAGATTATTTTTGACGTTTTATATAAAGAATACAAAACTGTACTGAAAAAAAATATTTTCCGAGATAAATTAATTTATACTCTCCTTCAGAAACGTAGTTTTATATAATTATTATATGGGCCCTTTATTTTGAAAGCGGCTTAAGTCAATTTATGTTTAAATCGAGATATTTGAGAGTTTGTGTTTGTTTAAATTTAAAAATATGTGTAACAGATGACACAATCGAATCGTGTTTTTGGGCTTCTAAAGGATTCAAATTTATAATCCTAATTAATATAATTATCATTATTTAATAAATAATGTGTTTCTGATGGCTCAAAATCAACGAAATGGCATTTTTAGTTTGCAATAAAGAATAAGTCCAAAGGAAAAGTAAATTTTCTTTGAAATAAAAATAAATATATACAATTTTAAGTTATAAAATAAATAAAATATTCAAGTTTTATTTATTTATTAATTATTATTTAACATTTTCTAATATAGAATTACAATAGGTCTTGTTATTTTTTAGTGGTGTCAACTTGATATTATAAAAGTTTTTTGATGTTTCTCATTTTGATAGCAGATCCAATGTTTTAAATGATGCATCCTCGTTTTTCGCCGTTTTATAAATAATTTATATGGATTTTTTTTCTCAAAAATATCATCCAAGATATTTTAAACCGATATATTCTTTCATCGATAATATTTTTTAGGCTTTTTTAGAGTGGCATTTTTTTATAGGTTAAGTTAAAATTAATTGTATTTTACCTTCCTTTTTAAGAATAAATGCTGTTTTATATTTATAATTAATTCATTAAAAATTAATAATTGAACTCTTAATTTGATAACACTATGCAATCAAATAAAAAAATTGAAATCTCATAAAATTTTATCGATTTATATATATATATATATATATATATATATATATATATATATATATATATATCCATTTAAAACACTTACTATTGGACTTACGCCACTTTCAAAATTATCGTTTCGTTAACTAGCAAATTTTTACAATGTAAAAACTTGATGACTTTAAATTTTTTAGCAAAAAGCTGTTTTAGGAAAAAAGATCATGTAAAAATGTAACGATTACAGTTGCTAACTCGATTTTTTTTTTGGAGAATGGATTTACACCACTTTATATTTATACGTATATAATAATATCTTTATATATTTCATATAAAGCGAATATTATTTAATTAAATTTCGGTATATCATTTTTTTCTTTTTTTTTTTTGAAGTATAATATAATATTCGACGTTTTATTCTAGAAATATGGCAAATTATCGTATTTCATTCAATGAAACAACACGAAAAGAGCACAGCACAAACAACATTAAAAATTTCATCTTTTTATACCATGAAAATAAGCAGAAAACTCATATTTTATAGCGAGTTTTACGACGTGTCGAAGTCTATTTTATATATAACATCTCATATATACACGTATAATATTGCGTTATATAAAATTAATTTTCTATTTCGTAGAATTTTTCATATAAATACAATTTTTTTTTTGAAGAAGATTTATATTCATGTGATATTATACATATATATATATATATATATATATATATATATATATGTATATGTTTATATGATATAATATATATATATATATATAAATATAACACGTAGAAAACCGCTTAAAATCTGTATTATGGCACTTTTGCGTTTATCTCGTGAGAGATTGACTGACGCGTTCCCCTAAACCGCATCAGCGTTTATTATGGATCTTCGGGAAAAACGATAAAAACCGATAAGCTATATGGGCGAGGAAATTTTATGGTTTCCGATTCTAGTCCTGGTGAGGATCGTTCACCGGAAGATTTCCGGAAAATTACCAAAACTGCGGAACGCGAAGATCGCATCGTAAGAAATTTATATCCTTTCTTTGCCTATATAAATCACAGAGCACTGTCGTCGAATGGAAATTGTCACATCGCATATTATATATATATATATATATATATATATATATATATATATATCGTATTCACATGCCGTGTTTCAATTCGTATAACAGACGAGAAAAAAAACCAGCGCTTGTTTATCGTTGGCGATTGATTTGTTCGAGTTTATCTATGTTTCGATTTATAGACGAATGCTCTATTGTTTGTCATTTTTTTGTCAATTGAGACGTTTATTGTATTATTATTAATATAATGATATTAATCAGAAACGAGAAACTATATTGATATATCTCCCAAGAGTGATATATCAATGATATATTAAAATTACATTAATATATTATCTTTAAATGTGATGTAATGTAATATATTTATTAAGCGTTATTACTTCAATATCTTATGATATGAATAAAAATATTTTTTTTTACATTATAAAATATTTAAATAATACTTTTATTAATATTAAATGATATTGAATATAACATAAAAATTGTAATTTTATTTAAAACTATATTTAGAGATTATCTTTATAGACGCTGAAATTTCTTTATAAAAATAAGAGTACTTTATTAATTAAATTTTTATCTAAAGTGTTTAATATAAAATTAAATATCAATTATAAATTTTCTGTAATAAAAAATATTGCAAATTATTTTTTATAATGAAATTTTTATGATATTTGACATATAAAAAAATATAAAACTTCATTTAAATATCGAATATTCTGCAAAATAAAATAAAATTTATTTCTCCATTATATCTTATTGTGATCGATTCTCATTTTTTATCTCTGTATTATATTCGTATATATATTTTTATAATCTTTCAAATTTTATTTATATCCATCGCAAAATTTCTTGTTTCATTTTTTTTTGTTTCGGTCACAATATGAAAAATTGAAAATATAACGCGATAAGAAAAATAATCAAAAAAAAAAAAAAAAAACCTACCCAGTATATAAGTGAAGCGCGCGTTCATCCCTTATATGTGTGTGCGTGCCGGTTTTTCCTTCAATACGAAATAAATTTTTAGGCAGCGCATGAGAAACGTGAAAATTCACATTTTTCGCGTTATTTTCACGAAAACGATGGCCCTTTTGCGTAGTCTAATTTTCATCTCGTTTCGTTTCGGCCGCCTTAGCGAACAGTTTTCCGCGACGACATCACAAAAAGAACGTTTTGTCAAACTTTTTCCACTTTTTTTCACTTTCGTCTCGTAAATGTTTTATTCATGATTCGCACGTCGATAACGTTACAAGTCTATACTTATTTTTTTTTACATTTCCATTCGTAAATATGCGTCGTTTATTCGTTATTTATTAATACGTTCGTTCGTTATGCAATATACGAATAATTTTCCGGATTCATAACGGTAAAATTCGCTTTACGCACGAGTACGTTTATATATATATATATATATATATATATATATATATATATATAGTTAAAATTTGCATGTAAACGTAATATTCCGATTTTCGTGTCGTATTTAAACTTAGACAAGGATACGATAGACGAAGGAACGCCCCTGCAATGTTTGGACTGTTCATTTATTATTCCTGTACGTAAGAAAGACTTACGACAGCAGGAAACCTTCGCTTAATCCTCAAATAATGATTGTAATAAACGAGATTTTATTCATTCTATTTTAAATACTTGCACGTTACATTTTATTTTTAAATATTTTTTTATAATATAATATAAAATTTCTACAAGTGTCGAGTATTTTTTTTTTTTTTTTTCTTCAAACATTACTAATTAAAATATCTAATCATAACGAAAAATTCATAATAATATATAATATAATTCAAATGGATATTCTAACATTTAAAATGAGCACTTTTAAGTAGATTTATTTTTCGTACTGAAATATACAATTTTAAACAATATTGATATATTAAAGAAATTTCTAGTGATATTATGCATTATTAGCGTTGAGCTATTATTGTAATTATCGTTATAAGTATATATTATAATAATATAATATTCCTAAAGAAGACCACAAATTGATATATTAGATTCGATAAATAATCTTATTAGTGAAGTATTTATTATGGAAAATCAATTTTACGGATTATTTATCTTGAATTTATTTTCGATACGTATTTTCATTTCATGAATAATTTTATTTTTACGCGTATTCTTACCGACATCAATTAAATATTATCCCAAATATAAATAAGTCCAGTATTAAACTGCCAAAACTTTTTCGTTTTATTTTTATATACTATAAACTAACTGTATTTTTCTGTTACATCTTTTTTCTTCTGTCGTCAATATGATTCTTCATTTATTTTATGGCACATAAAGTTTATCCTTTATTTTCTTTTTCACGACTACGAACGACTTTTTATCGTTACACCACTCAATGCTTACACAACACGAATTAATATCTCAATTTAACATTATAAATTCTAAATCTTTTGTTATTATTATTATTATGAAAACGATATTTTCGAATAGCAATATTATTAATATAGAAGTGCGATACGTTTAACCTCTTTGTTTTATTATAACTGCGATATTATTATTATATATAGTATATTGTAGTTCACGCATTTATAACCGCTACGCTATGGAGACCACAATTCCTTTTATTACAATATACTCGATATTATATTGGATAAACGTAATTTCGCTACACATATTAATCACTTTAATCAGAATATTGTACGTATGTTTGTTTACATATATGCATATATATATATATATATATATATATATATATATATATATATATAAGAGTCAATGAGATATCTAATTTGTATCGCGTGCGGCTTCTATCCGTCTTATGCGGGGGTGAAGAATAAGAGTAATCCACTTACTTTAATTCGCTTACGGGATTAGTTCAGCCCCGCTATACAATTAGTGCACAAAACATACGGTGCCATTTTCAGACGTGAAAAAATTTATAGAACGAATACGAAAAAAAAAAATAAAAATAAAAAAAAATAGATATAAAAGGATAACATTTATCGACGGTATGTTTATAAATAAATTTTTAACATCTCCACGAACGTACATACCATATGATACGAGAAACGTCGAACGATTTCGAACCCTCACTACGTAAAGACTAGGGGATGCGATGAATAATAAAATATGTCCACTTTCTGGCTGTCCGTCGTTGAATATTGCATAGAGGTCTTGAAAATCTAAAATTTGAGGGGGTTAAAGCAGCCAGCGCGTAAAATTCGTATCGGTTCACGTTTTACACGTTTACGGTTAACTTTCACCGTAGCGAAACTTTCATAAAGGATGCTAGTCCACTCTCTACCGAGATTAGACTTACCGTTTCTAGCGTAGTCAAATCTTATTTGCATATTTTGACTCGTTTCTCATCGTCGTCTCGTTCATTTAAACTGTGAATCTTACGTTTCTAGACGTGACATAATTCTATTTCCTTCAATTTCGACGAGCATATATTTTTCAACAATATAAACTTATATATTTTCATTTCAAATTTTAAAATTACATTTTTACATATATAAATATATATATATATATATATATATATATATATATATATATATATATATATACAAGTAATTGAAATAGAAATTTAAAATTAAAATGAAAAAGTCGCTAACGCTTTAAAGTTTTCCCTCTTTGTGTTCAATTCTCATTGTGTTCGAAACTTTTAAAGTTTTCGTTGAATATTTTTTCGAATATAATAAAAATGGATATCCGTGACATTTGAGCATCACACTTTATTTATTAACATACATTTCTAACCCCACGTCCAATGAGAATATTAACCGTTTAATATTCTCGTTCTTAACGTTTGTTAGAAACCATTCGTTAACTAGTTGAATCGACCGGTATATTCATATAAGCGATAAATAAAATATAATTTAAATATTAAATTAATTTTTAATAAATACGATAGTAAAAATTTATTGCAATATTTTTAGCATAAAAATAAATATATATTTTAAAATTAATTTAAAATTGAAAAAAAGGAAGAAAATATAAAAAAATACTTTAAGAGTAAAATAAATGAAAAATTTTTAATCATATATAAAAGAATGTATATACAATTATGAGAACAAAAAGTATAGTTTTGTTACGTAAAAGTCGTACAGGCAAAAAGTATGGTACATCACGTTAATAGCCGTCAAAATCGAAAGAAATCGAAGCAAAATTGGATCGTAAATACTGAAATATTTTATATGAAATCATAGAATAATAAGTTAGACTTCCGTATGATAAAGATCTATATTTTAAATTGTAAAGATCATTTAAGATTAAATTGTGAAAATAAGTAGCATTTGATGAAAAAAAAACCACGAACCTTGCGTTCTCATTATATATATACCATATATATATATATATATATATATATATATATATATATATATATATATATATATATATATATATATATACCATATATATATATATATATATATATATATATATATACCATATATATATATATATATACCATATATATATATATATATATATATATATATACCATATATATATATATATATATATATATATATATATATATATACCTTATATATATATATATATACCATATATATATATATATATATATATATATATATATACCATATATATATATATATATATATATATATGATTTAAAGTGTTGTTAGATGTGTTTATAAAAATCAATTTTATATATAATTCGACGCGTCGTACAAAGTAAAAAAAAAAGTTTTCTGAATTGTTACATTTTCATGAAAACGACGCAATCCTTGCGGTCGTAAGACGGTTGACCGAAAGGGCGGTTTCGGTGGTGTGTTTTCCACTGGCCATCGTCCGAAAAGTTTTCCGCTTTTCTCAAGAATGAGAAACAGCGGCGTTTCAGGAAGGATGCGACCGTAATAGCGCAACCGCAAACAGAAGATACCCCTACGAGTTTCGGCTCGGTAAACTTACCCCTTTTGTATTATGCAAGACGTTTCAACCCTTTTCCTTCGACGAGAGACCCTAGCTGCCGAATGTGCGGTTTGCCTTTTTGCTGATGTGATGTGACTTTTTTCCATTAAGTGTATGTAAACTCGAAACTCGAGTGTTTTTCGCCATCCGAAACCATTTACCATACGTGGTTCATTTGGGGAAAATGTCTCATATGATTTTTATATATTTATAAATAGATATATATATATATATTTTTTTTTTCATTAATATTCTATCAGAATATGCTGCATATTTTATCATTATTACTATTATATTCGGTTATTTTATCGATCTTCTCCCTTATAACAGAGCTATCCAAACTATATCTTATATTTTATACTTTATTTTTTTAGATATATTAGAATATAAATTATTTTTCACAAAAGTGATACTAATTTTAATTGATATATTCGTTATCCCTAATGAATTTTTAAAAATTATCAAAAATCTATTATTACCAATTGCTTTTATATTCATATATTATATTATATTATATAAATATGTGTGTGTGCGTGCAATATTTTAAAATAAAATATTTAGCAATACATTAGAATTTAACTAGACTATGGTCTACCAATCATCTGTAAGGTTTTTTTTTTGAGAAGTTTATGTTCACTCGTAACTTAACAATAAGAGATATGAACTTTTTACACTTTTCACGTCATATACTATTTAACAATAAAAGCTTTCTTGATAGTCAAAAGTTTATATATACAAGAATATATTTATATACATAAAAAGTAAATATGGCGTCCGCGAATACCGGTATTTAATGTTGGGGGGCATCAATTCGCTGAAATTATCCTTAGATGTGATTTATGAGATCCGCAAATATTAATTACACTTATTAGTGATGATGTATAGACAGTGGAGCGACTATAACTCCAGTTACTGTATTACAAATTACTACTATATATTACCGACTATGGAGACGTTGCACGAGTTTTTCCACCGGTCCGAGCGGCATACATCAACAGCGAACTTCATTAAGCATCCGTGACGAGAATCCCACAGGAGCATATTTATATAAAATATCATCAGGGAACGGCCACGACTATACCGATCGCTTAATCTATGGTAATTCCCTATGAAAAATGCAGTTTACATATATATATATATATATATATATATATATATATATATATATATATATAATAAAAGCTGAATAAAATTTCTTTAATTCAATTTGAATCTTTAGAGAATTCTCTATTTATAAATATTGTGTTCAAAAATTGACGGAAATTATCACCTTTAAAATAGTCTCCATTAAATATTATTATATTTATGACAATAATTCAAATCAATAATGGCAAATGTGTGACGTATTTTAAACTCTTAAATTTAAAATAACTTTAAACTCATATATGCATGTAAAATGACGACCATTCAATGTTTTCTTTAATTCAATCTCTTTATTATAGATACAAAACTAAAAAATAGAGGTTGAGACATTATTGCAATATTGTTTTATATCGTATACGAAAGTATTCTTCACATTCCATATTACTTCTACATTATAGTGTTAAATGAGAATTTAAAAAAAAATGTAAATTATAAAAATCTTACAATGAAATTAAATAAATTTCTAAAACTATTTTAACACGCATTGTAAATATCGAAAATCCTTTTTTTTTTTTTTTAATAAAATATTTCTATATAAACCTACTTAAAAAGAATTATATTATTAAGACATAATATTTTAACGGCTTACCTGACTTTTATACGTATAAATAAACCGCGGCGTAAATTTTATTCAATCGAGATTAATTTCCGAGGCGGCGGTTTTGTCAATTTTCGCTTTCTATTCAGGCCGACGATGTTGCGAATCCTTCAAAATTCAAGAGCTCACTAGAAGGATACTGCGGTGAATTTAAGGTTATTCAAGTATTCACCACTTATGAGGATACCTTTTCAACGATAGAGTCCCTTTCTAATGAATGCGCCCCATAAATCATAAATAGTAAACATTCGCACGCACGCACACACACACACACACACACACACATATATATATATATATATATATATATATATATATATATATATATATAAAACATAAGTTGAAACATCGGCACAAAACTTGGAAATTTAAGTAAAGAACATTTATCACACAACTTCAAGGAAAATTTTCCTGGAAAAACTTTCAATATTTATTTGTTCTTTATTTACATTTTGTTACGGCTAATGTTATATAGATATAATACTTATATTTGTAAATATAATATTTACAAACTACATTTAAGATATTTTTTTTTCAGTCTTCAATTTCAATTTTTCTGATACAATAACATTTTATAAATTGATATTGAATAAGCAATATTGTGAAAATTCGAACTTTGAACAATCGTTACAATATCTACGTTTTCACAGGTGTTATTAATACGTACTATATATATATATATATATATATATATATATATATATATATATATATCATTATCAAAACCATTTTATACTAATATTAACAGTGATATAGTATTATTATCGTTGTATCTGTCATTAATTTTATTATAAGAATATATATTGCATAGTACGTGTTGGTTTCTGCTCGATATATATATATATATATATATATATATAATATCACAACCGATAAAACTTTCACGTTTCATATTTCAGAAACATAGGTATAATCTTTACAGACATTATTAATGAAAAGTTATGTTCGTTTACAATCTTGCCCTGAAAGCCATTGTGTATTTTAGATTGAAACATTTTATATAGATTAGTGCACGTTTTTCAGTCGTAACAAAAGGAGGAAAATCTTGAAAATACGCCAAAGAAAATTTCAAATGAAACGAAAGAAGAAAAATAGTAAATTTAGGAAAATGTATTGCAAATTAGATTCGTCGTTAAGATGTGAAATAATTACTTATAATTTAAATCTGTTTTAATATTGTGAGATCAAAAGATATAATGTTAAAAAATAGTTTTCTTTCTTTAGAAATGGTCAAAATAAATAAATTCTTAATATTAAGTAAATTAGAAAAATTTTGGGTTATTAAGATATTTTTCAATTTTTTTGAATTATTGAGTTTAATAAAAAAAAATATTCAAATGATTTAATGGGATTATATGATTCTTCAACGTACTGGAAAATAAAATTAATTACTAAATGGAAAAATTTGATGTCAATTTCTTTATTAAATAAGATGTTCGTTGATGTCCTTTTACGTTTTAAACGTCTCATAAATCAAAAAGGAACCTTTAATACTAGCACAAACTAAAAACGGCAAACGCAAACATTTCAACAGAAAAAAAAACAAAAATACGATGTAACAAGAGAGGGAAAAAAAACAAAGAACGTAAAACAGAAAGAAGGAGGATTTTTAAAGTTCATGGGGGGAGGGAGGGGCAGCAAAGAGAACTATTGTTCCTAACGACCCGTATTTAAATGGACAAGCGGAAAAAATCTTTACAGAGAGTTTTCGTGGATTAAAACACGAAAAGCGCCAAGCAGAGGTGAGCTGGAAATAAAATGAAAATGAAAAAAAAAAAATATATATATATATATATAAAAACGAGGAAAAGGGGGTCAAATAATGCTACCCTTCGTTTGTTTTGCGCTACGACCGATAGGATAAATCAAACATCAAACAATGGCGCTCGTGAATTATCACGACGCCATTTTATTCTTTCTTTTCACACACACACACACATATATATATATATATATATATATATATATATATCCTATGAACCTTCCCCGGTAAAACTCTTTTTGTCCTGTTCCATTTTTGTTTATTGTCATCCATTTATTCCACGGCGCGCATTTAATTCAATGAACATATGTACGGCAATTTTTCAGACAATTTTAAAGGCCAACAAATCACGAAATATTTTTCATACATTAATCAAGTCTTGATTTTTTTTTTCATAATAGCACAATACACATAACTTTCAACATACTGATAAGCATTGTCCGAAAATACTTATTCAACATACTACAATATATTATTTTTGCACTCAATTTATTTATTTTTAATAACTATATTTAACACATATTTTATTAAATATATTCATGAATTTAAAATAGTATTAAAACAAAGATGAATAAAATTTATTATTCTAAAATCTATATATTATTTCTCTATTAGCATAAAAAATATTTAGATTCGATCGTTTTGCATTTTATTTATTCATTTATTTTTATGTATCTAAATATATTTATTACACATAATAAGCAAAAAATATTCAGATGCAATCGTTCTATTCTCAGTATATATATATATATATATATATATATATATATATATATATATATATTATGTATATTTTTAAACGCATTTACAAATTTAAAACGCAATTAAACTATACGCACAACATCTATTTTCATTAACAATACGTGGAAAGGGATATTAAAGCAAACGTTTGCACTTTATGTTTATTTTTGAATTGTAAATCAACGTTTTGAAACTGTACTCATTCACTTTTCACAGTCGTCGCCTTTTTGGTATACAATATTATAATATAATAATAAATTAATAAACGGTCGAATTTAACGCGATTTTACCCGCCCAGAGTACCAACTATGTGTATTAAGCGTTCAAGTGTATACAAGATTTAACTGAATACAGTTAAAACATAGTTTTGCATTCGATACTTGGCGGGTGCTGTTTAGTTAGATATGCTGAAATTTAATATTGAATTCCGTCTTGTGTAATATTACTATGCGATATTTAATATAACCGGACCGTTGTGTAATCGCAGTTTAAATATAAACTTCATAGTTTCAGAATAACGGAAACTTGATAAGGCGATCTTGATATAAATAGTTTTTACTAAATATAAATTGTAATTTTTAATATTGATAGTTTCATATTACATTTTCTATTTTTGAATTGAATAAATTCCTTTTTAAATAAATCATGATGAAAAATCTCATCTCTAGAAAATCTACTGCACCATCAATTTATTTATATATTAAAGCGATATTCTCTATTTGGAAGATTAGTTCTTTTCTTTTCAAGTCGTTCTATATTAAAACATGTCGTTTTTGTATTTTTTTTGTGTTAAACGCGTTTTAAAAGTTTTTAAACCGAAAAAATGTTTTTTTTTTTTTTGAGTCAATCTAAGACCGAGCACATTTTTAAGATTTAACTTCAAGACGGATGACGTTTTCTTTGGAGTTGTCGGAGTTTTAACGGTTTTTTTTACAATTCAAAAAATTGTTCAATCAATTTTAACGTGTCCTTCTTTTCAACAAACGATTCTTCACCATATGTGCCTTTGAAATATGTCCTCCTTTTTTAAAAAAAAATCCAATTTTTTCTCGAAACATATACTTTTTAATATTTATTTTTGAAGAATAATCATTTTGTTTTTTTTTTTAATTCGTTCTTTATTTCAAACATATCTTTTATAAATTTTTGATATTTAACTTCTAAAGACGAACACTACGACCTCAAGACCAAACACTTTTTGTGATTTTGTTCAATCAATTTTAACGTGTCCTTCTTTTCAACAAACGATTCTTCACCATATGTGCCTTTGAAATATGTCTTCCTTTTTAAAAAAAAAATCCATTTTTTCTCGAAACATATACTTTTTAATATTTATTTTTGAAGAATAATCATTTTGTTTTTTTAATTCGTTCTTTATTTCAAACATATATTTTATAAATTTTTGATATTTGACTTCTAAAGACGAACACTACGACCTCAAGACCAAACACTTTTTGTGATTTTGACTTCTATACGGTGATCTTATTTTTGAAGTTGTCTGAGTTTTGACTATCTTTTCTCTACAATTCTAAAATATGTATAAACAATCTTAACGCGTTTTCTTTTTCAACAAACGATACCCCATCATATCCTTCTTTCTACTAAAAGAAATTAGTCACTTTATATATATATATATATATATATATATATATATATATATATATATATATATATATATATATATATATATATATAATAATTATTTACTATCGCTTAATATTTATTAACAGACATAAATGCAAACATTCATGAATAAAATATATTAAACCCTGGACCGCTGAGGGTGGCGTTTGAGAGATATATACGAACGAGTTACACCTGCCGTTCTAGTGGGTCATTTGAATTCTAGTCTTCGAACAGTCTACTAAACCGTCGGTATTCCGACATATTAACCGCGTCGACGTTACGGCAACCTGCGAAATGGCCAACCATTGATCAACTCCCCCGCCCCCGCCCCCCTCGCCCCACACACATTTAACGCGACCCACAGTTTTATTATGACCGTTTTATTATTCGGCCGCTTTGCCGGTTTCTACATAATTACACGGTACCGATCGTTATGCGCACCGGTACCCTTTAATTTAACATTCATACGTAGCCACCTAACCACCATCACCACCACCCCTCCCCCTCGTTCATAAAAATGATTTCGAATTAATTTACGAAATAAATTTTCACGAACCGGAAAATAGCGAATTGTACTATTATATGTCAACGATATTTTTGTTAAATGAGCCTCGTTAGAAACATAGCAACGGTTGTTTTTCCTTTTATTCGACACTGTGTACATTTGAAAGTTGTTTCTTTCGTAAAAGGGAATATTTTACTTATGTCCGTTCAAATTTTTCATGCATTTATATAATAATAAAAGAACGAATCAAATGAAACGTGTTTAGTTTAAAATATTATAAAATTACAAATATATATATATATATATATATATATATTGTCATGGACGTTTTATATAACAAAAAAAAGTATTTAAATGTCGTCACAAATACGAGCCCAAATTGCAATTCATTTCCTATGACAACTGTTAATTAATGATCGAGTCAAGAAAAGCTTTTGTTGAGTTGTATTTGTTTTAAAGCTTTAATGGTCTACCGCTCCATTAGTTTTTGCTTTTCCTCCGAAATGTTCCGGAAAATTAAGGATACTCGGGGCAGTCAACTTTAAGCAATTATAATTAACAAAAAACTTTTCTTCATCTACACTTGACTAGTGCGAACCACACAATGAAAACGTATAATTAAATTACCAAGTATCAACGTTGTCGTTTATACGTTAATTTAATTAAAATTTTATTATTTTCTTAGATTTCGTGCCATATTTCAAAGATGTATTGGTGTTCAATTTGTCTACCGTGTCCAGAATGGAAAAGATTAAAGCGGCTCAGTTGCATATCTTTAGAAGAAGACTGTTTCCTCAAAAGGATCACTCCAGAAAGAGATTATTGCCGCCACCCTGCAGAGTGAGGCTTTATCAACTTCTCACTACACCTGGAACCTCGTCTCTACAACCCTCATCGTCAGGAAATCCCGTTGAAGTTGACGTGAGAGAGCTAAGTGATTTAGAGAGAATGAAAATACGCTCGTTGGATACAATACCAGTAGCTCAGGTAATTACTATACATACTATATATGATAATCGAGTTCAATTATACATTTTATTATAGACATTTTCCTTTCGTGGAAATTTTATTTTAAATTCGATATATTTTTTTCCCTTTTTTCAGATGACACGGGGTGGATGGTATACAATTGAAATTTCTATGGCGCTGAAAGAAATGCTGAATTCACCCGGTGCTACATCCAATTTCATATTTGGAATTCGATTTGAGGGACCCAGGGGTATGAAAATATTATATATTATTGCCGCATTGTTTTTTTTTTAATACGAGACTTTTTTATTTTATGAATAATATTAAAAAAAAATTCAGCAACAATAGAAAATTTTCAAGTACGTAATTACTTTAAGAACTTTCATTGAAACTTACATAGAGCTATGAATGGTACGTGCATGCTTATCAAAGAGCTGAAACTTTCAACAAAACGTCATGTTTCATGTGATATGTAACGCAATTAGCAAACAGCTTGAGAAAAGTTTATATGTTACTATTAAATATAAAGTTTAATACTGTTAACTATTATAACAATAATGAAACTTTTCTTTGCGTTTATTTCGCAGGAAAATCGATATCGCCACAACATTTTTTGAGACCACCAGGAGTGAACGAGTCTTCTTCTTATATAGTTATATTTTCGGAAGATAATAGTGCAAATGACATTTCGTGGACTGATATTAATCAAAACTTAAATTACAGTCAATCAAAGATTTTAGCTGATCTATTTAGAAAATCCGCGATGAATACGGGTAGCAATCAAAATCGAAGAAATTATAAATTTGGAGAAAATAGAAATGATAATGATCAAAAAAGAAATCAAAATATCAATATTACCGAAGAGAGAAGACGACATAATAAAAGAAAATTTAAAAAGATCGATGATATGTACGGAGAATCTGACAGATTAGAATCAATTAGACACGGTAGAAAATACTATAACAGTATGAGAAATAAAGATAATAATAAGAATAAAGTTAAATCTAGAAATTCATCTCACCGCATGTCAAATTATATACCGGGTAACAACGATATTGCCGAATTAATGGATTTCGAAGCGACGAAAAAATTTATGGCACTTAACAAAAGACACAATCATAAATCTATAAACAGTCTCAATTTACGATACGACACAAACACTAAGAGTATCGTTCAAAAGAAAACGACGAAATCGGAGACGGAACAAAACGACGAAAATCAGTCGCCGTTGAATAAAACGCGCAAAACGAGATCCGCACACAACGACACTGTATCGGATTACGTGATAGAATTCACTAAGAACGACGAAAATTTCGACGTCGTAGATCCGGAATCGACGACGGAAAACAGAAGAAATCAAATCGAATACGAAAAAGAGGACGATCTAGGCGATATGTCGTATTACGAGCCGAATTCGTACGTTAAACGTAAAAAGTCAGACGTGGACGACGATCTTAATACGGTGCTGAAAAACGATGACGACGCATACAAAAATAGCAAAGGCACTTCTTATTACAGCAACGACGACGAAGACGAAGACGAGCAAATGCAATTCGCTAACGACAAAAATTGGGACACATATGGCAACGACAATGAACGAAATCGTTACGTCGAAAAACGAAGGCACAAACATCAAATGAGAGAAGACAGAATCAAACAGAAAATGAACCAGCTGAACAAAAATCGTCGTGAATCTGACGAGGTATATATATTCTTCTATATTATTTAATATTTCAATTAAAATATACTTAATTTATATTTAAAAATATTCGTTATAATTCAATAGTACAACTTATTTATATCGAACTGATAAAAATGTGACTATTCAGAAATTACGTTATTTAATATTTCAAATAAAAAATATGGTAGATAAATGTAAAACTGATAGTACACCTTATATAACTAGAGATTTCAAGTTGTAGTACATTAAACAAAGTTATAATTTACTAAAGTGGTCTTGAATATTTAATTCGTAAACTATTTTGCGGGACTCATAAGCCGATACTTAAAGTAATATTTTCATAATAAAATATACTAGAGTAGACAAAAAAGAAAACCGCATCACTTTATTTCTATCTCATGAAATCACCATGAGAAGAAATGAATTCTCTAAGGTGATCAACGTAGTACAAGGAACTGAGCGAGATATATGGAAGAAGAACATAATAAAATATTCATATTATTGTAGAAAAAAAACAATTTCTTATTTTTTAATATTTAATAAAAATAATTTAAAATAAATTAATATAACCATGATTCACTATGAAGAATGAAAATATGGAAATTTACTGAAAATAAAAATGTCACGTAAAATAAAAAACCTGGATAAATTTATATATAAATATATATATACCATATATGTTTATTTATTTTGATTTTTCAATTTCTTTAGAACGAAACGACTCAATGAAATCAAATCGATTCCAGTATTTATTATCCAATTAAAAAAAAAGACGAGTGCGGTCCGAACATAAAGCCGTCGAAAGCGGCAGATGGTAGCGCGTTTTCGAAATTTTGAGCTTGATTCATAAACTTTTCAAATTTCAAAGGCTATTAGTTCCGTCCGGATTTATTTTGTCACAGTTTGGAACGTCCGTCACCATTCCTACGCCCTTTCCGCCCTTGATTTTACCCTTTTCGTTTCGCTTGATGTATTAAACCGATCCCCAAAAACTAACTACTCGTTTGGGAACGTTAAAACCTTCCTATGAACAGTCGTTTCTCTTGATTTCATCAATATTATATATATATATATATATATATATATATATATATATATATATATACATTAAGATACAAAAACAAATCAATTACATTCGAAACATTACGATTTTTATGATTAATGTAATTTTTTATTTTAATCGTAATTAAAATTGGTAGTGTATAAATTATAAATGAAAAGTTAAGCAAAAATCCTTTTTTAGAAAGAACAGTCCACCTTTTGATTTGTAATCTAAGACTTAAAATCGATAAAGAATTATTTTCTAAAGTCGACTTTAAGACTGAAAACTTTTTTTTTTGGCGTAGACTAAGGACCTATTTTTTTGGAGTCATCGGAATTTTATCAATTTTGCTTAATTCGAAAATTTGTTTAAATGATTTCATTGTGTCATCCTATTTATTGTTCAAAAAATTTAGTCATTTTAAAATTTGATACAGTTTTCATTAAGAGATTTGATTTAAATTTTACTGTTCTTTGTTATAAAGAGAACATTAAAAATTATAAACATCGTAAAATATATGTTTCTCCGTTATTAAATAATTTATTAATGAATAATTTAAATGTTCTAAAATATTTATACTGATTTTGTATGAGAGAAATAATTAAAAACGAAGAATATTTTTTTTCATTTTATATTTCATGCCTTTACTATGAAAATCTAAAGAAAAATAACTATTAATTAATTCACAAATATCCATATGAATATGTTCCCTATTTATCCGGTTCGCCTGTGAGGAAAGTGTAACTTCGAAATACTTTAACAAAAGTGAGAGGATTATTAAAAAAAAATATAGAGATGAAAAAGCGTCGAGTTTTCATTCGTATTTCCACGCAAAATTCTCATACCATCGAACATAAATAACTTTTCAAAGAGGATCTCCGACTTAATAGAGAAAAGAAGAATACTTCAATTCTGAAACGAAACCCCTTGCAACACCTCCACATCCCTCATCCCCGAAGGGCAAAAATATTTAGGAATGGGTCTTTTAAATAAGTGAAGGTCGTCGAAAAAAATATATATATAGAATCAATGTCGTGTTATTAATACACTTAAAATTTAGTCGACCACTTCAATAAGTGGTCGATCGAACTCTCTCCACTTTGAAATACGCTGCGGTTTTCATTGATGGAATAACAAAAGGTATTTCGAATCGAAATCGCTAACGCCACAATAAATCTTCTTCTTCGATAGTCTATCGAATTCTCTGAAAATAAATATGAAAAAAAAGCTGTTGCCAAGTTAAGCTGTCAGAAGATTTACAAAGAGTAATTATTAGTTTTCATTTCAAACTCAGAAATGCGTATAAAATGTACTTATCGCTTTTTACAAAATTGTGTTAACATATATATATATATATATATATATATATATATATATATATATATATATGAATTTATTTTTTTAAATATTTAAATAAAAATAAGATCATACTTAATAGATTAATATCGTGGTTATACCATAATAGTTTTAGAATATAAATGTTACATTTATTTTATTACACTTCCATCAAACAGAAAACTCCATTAAAACACTCCGACTAACATTAAGCTGTCCGATTCTATTATCATAAAATACTTTCAGTTCTTTCAAGAATAAAGTCTAATTATGATCATGGTACCAATTATCCGCGAAAGAAAATGAGAATAATATAGATTAAAAAATATATTATAAAAAATGAATGAAATATACATAACAGCACTATTTATATTATTAATAAATATTCGTATTAATTATGATAAAAATAAAATAATTGCTATAATATAATAATATGCTAGTATTGTTACGTTCGAAAAAAAATATATAAAACAACAAAAGTAATTTCGCATAATTGTAAAGAAGATAACAAAGTTTTCGACAATTACGTTATCTTTATACTTCACAAGTTGAAAACGGTTTTCTCAACATGGAAAACTGGAACAAAACTTTGTATAAATATCATATATGTATTTTACAATACTGATACAGAGTTGACAAATATAAATGTATAAATACGAAAATCTTTTTAAACAACATAGATTTTATCTGTGATTACAAGTTTATTGTTGATAGAGCAATATTGTCATTATTCATAGTTACATTTGAATCGTATCATTTCAATTGTAATAATGATCATTATTGATAAGTTTCATGAGAAAAATATACTAAAAATCAATTGTATGATATTGTATAATATTAATTATTTAATGAATATTTTACGTCATACATAATAAAATGTTAATAGTTGAGTTTTTTTCTAATTTGTATATTAAAAATATATATTTTATAATTTACAGGATACTGAAGTAACATGTCATCGCTCAGAAAAAGTTATTAATTTGTATGATCTAAGTTGGAATTATCCATTAATTGCACCTGAGACAGTCGATATAGGTAAATGTTCTGGACATTGTGTTACTGATCCTCTTGAGGTATGTAAAATTAACAACATAATTTGATAAATATTTTTATTATAATGAACGTTATTCATCATAAATTCCATTAAAAAATGATATTAAAAATCGTATATTTTAAGTGTTATTATATAGTATTAAATTTCTGAACAAAAAAAAATATACTTAATTTCATAATTATTATTTATTTTACATAATTAAAATAATATAATTTTTTGTTTTTCCTGCTTTCTATATAATAGGATGATTGGACACAATGCGTAAGAATTTTTTTTTTTGTAATATAATGATAATTATATTAAAAATTGTAAAGCTTGCTTGGAATATTTATATGTAATATAATCTAATATTATACAATTTCAGAAAAGCAACTTGACTAATCATGCACTTCTCCAACTGTTAGTCGACAAGTCTGCTTCTTCAACGAAAGTATGTTGTGTTCCAGAAAAATTATCACCATTGTGGGTTTTATTCTATAATAATTCCCAAGTCATTCTGCGTAAACTTGACAATGCAATCGTTGAGAGCTGTCAATGTATTTAATTTTTATAATTATATCCAGAACATAGTAACGAGTGCCATTTAAATGTTTTTTAACCCTTATAATGTAAGATTATTAGTACAACATAAATAGGAAGTATGTTGCAACGAATAGACATTATGATTAATACATCGTTACATAAAGACCAAAAAACTTTATACTAATAATTTATATGCAATATATATATATTACGTAGTTCCTGAATATTTTGATTTATCAAATTTTAAACCATTCAATATGCACAATATATAATTTAATTGTGAAAAAATATGTAAGATAATAAAGATAAAACAAGAGATATTTCATGTATTACACAAAAATGTTTAATTTACATTCAAAATATTATTATAAAATGGCATTTAGTATTATTCAATGTAAATATCATGTAACAAATGATATTTTACTTGGAAAATCTAACTTTTTGACGATCATCAATTATTATAGCTAAATTATATACACGTTGAACTTGATATACAATATTTGTCATATTAAAATAATATATATATATATATATATATATATATATATATATATATATATATATATTTGTCACGAGTGTTATGAATTGATTTTTGATCATAAAATATTTGATATAAATGTTTCAAAATGAAATCAACTTCTACATAGTTCATCCAAATAATATAGTAAATTGATTATATTATAACAAATAAGTCATTGAAAAAAATAAGTACTCAGAATTAAAAGAAAAACAATAGTTTTTTAATAAATTTTAACGAAATTACGAAGAATAAATTGAAAAATTATAATTCTTAACAATTTGCACTCTTATATTTTACATATTACGAACTCTCTAATTTGCAAAAAAGGGTAGCTTTTTTTCAGAAAAAAACAATTTTAAAAATTGCTTTATATATATAGTAACTTTAAGTATCAACATAAGAGTTAGTATATGAAATATATGGTAATGTCGAACAACATTTGAGATAGGAGTGGAAAAGGTTATTATATTTAAAAAGTGCCAATTTATTATATTTTTTCTTAATCCATTTTCAAAAGAAAATTATAGCAAAATAATTAAATTAAAATTGAAATTTTAAAACTGTTGACTATATTAATTTTTATTTCAATATTATTAAATAAATACAAATGTAATAAAATGTTAAACTTTCGTAATTATTTAATTGGAGAGTTTGGATTATTTTTTGCTATTAATTCCCAAACCAATGAATACAAATAATATTTAAGTAATAAATTTATGTGTATATTATAAATCATATATATATATATATATATATATATATATATATATATATATATATATATATATATATATAATTAGTTTTAGTTATAGAATTGTGGAGTCAGTAAAATTTTCTATTAACCATGTTCCTAGTTCTCATCTATTTTTTTTATTTGCAAAGTTTATATTTCACTAATATGTAAACATTTAAATAAATAGATTATTAATAAAAAAATATGATATAAACTCCCAGTATTTATGACTAGAAATACTCTGTAAATCCAAGTGGACAGACGTGTCTCAATAAGCTTATGATATATAATTTGTTACGAAACTGTTTACTTTTGAATTTGGTGATATCTACAATATATATCGTTTTCCTGTAAAATAGTAAATTTAGCATAAAACTAATATTAAAAAGAAATTAATCTTTAAACATTGTAAAAATATTAACCCTAATCAATATTTCTACTTGTACATATATATATATATATATATGTAGAGATATAATGAACAAAAAAGTAAATAAAAATATTTATGACAATATCATTTATTTCGAAAATTGACATTATTTCTTCACCCAATTTCTACAAATATATGGGGTATAAAAAGTGCTTTCTTTAATATTTATGTATATTTAACAAACGTACCTTTGGGTTTATTAAAACAAATACAATATTATTTCGAATAATTATTTATTGAAAACTTAGATTATAAAATACATAATAGTAAAAAAAAAGTATAATTAAATATCAGGATTTAAATCAGCAAGCAATACTTTCTCTCCTGGTTTAAAAGCTGGCATACCAAGGTATGGACAAGATGAACATCGAAAAGCATCACCCAAATAACACTAAAGAAAATATACTTAAAGAATAAATAAATCTAATTTATATATATATATATATATATATATATATATATATATATATATATATATATATATATATATATATATATATATATATATTCAAAATATATCACTGTACAAAATATTAATTTAAGAAAATTAGAGTACAAAATCAACAAAATATTTAAGCAAATGTTGCAACACGTATTATGTGCGTGAATATGACTTCGCCCTTTAAATAAGTTCTCTAGTATTACTGTTTACTAGTGTATATTGAAATATTAATGTACACTTGTATTCAATAGTACTTTGTATCAGTTATCAAACACAGTGTGAGACAATGTTCGCGACAGTTGAGAGGAAATAAAAAAAATGATGTTACAATACAATAATAATTCGATATTCAATAATAAGTAAAAATAAAAGTTCATTGTAAATCAAAATTTAGCTTGAAAATTGAATCGCTACAAAAGATCGAAACTTCAGACAAGGAGTCCGTAAATTATTTTAAAAATGAGCGAAGATTGATGCTGCAGATGAAATATATTTTGAATTCTATCATTTTCTAATTAAGTAAATATATTTTGTTTTCACAAGAAAGGGCAGAATCATATTCACAGACCCAATATTAAATAATACTTACATTTCCACATGATGATTTTGGTGTATCTTTAACTTCACCTTTTAATTCTTCTGCTAATCCACAAGTACAATCCGCACAGGCCTTTTTTAAGCCAGTCGTACCACAAACTGTAATTATTTTAATATTGCTTCATGATGCCAAAAAACTTTAATATCTCTTGATTTTTGTTATTAAATATTAAAAATATATTAAATAAGCTTTTTAAACAAGCATACGTGACAAAATATTAATTAAATACTTTTATTTATTTATTTAATTAGTTATCAAAAGATAATAAAAAATATTTATTATTTAAAAAGATATAACAAATTATTAATAATTAAAATATTATAACAAAAAAGTATAGTGAATAAAAAACGCAAAAATACCTCTTAATGATGCTGGATCAGGTTTTTTTAAGTCGTTTTCGTCTAACAATTGATCAGAATCTATTAAATCATCATCGTTATCTAACTTCCAAGCTGTTTCGACTGCATCATTTAATTTCCAAACATTACCGCTAAGTTTTACGGAAGATCCCACCTAAAAATTAAAAAAAGAAAAATGCAATAAAAACATAATTCATATACTGAAAAAAACAAAAATATAATTTAATATTATTCTAAAAAATATATATGAAGATAAACATAAAATGATTTACGGGTATAGATTTTATTAAACCATTTTGACTAATAACTATGGCGACCATCAAAATTTAAATAAGATTTTAATTTTTTAATCGAATAAAAATACGAATAAAATTAATTAGCATTCATACCTCAAAACCTGGTTTGAAACAAACAATTTCCTTTTCTGAAAATTCAATATCCACAAAACCGTTTAATTTTAAACATGATACTATCCCATCAGAATCATCTCTTAAAATAAGTCTTCCTTTAGGTTTCAATAAATGTAGAACAATAGCTAAGAGCTTTTCTGAATGTTCAACATTATATGGCGATACAAAGTTGGATAAAACTACTTCAAAAGTAGACTGAGTATAAGAGTCTGAAAAAATAAAAACATCACAGATAACAAACAGTATAAACATAAACAACCTATTATATATTATCGATGGTTTTTTTTTAATATGAATATCCTTTTATTAAATATTTAACAAATATCATAAAACTAAAATTCTATAAACATCCAATAAAAACGTCATATATAATATTAACATGATATTCAAATTTAAAATTAATACATGTTGCACAAAATATTAATTTTACCAACAAAATATCGATTTTGCCAATAAATTACCAATTTTAGTAACAAATTCTAGGTTTAGATTAGATTTTTTTTTAATTTTGATATCCAATATAACTCACTGTTGGTGATCATTTGAGAATTTTCTAGATAGACATTATTTGCGCCAACTTTATCCCTTAGATTGTTGGCGAAATTGGTTAACTCGTCTTGATTATTTCCATTCCAAATAATCAAAACTCTGTCGTCAACTTTAACATGCTCCATTACTAAAGTAACAAGATTTATGATCAAGCGACTAAACGACAAACCCAACTACAACTGAACAGAATGACAAATGCAAGTTCGATGCAGTGCTACCAATGTATAAAATGACAAGGTCGATAATGTGAAATACTAGTAATACCAATTGCAAACAATTTTTAGCATATAATGTACTTTCTTTTTTATAAATTGTGTTTAATATTTTCATTAAAATTGATATAAAAATATATAATATTTAACTATATAAACATTTTTTATCTATTTTTAAATTGATAAATATATTTATATATATTTTTTATTTTATTTTAGAATTATGTTATAATAGACTTTGAACTTAATTTTATATGCAATAATAAAAAAAGATTTACATTGAGAAAAATAAAATAATTAATATTTTCAAATTTCAAAATAATAAAAACTTAAATATAATAATGTTTTTCTTAAATAAAGAAACATATGCGAGTGTGTGTGTTTGTTCGTAATGGTCACCGAATGAACATTTATGACCAATATTATTATGACAGTTCTGTGGCATTTGTTTTTAAAATATCTGACTTGGTTGTTGTTTTTAACTCAAACATGTATAAATATTGTATTATAGCAGGAATATGTGCAGCTGCTGCCAGTGTTTTTGGGAAATTGGCAGGCAGATTTACATCTGAAGTAAGTTTTTTCCTTTAATTTTTATTCATTATTATAACTTAAAGAGGTTAAATTTTCTTACCTAGAAAAGTTAATTAAAATGTGATTATTCGGGTACACGTCATCACAGAGTGATATTTAATTAATGTATAATTAATTAAACTAAACTACTAATATATGGGGAATTTCAATGTTTTAACTTGGAATATAGAAGTTTGCAACCAAAATTAACGTAGATACATTAATAAAAAAATATTTATTAAAAAAAGAAATCGATTACATGAAATTTTTAAATAGATATTTTCTAAAAAGACTGATATATTATATTTATATTTTGGGACAAAAATAATATTAAAAAAAAAGAAAAATAAAACTTAAAACCCATTTTGTATAAAAAATTAAAAGACAACCCAACTTCAAAAACGACGCAAATCGAGATTTTGGTGTATTATCTTTTTTTCTAGATATTTAATTGATTTTCATATACAATATATATATATATATATATATATATATATATATATATATAACTTTATTTTATAGCTCAAGATATTTTATAGTGCCATTCACATATGCACAATGATAACTTTGAATGCTATTATGTGGACATATTTTTCTAAAGCCTTATCTAAATCATCAACATCGATCGGGCCAACGTTAATTTCTTCAGGTGTTAATTACCTATTTTCTGTGAGTATTAATGTTTTATTCCATGTTTATATGTTATATTATTTTCATATTGTAATTTTTCAATCCATTTCAGGGGTGTTTAGGTTTTTTGTTTTTCCAAGAACATCTTTCTATCTTTTGGTTACTTGGTATGACTTTTACAATCATAGGATTATTTTTAGTTTCAAGAGGAACACAAAACAAATAACATCATTTGAAGTGTTTTTAAAACAATATTTCCTCTCGATTCCAAAAACTTATACGACTGAGTATTTTATACCAATTTTTTATAATATGTAATTTATAATTCTATAAATTTTAATAAGAGTTTATATGTTGTGAATATTTTTTTATAAAAGTATTCATTGTTATGATTTGAATAAATTATTTTCAATTTCTATTGAAATATTAAAATTTCAACATTCTAATATTCTGATATCCCTAATTAACTATGAAATATCGATGTTATTAAATATAAATAAAATTTTAATATTAATTACATTGTTATAATCTCATGTTGTAATTTCTATAATTTTCATAGAATAATTAATTTTCCGTTTCCCATTCTATATTTTCATTTCAGGTCATATTCAATGTTGTTTCGTTAATTCTTTCTCAAATTAAATCTAATCTTCTAGATGTCAAATGATCCACTTTTACATCTTTCTGTTAGAAATATTCAGTATCTTTTTAATAGGAGATTGAGTAAACGAAAAAGGTTGTTATTTTGAAATATTTTTATTATTATTATAAAACAATATAAATATAATAAGATGTTAAAATTGTTTCAATTGAAGCAAATAGCGTAATTTTTAACTAGTAAAATGTATAGGTATATATAAATTACTTAATACAAATTAAAAGATTTGTAATTCGATCAGTCAAATAAAAATACAATTACTTTTATAATATATATATTAGAGTGATTTTTACGATATAGAAATGCATATTGAATATAAAACATTCAGAAAAAAATAAGAAAATATTCAGTTTATTCTTATTCAAAAAATTATACTCAAATTCGACAAAATGTTATCGTAAATACGACATGTTCGTTTTGAAAGCGCATTACGACCGTATTTTGTCGATAATGTATAAGAAACCGGTTCACGTGTGTCAGTAGCGGTCCGGACTCGGTTCGGGTTTGGCGTTTTCCACGTTTCCGGTTTATCGACCGGTTTTCTTTTTTCCTCGCACGTTTATATTTTCCATCGCAACGCCGTTCGCGATAACAGAAATAAACTCAGTAATCACATATAACGGAAAATTAAAAAAAAAATGACGACATCCAAGCATAACAATTATCGTTTCTGAATCGCGATTACGAATTTTGCCGGTAGATTTTCGCGCAAAAATGTGATCTTTGAACGATCGCGCGCCAATTTCTATCGAACATCCTTTTTGTGTTTATATTTTTATTTACATTTTTTTTTAATTTTTGAGTTTTTATATATTTATATATATATATATATATATATATATATATATATATATATATATAAATATATATATATATATATAAACAACTTACCGTCCCCTATTTGACCGTCGATAATCGACAGTCGTTGACCATTCAATTTACATCGACGTCGACGTAAACATCTCTCAACATGGGAAATGGAATGAATAAGGTTATCATATTTTTATTTTAAAACAAAAACAAAATATTTTTAATAATATCAATATAATATTTTTAAATTAATGATATCAAAATATTATTTTCGTAACTTATATGTGTTGTTTTTATTTTATATATTCAGATCTTCATTCTTTTTTAATTTTTTTTTTATATTACTTTAGATTTTATTATATTTATTCTACATATATAATTCACGATTTTTAATTGATAATAATTAACATAATTTTATTTGATTGATAAATAATTAACATAATTTTCAACGTATTTCTTTTCATATAAATATACAGCACGCACGTATGTATATATATATTATAATAATTGATAGTAATATTAAATTATCATCGTTATTAATCAAAAAAAAAAAAAATATATATATATATATATATATATATATATATATATATATATAAATTTAATATACATTCATCTTAATTATTGATTTGCGGTGGGCGTAACTTAACATCGCACACAAAGCATATGTATAAATAATGCGTTTCAAGCGAGGAAAACCGCCATTCGAAAATCTGATCCGGAAATTTTCGAATAATTCATGAAATCGAAACGACGAAAATAGCGAAAATACGCACACATTCGCGAATAAGACATATAAAATTCACATATCATCACATGAAAGGTGGAAAATTTGTCGCAAACGGACCCTTGTATTATTAAAAAGGGTTATATGGCGTTTGAGTGGAAAAGAACATTGAAAAATTTCGTCTGCCGGCATCAGTCCTTGACCCAATGACCTCAATGCAAAGTTGCATTATCAAGACGTAACTCAAATTTGCGTCATTCATCTCATATTTCCATATAAATCACCACTATATGGCTAATTCATATTTACTGTTCAAAATTAAACCAATTTAGAATCAATTCCGTGTCAAAATTAGTAATTAGCTTTGACGTTCTGTTATAGTTTTAATTCAATTCATATACATTTATTATCTAAAGTTCAATTTTTTCTAATAAAGCTAAGCTTTTTATCAAGAGTAGCGAACAATTATATATCAATAGTTTTTGATCTGAAAATAAAGAGTAATATATAAGTAAAAATTAATCAGCATGTCATATAATCGAAAAATAACATTTAAAGTGTTTTATATAATTAACCTTATTGTATTGCTGCTTTTCTGTAAATATTATTTAAAAATTACCGAATAAAACAATAAAATAAAATTTATTATTAAATGTGTAAAACATTATAATTTCATATTTTTATTTCCAAAACGGCAATTTTTAATTAAAAATTCTTAACATATCAAATTCATTATTTGCTTATTCCAAATTATAAAAAATACATTAAAATTTATTAATTTTATTATTTACCTTAATATGAATACAAAATTATTAAAATCAATAAACGAACATTCTATCGGTTTTTTTATTTACTAAAAAAAAAAATTCGAACTGTACGCAATATTTTTATAATGTTATATAGATTTCATATTTTAGAAAATATGAATCATAATAAATCGTATATTGTTAAACATCGTTTATGCGTAATATATATTTCATATGTACCGTCTTATTAATATGAATGTATAAAATAAAAATGTATTTCGTTGATCCGTTTATAAAACTTTTAAGGTGACCGTTTTATTTTCGAATTCGGATAATACAATATATTTTTCCACGTGACCGGGTTAATTATTCGCACGAAAGGATTTCGACCCTTGTTTTTTTTTTTTGAGTAGCGGGTCAGAACAATATGGTTTATTAAAATTCGATATGACACACGTGCATGCAACCTGTGAACATTATTCGATTTTTCCTAGTAAATATTTAATGTAAACTATGCAAAAAAAAAAGTGTTAATAAATCACCACAATTCATGTTTTATGCTAGGAAAAAAATCAGGTAGAATCTAATCGGTTTTATAATGCTTTAATATTAATCGATTAGCGATTACGATATAATGGTATAAAATTGTAGTTTTGAAAATATGTATATTTTCCAAGTTTTTTTTTTTATTATAAAATGTAATATAAATTGAATTTTCAATACATAGATAAATAGAGATTAATATCGTATAGCGTAAAAGGAAACGCAATAATCATATTTAAATGAATTTTGTCGTTTATTGTGCAAAATAATAAATATATTTTTTTATTTTTTTTTTGAACTTAAATTGGATAAAATATATATTAATTTCATTTTTTTTTTAATAATTAAAAAACCGGTTTCAATCATTGACAACTTTACAACTGATGATACAAGTATTAATGTAGTATAATTTAAATTTATATATTTAATTTTATATCTAATAAAGTTTTAAATAAAATAATATAATATAAATTTTCCTATGAAATTTACGATGTTATTTTTTTGATCGAATTAGATAATTTAATTTTATAATATTTATATATAATATATTTTAATTTCCGCGAATACCTTATAAATACATACCTTATAAAGAATACCTTATTGTCTAAAAAATATCAAAATATTTTCTTATTTTTATTTTTACTTTTAAGTTTTCATCAATAAAATTATTTTTAATTAAATATTTTTAAACAAATTCCATTAATATATTATTTGTATATGTTTTTTAAATTATTATTAAATAAAACATCAAGATTTTTTATAATACGATTTTATATATTCAAAAAAAAACTTTTATGAACGTCGTACATTGGTTTTTAATTTAATCGAATGGAAACATATATTGTATCATAAATAATAATATATATAAACATTTTCCATTTTTGTCTACATATTTTGTTTGAAAACGAAAATAATAATGGTATAGTGACCATATTTTTCTTTCCACTATACGTAATATTGCTTTGTTTGCTGGCTGTTTTTCTCGACTTTTTATAAAACGCTTTGAGTTATGTTTTCCTTTTGTCTAGCCATTGTTATAATGGACGCTCTTTTCTTATTCCGAATATTTCTTCTTTTTTTGATTGCGTCATTAATCTTTCTTTTCCATTGAAAACGAGAAAAAAAGAATTTTTCGCTTTTTCACTGCGGTTTTGTTTACCATTTATTCATTATAAACTGACACTAAAGGGTGTTAATGTTTACTTTTTCTCTTCTTGTTTGGCAGGTCCTTTCAGGACTATACGTGGGTAATTACAGAGATTCTAAAGACCCAGCTCAATTAGATCGACATCGTATTACCCATATTTTGGCGATACACGATGCTGCCAGACGCTTACATCCTGTAAGTATAAATTTATAATTATTAATCTCATAATTAATCTTTTATCTGTCATTGATTTCAGCTTTATTCAAGAATTGTTCAATTAGTTGTTAACAATACATTTCTTAAATATACAATAAAATCTTTTTATTAAAATATTTTTATATTTAATTCATTTAGTCGTAATTGAAATACTTTTTTCATTATTAGTTTTTAAAGTAGTCTTTTATACGTGAACTGATATTTATAATATGATGTATTTTCTAACGCATTTCCCTAACTGATGGGTCACGGCCTTCGAAAGGGTCGCAGTTTTATATTCTGGGAAAGGTAAAACCCCATGAATTTTCAATTTTCCTTCATCCCATTAAAAATACCTTTTTATGCAAATGCGACTCGGGGGAGGAAGGTCACAGATTATTTGGCTATTAGAAAAAGGGGCGCGTCTTTTAGAAAATGTGAAAAACAATAGCGTAAACAATTTATCTATTCCTCAGAATATCCACGAAGGAAAATTGATAAGTCATTTTCCGTGTTTTTTACCCCGAGGAAAATTACTTTTAAGCGTTGACCCGAAGTAATCACTGGATTGCGTGATCTCACGCTAATGTACACTTTTATTGTACAAACTGATTTTATTTAACTGGATTAAATTGCTTTTATTTATATTATTCATTGCTGTTACGGCGTACGCATAACATTGTATAAATATTATGAGCGTGTTAAACTCATTACGTTAAATGTTACATTTTTTTTCTACAAATTCCTAGAAATTCAGAGCTTTTAAAATTTCTTTTGTTTATACTATTATCTCGGCATCTATAATATATACGAGTCATTTTATATATTCACAATATATTATGAATATGCACGTAATCGATGACACATAACACGTTTTAACGAGCACTCTGCTAAAAAGCATCCTCGTTTTTCAGGCGAAAAGCGCTTTCAGCTTAACATGGATTAGTGACTGTGTACATACTTACAGAATATGTATAACGCACACACACACACACACACACACACATATATATATATATATATATATATATATATATATATAATAGTATTCTATTTTTTTATATATTTACAGTTTTACCATATCAATTAAAGTTAGAAAGAAAAAAAATAAATTTTCAGTTAAGTAAACTAACAAATCTCTCAACTTCTAATTTTATGATAGTGAAAATCATCACTGTCTGTCTGCTAATCAAAAGAGTTTTCCATTCCATTTCCATGAGATACAGACAAACTCACACACACACACACACACACACACACACACATATATATATATATATATATATATAGTATTAAATACGACTATGTCCATTGAGTAGGGTAAGTTATAAAGGTATAGGTCGCGCGCAACGCGGCAACAAATATCGATCGACGAGCTGTGAGCGGTCCACGACAGACATTCGGGCGCCTTCCATTAATTTTTTTTCCTCCTCCTGTTTTTGTTTTTGTAATTTTTGGGGGTAATAATCTTCTGAAAGGTTGTTTCGTTATATCGAACAGGTCTTTGACCCAACTCCGTGTGTCATTTTTTTATTTTGACAAGTGTTTTTACGATCAACATATTCCCGTTGTTCAATTTGTGATTCGAGCTAAATACTTTATTTCTCTAATGTCAACATAAATTTTAAGTATTCGATTGTTGAATATTAATTTTGATTAAAAATTTATTTATAAACAGTCAAAAGTTGCCATACTTCAAACTTTTATTAGGAGTTGAAACGTATCGAATTACAAACGTTGCATACCATCTTTGAAAACTTTGAACTTTGAAAACTTGTTTCAAATTAACATTTTCAAACTAACATTTTCTTTATTTTACTTAACAAAAAAATTTATTCGTCATAAAACAAAAATTGAAATACTTTTCTAATTAATTTATTTAAAAATTAAGTCATCGACTTTAATTTTCACATTTTGACTTTTAATATTATCATATTATATATAATTGCTTAATCTTAATTATCTATATAGTCATTAATTCAAAATAAATAAATATATCTATTCTATATTGCTATATAATATTTTATTTATATATACACACTTCTAGCTGGTAAATGGAAAAATGTATAGAAATTCTTTTAGGAAAGAATAATCGATAATTCCATTATCTTTATCAAGCTTTTATTTTATCGAATTGTTTTACGTTGTCTCATTTCATTACAATTTCCGGATTTTAGTTACGAGTGCTATATAAACGAAAACAAACACAAAAGCATATATATATATATATATATATATATATATATATATATGATTATTATTTCACTATATGTATGTAAATAACTATCTACATTTTTTCATAGAAAATCGTCACACACATATGAAACTAAATTCTATGTAATAAAAAATTAAAAAAAAAATGGATCGATGATTTGTCATCGAACAAACTCGAAAGTTGATTGTAATCGCTTTTTTTCATTACAAATTTGCATTTTATTTAAAAAAAAAAAACTAAGCGTGAAATTCAAGTTTGATCGATCGTTTTTTCCGAGTTAATGTGAAAAACCGCAGACTTGTCGATTATATTTTCATTATTTTTTTCATATATCAATAAATATCACTCGACGATGTCTCTTTTGTAACGATGAATTATTCCATAGAATTTAAATATTTTTAATAATTAATAATTTGGAAATTTTATTAATATTGTGTTTTATATTATAATGCGATTGTTGTTTTTTACGAAAAATATCATATAACCATTTTTAAATTTAAACTTTAAACTTCCCAGTACAAGTCTAATTACTTAAATATTCAATAAATCACTTTCTGATATTGACACATCTTTTATAAATATTCAATGACATGAAAAATTGAAACTTCATATATCGATTTTTTAATATTTCAGTCATAATATTTTGGCATTATCGTTTTACTTATTTTTTTTTAAAAGAAAATTATTTTACTGGTTGCCAGTACATTTTTTTGTATTACTTACATGGAACGAATCCAATTTTTTTTCTTCTCGCAAATATCATTGAAAATTTATTTCCACGATATTATGCTAGAATTACGAAATGGAATTGAATATATATATATATATATATATATATATATATATATATATATATATATATATATATATATATATATATATATATCGAAAAAGTCTTCTCTATTATAGTCAGTGTACAGCACAAATTATATTTCCTCGAATTTTTTCCCCTATGACGCATTACAGTAAAATTATATGGAAAACGTTTTATTTTGTCCAACTATAAAAAATATTTAGTTTTTTCCAATGACATGTCAAAATTGACATATATTAATGAATAATAAAAATTTATATATAACATTTTGAATGTTCACCGTCATTATCATTATCTGAACATTAAATTCTAAATTCTGTAATAAAAACTACTTAAATAAAAAATTTATGTCTAAATTATTTTATATCAAAGCAAACATTTGAGAATTAAAATAATCCACCTATAAATTAAAGACTAGATTATTATTACATTATTCGTAATTTTATAGATTATATAAATAATTTTATCGTTCGAAAATGAAAAATTTCTTAAATTATTATTTTTATATATTACATATATTTTTTATAATACGTTAAAAATAAATATTTTATATGTACGTATTGTATATAGTAAGAAGACATATTTATCTTGCGGCACATTGGATAAAATGTCTGACTTTTTCTTGAATTTTGGATTTTCTTTTACCAAGGGTGTGAAAGGTAAAAAACGGATACTTTCTTACATTGAAATATTAGAAAGAATAAAAAATGGGAAAACGATTGCTTCACTGGTTTGAACGAAAAAAACTTTCAACCTTTGTAACGAACACAATATATTCCACCATTTATGGTGACCACGTATATTTTTTTTATAATCATTATGTATGTATATAAAATATAAAATATTTATTTTATCATATTATATATTATATTAATATATCAAGACAGACCGTGCTCGTTGAACCATCAATTTTAATTGCTTAATCGAAACAGACGAACCGGCAAATATTTGACGTAAACAAGCATCGAATATAACGATTATTTTATAATAAAAACAACCCATCAAAACGAATAATAATATATATTTTTTAATTAATCTGTGTAATAACAATATTTGATGAAAATATTTATGCTCTAATTTTAAAACAGATTCATAAATTTTATTATTTAATACAGTGTTATTGAGCAGAATATGCCCTAAAGAAATCACAATGTGTTCTCGAAAAACATGAAGTTATTGAAGGTTTCTCCGAATATATTGAAATGAAAAAATATTTCCAATTTCGATGGTCTGAAACAAATATGTTTACGACTCTTTCTTTTATGAATACACTCGACACCAGAATATCCATTCACACACACACACACACACACACATATATATATATATATATATATATATATATATATATATATATATATATATATATATATGAATGGATATCTTCAGATTTTTATATATTTTTTTAATTCCTCCCGGATTGCCATTTTTAAATATTGTTTCTTAGAAATTGTTTTTTTTTACATCATTTTTTCAATTAAAGCTAAGAAAATATTGAGAGAAAAAATAATTATTATGTGTATCCGCAAATAAGAAGGTTGAACATCATCGAATTAACTGAATATGAAACTTTACTGTTATAAATAAAAAATATGGTCAATAATTTGAAATCAACAAAAAAAGAATTTAGCCCATTTAGTTTACGAATATTTTAAACGAGTCATATATTTTCCAATAATAATTAACCTAGTTACAAACATAAATTCGTGTCGTTTTATGTACCGATTAACGAATTTTATTTACAAATATATCGATTAAAACACTAATTTATTTGTCTAACAAAACCTTAATGATCATTCAATTAATTTAAATATTTTCATATGATTTTTTTTTTAAATGTGACATTTATTTTAGGATAAACATTATCTTTGTGTGATGGCATCAGATTCACCCGATCAAAACGTGGCTCAATATTTTTCGTTGTGCAATGATTTTATTCATGCTGCTCGTCTAAGAGATGGCTGTGTTCTTATTCATTGGTAATTTTTATTTCTTTTATAATTTATTTCTCCAAGTGATGCTTGAAACTCATATATTTATAATATATATTTTATAAAAAATAAAACCGAGTTCAATCTATATTTATTTGTTCTTATAAAATTGATATAAATATTTAAAAAAAAATCAAAAAGATTGAATATAAAAATAGCAATATATCGTTATTTTAAATAAATTAATCATATCATTCTATACAATTTAGTAAAAAAAAATTAACATTTTTAAAATAAATATCTTCTTTGACATTTAATTATGTTAATTAAATAAAATAATTAGTTTGTTTTAAACATTAATTATCATATAACCCGTGAGACTAATATAATATAAATACTAACATTTACTGCTATTTGAAAAAAAAATAGTTTATTTAAACTAAACAGTCAAAATAAGACCTTATTGGTTTTTTAAACAATTTATGTATATAATACAAATTATTTATATACTTTTTAATTGTCGTTAAGCAAATCATTTATATTTAATAATTTAAAAAAACACTTTAATTTTTTTTTTCATATAACAGCCATCATATTATTATAAAGTAAATATTTATAAAATATTTTTAGTTTGGCTGGAATGTCTCGAAGTGTAACAGTAGCTGTAGCATATATAATGAGTGTAACCTCTCTCAATTGGAAGGAGGCACTTAAAGTTGTAAGAGCTGGACGTGCGGTTGCAAATCCTAATTTGGGTTTTCAAAGACAATTGCAAGATTTCGAAACTTATAAACTTCTTGAGGTATACAGTTTTTCAAATATCATATTTGAGTTGTAATGTTAACTTTAAGAAGATTCTCTTTTTTTTTAATACAACAAATTTTATATTGATTAATATGGTAAATTTTAAATTAATATTCAAGGAAAGACGACGTTTAAAAGAACGTTATCCATCGTTGGCACTGACTGGAAGTGATGAACGTGAATGTCAGGCTTCGTTGACCAGTTATCAAGCTATGCTCACATCTAGAGATATATGTGAAGGACGTTGTACTATGGGCCAAACATGTCCTACTGGTAACAAATTTAAAATTTTCAATATTATAATCTTTTAAAATAAAATAAAATCAAAATACTTTTTCATGACACGGAAGGTATGTGTCGTAACAACTCCAACAAACGTCTTATCAGGAGATCCAGTACTAGAACTACTCCCCCAACTTCGCCACGTAACAATCGTTCCGGAAACAATCCCGGAAGAAGTCCTGGACAAACTGGTGGCATGACACGTAGTGATTCTACTGTATCGTCCATATCTAGTTATAGACCTCGTTCATCTCCAGCAGGACTATATTCGTATACGGGTATTCTTAATACATAATTATCTATTTTATTTCATTACATTTTAATTTTATGAACTCTTAACATTTAGGTTCAGCACCACCATCAAGATCATGTTCCAGAGCTGATGTAAGATTAGCTGCTGAAGTAGTCAGTGCAACCGTAGTCGTCGGTGGCAATAATTGGTCGAGACACAGAGCCGCTTCAGCACCATCGACACCTTTACCAACTCCACCGGTCTCTCCTCGCCACTGGCCCAGAAGGTTTCATTCATAATATTTGATTTAAATAATCAGAATTGTAATATAAATATAAATCACGATATTCAATTTTTTTGTCCATTTAATGTAATTAGATAACATATTTTAGAACCAGTGTACAAAGGAGAGCGTAGCCTGCGTCCCGGGGCGCGGTGTTCCCCGGCGATCTTTACCCGCACTTGCCAGCTTTCTGTCGATGGCATTTCATTCCTCGTGTTCACACACCAACACCATATATTGATAAAATTATCATTCCTTCCGATGTCTAATTTTATTCTGCTAGCCATGCATATTTATTCATTTTTCATTACATACACATATTTGATTTATGTTTAATTTAAAAATAACAACACATAATATATAAAGCGAAATATCATTAACAATTTTATATATGAATAATATTGATTATTAAAATATTGTAATAAAAATTTGGAAGATATCATAAAAGCTTTTTTCCATCGTATATTAAACGTCCAATATGAAATAAATATATAATAGCATTTTAATGTTCATATAAAGCATGCCTTAGCTTTATTGTAAATCATAAAATAAAATTAATCGATATATAAATTGCTTTAAAATAAAATGTAAGCAGTTAAAAAAATGAGTCATCAGAGAATGTAATCAATATAATGAGAACATTAAAGTGAAAAATGAATGATAAATGAACGTTTATATTTATGAAATGCATGTGCAATGCTTTGGCTATGACCGGTGGTGGGCTGCCAAATTTTAAACAACCGGCTCGCTATTATTTCAAAGTAAAAAAAAAACGGTAAATAAGTACATTTTCTTCATTTTTTAATACTGTAAAAACAACGTTTTTTTGCTTCTAAGTAATAGCAAACTGCTCGTGATTATAATACTATTTTCTCTGAGTTCCAACAATTTTAACAACCGGCTATGCCTGGCAACCTACCCCTGACTATGCCTATTCTTGTGGTTTATTGTTATCGATGACAATCACGTCTTCGACAACTATTTGACTTTTATTTTGTATCTTCATATTTATTAATATATGAACATAACTCCTGGCGAGATAAAAATGTTACTAATATTTATATACACACATAAATAAATATATATATATATATATATATATATATATATATATATATATATATATATATATATATATATATATATATATTGATATGATGGAAATTAACGATGTACATTGGAAATATTATATAAGATGTAACATTTCTGATTTTTAAAACTAACGTTAAAAACGAGAAATCTTTGTTAAAAAAATAAAAATCTATTACATTTGAAAGAGCACATGTTTATTTTGAAATACTATTTTCCAAGATTACTTAAAAATTAAATGTTATTAATAAATTTCAAAAAAGAGATATTTTAAAAATATTATATATTTTAAAGTTAATATATATATATATATATATATATATATATATATATATATATATATATATATATATATATATATATAAATGAAAAACAAATTCATAAAAAAAATGAATGTGTATATAAAATATACACCATATAAGAAGTATTTGATTATATGTTCTTATTTTTGCAATCATTTAAAATTTTAACGTTGAAAAAAATATGTTTTTTTTTATCAAAAATGTATTATTGTAAAGAAGAAACATTTTATAAAATTTAAAGTTTTATAAAGAGTAAAAGCACAAATTTGCGCCAATTAAATGATATTCAATTAAATCATACCTTGACGAATCATTTGAAGAATATGATTGTTCTTAGAATTGATGTGGAATAACTACTGATCTATGAAAATAAATAAATATTTGACTTTTCATGTTCATTAACATCAATTCTAAAAATTTTCAATAAACCTTGAATTTTTTAATATATCTAATATCATATATAAATCGAAGTATGATTATTTATTATTGTTATTTAAAAAAAATAGTTTTATGATAACAACTTAGGGAGCACTTTTTAAATTGGAAACAATCCAAAATGCAATTGTAGAAACTCTCAATTAAATATTTGCTCATTGTGTATGTTGATGTTTTTCTTAATTTTATATGTTTTTATGTCTTCCTTGTTATCAAATTTATTTATAATTTATTTAATAACATTTTCCAATGTTTATCGCAAAATTAGTGCTCAATTCTTTAAATTTTGGATTATTACTGTTTTTTTAATAAAAAAAATAATTGCTACTAGAATAAAGTAGATTATATAAAAAAATCAAAAGAAAAGTTTATATCTCAATATTGTGAAGTAAGGCAAACGCTCATGTGTTGCAATGCTAAAAAAACAATTTTTATAAAACTTTGTATTTTTTTTCAATTATCTTAGTAAGTGTATATTTTTAGTTACTATTCTAAAGTTCCGATAAAATAAAAATTTCACGTAGTTTCAGTTTTTATATTTTTTTATTGTTTTTTTTTTTGGAGATTTAAATTATTATTTAAATATTTATAAAGCATTTAAATAACGAAACATGTTAATAAGTTTATTTCGAAATATTACTTTTCATCAAATTTAATATAACTTTAAGTGAAAAGGGTCATATTTATATATATATATATATATATATATATATATATATATATATATATATATATATATATTATAAACACTGTAATTCGATCATATCAGAAATAAATCTGGTTATATAATACTTTTACAATCTAGTTTGAAATTATATTTTTATACGAGTATGAAATGAACAAGAAGTAATTGTAAAATTAATATTAAATAACGTCTAATCTTTAAATGTCCACATTTTCTATTTATATTTAATTTAGACAAGTGAGATAAAACAATCATATTTTGATGTTATAGTGATAATTAGTGAAATGATTTTTTTTATTTCGTCATATAAACATACTCAATATATACAAAAAATATTCGTTTATACACTACGTTTAATTTTTACTATCGTTCTTTTAAGAAAAATAAAGTTATGTATTGTTTTATTCATTTAATCAGGACTGACTTTCATTTATATTATGATGTATATAAAGCTAAATATGAATGACTGAATTTTCACCATTTTCAATCTGCAAACTATTTATCAAAATCTATAAAAAAATGACTAAATAATAATGGTAATAAATAACTTATTTATATAAATTATTTTAATGTAATTAATATGTTAAGAAAATTTTTAATAATTGAAAAAATAATATAATCAATTTATATTACTCATATTTTATTTGTATCTATAAGATGAAGTCAGTTCTGATTGTAACAATTGCTAATATTTTTCTTCATTAGCATACTATTAAAATTCTATCGTTTGCATAAAAAACAGTAATTATAATTTAATATTATAAAACAAGAGTGATACTAAAATTCTGTGTGTGAATCATTAAATGTTTGTTTCAAGTACACATTGTAGAATGTAGTGTATGGCACCGTTTGTAGACACGTACCTGATAGGTTGACATTAGAAAGTTTTATTTTTATTAATAATTTTATAAATATTTAATTTATATTTAACATATAAACTTTATAATGCTCAAATTATTTTTATTGCACTATACGTGTATATTGTTGAAATAAAAGGTTGTTGTATTTTTAATACATTTAAAAAAAAACTAGTATTTTTGATGAAAAACCAAAAACCAAATACTTATATGTAAATATAAAAATGTTAAATTTGCTTAAAAAATCGCTTTGTTAACATTTAATAAGTAGTTAAAAAATGCTTTGATTCAATCACAGCAATTGCATTAAAAAATACCACAGCTCACTTTATATATATATATATATATATATATATATATATATATATATATATATATATATATATATATATATATATTAGACTACTAGAATTACCAAATCACAAGGAAATTATCAAATTTTGAAACATAATCAACTTAAAATGAAATAAACAATGTCATTTGTTGACATATTTCTAATATTTGTATTAGATATAAGTGTTTTATAAATTATAATTTGCATGTATATTTCACGTTTGTAATATTGTTGTTTCATTTTTCGCATGTCGAAAAACTGATAATTGAATCAGCAATTTATTCTCTCAGTGATATATTTTCATAATTACCACACACACACACACACATATATATATATATGTATATTTATATATAAGTTGAAATTTTACGAGTATTTAAATTGTTATATAGTTGGACTCAAAGAGTCAGCGCAAAAGCAATCGCTAATGTGATAACAGCTGCATTTTTTCAAACAAGCGCTTTTAGATTGTGATATTACAAATAGGATTTTATTATTGGTTGTTGATTAGTTATAGGTATTTTAGATTTGTGACAGATTGTTCAATATTAAATATATTGGTTCAAAACAATAAATAAGTTTAATTATTTATCCCACTTAAGTTTTATTGTCTATTATATATCCATGGAAAATCACAACGATCAAACATTTACTAGAATTATGTAAAAAAAAAACAAGCATTGTTTTTCAAAAATTTTATTAGAAAATTAATGCCATAATACATTTTAAATAACTCATTTTACTTATATAAATTTGAAATTGTTCACTTCTTAAATACATTTGGGACTATGAAATAATTTATTATAGTATATACACATATTTTAATACATAAAACACATACACAAAAATACAAGTACGTGTAGTGTAATTCACCTACGAATGTATTTTTGTCCATATATAATGATCCAATTTAAATTACATAGATTTACATTGATCATTCCTTTCATATATTTGTTGTAGATTCATTAATTTCATATTTATAGATTTTGAAATGTACAGATACATATTTCCATATTATACCTTTTGCCTTATTATTATTACCATTATTTTAATATCGATTATTTCAAATTTCATCCTAAATAAAACTATTTATAAGAAGAAATTGACAATGCACATGGTGCAAAATGGTAACACGGAATGCAAGCTTGTGGAAGCTTGAGACGGAATGTGCTCGGTCTGGACAGTGCAACAATTGAATAGTTTACCGATGTTTCATTATTAAATTCCTTCAACTATACATGTAAAGCCAACGTATATGAAATAATTATGTATATATATATATATATATATATATATATATATATATATATATATATATATATATATATATATATATATAAGAGCGAATTTTCAATAAAATAAAATAAAATTTTAACTTGATAACCTTAGGTGATGTGAATTATTAAAAAAAATAAAAATCGACACAATTACTAAATACTATACACAACTGGCAGATAATTACAAAAAAAAAACATTTCAATCAACTAGTGTTTTTAATGGATTAAAATCAGTCACATTTTTCTATTCACTCACAAGAGCAACTCGAAAATAAAGATAAAAATCAGGATATAACAATCATATTAATAGCCTGAACTTCATTTTTAATTCGATTTGACTTACAGTGCCTTTTGGTCCCACAGTGAACCACTACTTTATATATAATAATCATTCAAATTTCAAAGACAAAAATGCATACACAACCACAAGATATATTGGCACCAATTTAAGTTTTAAAACTCACACGAAAATATAAAATGATAAAAAATTCATAATATTCTTTTTACTAATATTTTCTTCCACTAAATAAGAGATCTGGTTTAATATATACATAATATGCTAAAATCATTGATAAAATTAAAAATAAATAAATATATATCGTACATCATACAAAAAACCTAACGTGTATTATACAACAAAGACAAGAGGTGACTGCCAGTTGAATAACTATTATTTTTCTTTTCAAATCCTACTAAAATTGGGTTAACAAAATATATAATTAATGAATTCTTCGTTTCAAAAAATCAGAAAATTAAAAAAAATCGTTGTGCACTTATATATAAGGATTTATGGATCCATTTCAATATAAATACTTACATGAATAGATAAAATTGCTAGTACTTTAAAATTCGCTCTTTAATATTTAAAAATTTATTTTTCATGTGTACCTATCTTCAGTACTTAATATTTCGTTTTCTTTAAATTGTTTACAAACACAATTATTAAAGAAGTACATACTTTTAAATTGAATATAAATGACAAAAATATATATTTTTACGTTAGATACACGCATGTACATACATATCCATGCATATTGAAACTAAATTATCGATACATACATATAGTTTTTTTTATGATTATTAAAAAATAATAAAGATAGGCCTATTTTGTAATAGGAAAGTAAGGTTACAACATATATTTATATATCATTCAAAAGTAGAATAATTCTCCAAATTTAGTTAATGTTACTTATGATACATAAGATAAACATTGATAAACAACTATGACACGAAAAAGTAACGATAATTAAAAGAATTAATATATTTGACTCATTCACTGATAACAAAAGAAAACAAATATAAATTATTAAGTAAAATTGGTTAACAGTTATATAATAAACTTTCAACAATAAATTATCAAATATTTGATAGACATATTTAAGTAAATTAGATGCATATCCTGCAAAAAACAAATTTTCACAAAATAAAAGCAATACCTTTTATATTTAATACTAATAATACCCATAAAAATTAGATTAAGGAAATCACATATGGTTCAAAATAAGTAACTAAAATAAATAACACTAAAGCCACGAGAAAATTCAAATTGATCTTAAAATATTAACAAGGCAATAAAATCAATGGAATAAAAATACTCAATGTGTCAATCACTCAACTCCATTCATCAACCCTTCCAGATGACAATTAAATAGTATGTAATATTCCAGTTGACTATCCATATGTTACATCTTTATATATTTTTTAATAGAATCATAGTCATCGCAGGCTCTTATTTGTACTAAACTGCCATGACTGCTATCTCTGAATCCCATTCCAACTTGACACAACTGGAACAATTGACAGCAGATGGCATTAAATATCTTCAAAATATATGCTTCAATATAAAAATAGTCTTGTGTATAGCGAACATATTTTCATTTCCATCTTGAAAATTATTATCGAAAAACACTACATATTTTACAACATATATTAATTATGTTTAATCTATCAAATATGACAATCAACAAAAATAATTACAATAAAGCATTTTAAAATACATAAATAAATGTTACTTTTTAATTTTTCAAAGACTGAGTTAACATTTCACTGAAATTCATCATCAGAGCTGAGCAGCATAGTTTTTTCGTGATAGTTAGTGGAAATAGTTGCAACCCTTTGCGTTGTTTGACGTGGTGCATGCAGTGCTCCTTCTTCAGGACCTTTGACCAACTTGCTATTACCTGAATTATAATTTTTATTTCAATTAAATAAAATATTATTACTACTTTAATATATTTAAAACATACAATATTTAATTAAATTCATTAACAAATACAAAATAAAAGGCAAGCTAGATTTTTAATTTGTTTAATTAAAAAAAAGATTATATATATATATATATATATATACATATATATAATATATATATATATATATATATATATATATATATATATATATATATATATATATATATATATATATTACATAATTCAATTGCTAATTGAATATGTATGTTGAAATATTTCACAGAAAATGAAATATTAAAAGTATTTATCATCACAAACATTAAAAATATGCATGTTAAAATAAGATTTACATAATGCGTAATCTACAAAAATATTAGCAATCATTAATTCGAATGCACCCGAAGGTCTTATGTTAAATATATCATTTAAATTAAAAATACAGTTACAAAACATACAAGTTTAAAGTTAATGTAAAATGAATAAAGCAAACAAACGTGCGATTTCAGTTTTCAATATATGGCTTATCTTAGCATACTTCTAAAAATAAATGGTATGGATAAATATATTTCCTTTTTTTAATTAAAATATAATTACTACCAAAATTAAATAAATAAACTAAATTATAAGTATTTTAACCATTTATTCTATTTATAACTCAGAAATATAAAATGCATTTAAAAATTTTGAATAAAAATTGTATCTTAAACCAAAATATGTCAAAAATTACCGTGATTAATAAATAAAATACGAAAATAATAACAAAAATGAAATTTATCAAAATATACATTTCAACATAAAATAAATTCACATATATATTATAATACAATTATATACAATAGTCATCAACGTTGAATTATTTTTTTTGATGACAAAACTCATTACCAAAACATTTTCATGAATATAAATTAATATATATCTTTTTAATGGAAAAAAATTAAATGCTGCAACAAATAAAATTTAAAATTTTCTGTATAATAATTTAACGAAAGTGTAATTAATGTACAAATTTTGTAGTTTTCATAAAAATAATATCAAACAAATGTATAAATAATTGATAAAAAGCAATATAGACTTTGATTTTATTAATTTTTATTCCAATATACTTAAATAAATTAGCAGCGGGAATAATAAACATTCTAAAGTCAACAAATTAGTTATAGTTCAAGAATCACGATGCATAATTAATATTATTCAAAATGCAAATTAATATTGTCAGATGTAATAAGTTAAATGTTTAGTTTCTATCATGCGAATGCGAATTTTTCGTGAATTCAAATTCATGCATGCAACAATACAATAAATATGGTTTACGTATTTATATAGATATTATAATATTAAAATCTATATACTTCTGCAACAATGATAAATAAATAATTAATACATTCATTTTTTCAAAAAAAATAGTCAATTCGTAAAAAAAATATTTTGCGATTATTTTCATATTTAAAAAAAATCATATACTTGTACAGAATATTAAACTAAATTACCCTAAATTGAATAAATGCTAAATTTTATAACTACGCATATTTATATAAAATTGTTAAGTTTCAATATTAAAATAATCACAAGCTATATAGAGTATCTTTTACAATTACTTTAATAAATTAAAATTATAAATACAATGTTTACAAAATAGCATTTAAATTGTCTATTAAAAATAAAACTTTATAAATATAATACAATGAAGTTTTAAACATAAAATTCAATATAAATGCTATTAATATGATACAAGGAACCACACAAAATAAAAAAATAAAACACAAAAGCAAAATCTTTGACATTAGTCATAAAGTAGAAGTAAAAACAATATAAAGACATTTATATGTAAAATAATAAAAACATTTCAGGCAACATTTCAATCACACATTCCACAAATAAAATAAAAAGCATTTAATGCAAAAATAATTGAGAATACAATAATATAATTTTACAATCATGCATTTATTAAAAATATATTTGAAGTTTTGCATAAGGCAAGCTGAATGCATTCCAACAGTAGTCTAAAGTTTTTCATATGGCAGATGGGAAGTCACCTCTGTAAAATATGAATTAGTCAAAAACAATGCAAATAAAAAAAAGGTTAGAAATGAGTTAAAAATACACTCGATGGGAAACTTGTTTAAACTATCAATTTTTACTAATTATGAATGTATGTATATATGTATGTATGTATGTATGTGTGAGTGTGTATGTAAAATATTTATATTACAGCTGAAAATCAAAACGTACAAGAAAAAGAAGCAAAACTTAAAATAAGGTAAAGGGAAGATCAACAAAAAAATATCGTATAAAAATATAAATTGAAATACCTGAACTGTATTGAGTATACTGTTGATATTGAGGATGGAAATTATGAATAGCGTCAGTCATAATGTCTTTTGGATTCATAGTTTCCTGTAACAATTAAATTTTAATTATGAATAAAAACAGAAATTACGGACATAATTATTAATTAGTTGTACATTAAAAAAATACTATTAATGATAATATTGATATTTTTTATAAATACTTAATAAAATAATTAAAATATACCTTGAGACTGCTTGATATTGATTGCATTGTCACAGAACGATGACTTTCAGAATGTAAACCTCTAGCATACACTTGATGTGGAAAGGCATAACGCAAAGCAATTGCAGCCACTAACATTTCAATACAGATAAGGAAATTTTGATAACCTGCTGACACAGTACCAGCTGTAGTGGGTACTCCATTAGCATCTACTAATGGTGATATAACTTCAGCTTTTTCCAAAACGGCTAATGCAACACCTAAATAACAAATATTTAAAGTAATATTATGTATTTCACATGTTTTACTATGATAAAAACTACAAACCTTGCCAAAATGAGAGAAAAATTACACTTTTAACAGTACAAAATTTTAAAACGGGATCAAAAGGAGTTAACATTTCACGAGTTGCTCCAAGAAACAGGAACAAACCATAAAGCGCGAGGCTCACAGAAATATTATAAATAATCGTGATATAAATATAGCCCCCATTTGGACTCCAATCTCCATCATGGTAATGACCCGCAGCCTATAAATATTATAAATATATACGAACAAATTTGTATAAATATATCCATGACAATTATCTTAATACATACTTGTAAAAATATAATAATAAAAGCGCACAGAGGTTTTACAAGGCAAAATTGTAAAGTCGCCTGTTTACAAAATCTTAAAACACCAATGGTGTATGTAGCACCAGCAAGGCAACGTCCAGCAGCACCACGTACTGGTCTTCCTCTCAAAGCTGACATGATATTCCCTTCCCCACCAAGATATTCATAGCAAAGAGAAAGAAAGTTATATATTACAAAAGCTGAAAGTATAAAAGCATCTCTTATAAAAGTTCATATCAAAATAAACAAAAAAAAAATGAACAGAATTATAACCTTCATAACAGTCACGAACTGTGAAAAAATATACATAATAAGAGTCACTATTGAAAAATAAAAGTGATATCCAAGAATAACAACCATAAATTGGTACAATGAATAATATGCGTACAATCCAACGCTGCTCTGCAGGATTAGTATACCATCTTAAATGATGATATATCTAAAAATGAAAGAAAATTTTGAGAATAATTCACTAAGATGCGGAGAAATAATTATTAAGCAAATAACACCTGTTGACAAGTTATAAAGAGTGCAGCCCAAACAAAAACACCGGCAATACCTTGTGCAGCTTTAGTTTGTAAAAAAACTGGCTCAGTAAGAGCTCGAGGTAATAAATGAGAAGCGGCTGTAGATGTAGGTACAGTAGAAGCAGTAGTTAAAACTGCTTCCATTGTTGAATTAACCACACTTTCAGTGGAAGTCATCCTGCAATGCAATACAATACAATTCATAAAATACATATTACATTACAATTAAAATATTAAACAAAGAGTAAAATCCTTTAAAAAAAAACCAAACGATTATTTACATCAAACATATGTTTAGGAAGCGCTCAATTAATTAACTAAAAAATAATAATACATATATATTAATCAAATTATAGGTTAATTCTAAAATTAATTAGTTATAAATCGTAAATTTCTTATACGTAAATAACATTAAACATATTTCTACCGATTAATAAAATTATTTATAGAACGTTGAAAAAACACGTTTGACATATTAATTTATCGCAACTATTTTAATCCATATATTTAAACAATATAAAATAATTCGCTCCGATTATACAGTACCGAATATAGAATTATTATAGATAAATAAATTGATATTCGTTCTAAATATTTAGTCGAACGCATCAAAAATTTAAAAGCAACTATTTCCAAATACAATATTAGTTGAGCATATTGTTTAACGAAACTGAAGATGCGCGTATGTATTTTCTAAAGGAAAGATACCGACCAAATTTTACATATGCGTAACTAGAAATATTCAACGAATCGTTATGCCAAAATTACAATTTCATATTAATTAAAATGTATCGCGTCAAAAAAGTATTTCATCTATGCGTATTGTAATACGAAAATTAAGAGATTAATCGCGTTCCAATCGTCTCGCACCTTTGCACAAAACGCAACGGATTTACGACATTTAAAAATGCACAATCGGACAAAAAAAACGAGAAGGCGAATAGGATTAAAGTCGCAGACGAAAAACAATAGAAAAGCAAAAATTCAAGGTTAAAACGACGGCCATATGTTAAAAGGTCGCGAGGGGAGAACGATACGAATGAGGTTTTGCGATTCCTTTTCGTTTGCGCGTACGAAAAGTCAACGCGATTCGAAAATAAACAAAGACGAAAAACGAAAAACGACAAAGTTTACCGTCGAGTGCGACGTCACATTCGCGATCGTCGCTTCGGAACGTTTTCGAGAAAAGCGAATTTTACTACATCGCGTCCGACGTAATTTATCGCGTTCGCGTATCTTATCTATCGCGACCGTCGCGCGGAACGACATGACGAAATCGAAATTTACCGATATATTATTAAAAAATAAATGCGGAATATTCGAGGATCCCGGAAACGGAACGAACGGGTCGACGCGCGTCGCGATCGCATATGGCGAACGCGAGCGGTCGACTCCGAAACTGGACGAAAACGACTCCGAACTCGAAACGTCCAACGTCAAAGGCGTTCCGCGACAAATCCGGAAACGATCGGGAGAAGATCGGGAGACGATCGCGACGACGGAGCGAAAACTCCTCGAACAACTTTTCGACGGATTCGTATTCGATTCTCGATTCTCACCCGAAGGACGCATCAAAGCCGACTCGGTTGACGAATCGCGAACACTTTTACGCCGTCGCTCCTCAGAAATCGGTCGCCTCTTTCTCTCCTCTACGCGGACGTTCTCTTGTCACAACGCCGTTCGGCCACAACGAAACGCCTTTTCGCCACACGCGCGAACGACAGTACGCGACGCTCCGAATCGATAGAGCACCGTCGTTCTCTTCGATTTCTTTTCGAATAAATCGAAAAAGCGGTCGAGAAATATATTTAAAAACGTTACAAACGAAAATTTTGTCGAACGACTCGTACGCTAGCCGAAAATTTTTGAGTCGCAAGTAATAAATCGACATAATTTTACGGCGACGAGCGATGGTCGTAAATATTGGTGCGCGGATCGAATCGGTCGAGCGCCGTCGACCCCGCTTCGTCTCGAACGCGATCCAGGATGCTCGTCCAGGAGCCGGTGCAGGTGATCTATTCGAGGATAAGAGACGATCGTCGCGCAAACGAGACGAGCGCCGACGCGCATCCGGTTTCGGCGATCGAATCGGACTCGTCTCGGCGACGACGGATCGCCTTCTCGATCGTTTTTTTGATCGCCGTTACGCGTCGACGCAAACGAACGATCCGACCAAACGAATGATCTGATTTTGTTTTTCAGGCGGCCATCTGGCACTGCCTGAACCAGTACGCGTTCGCGGACGCGGTCTTTCTAGCCGAGAGACTCTACGCCGAACGTGAGTATAATTTTTTGCCGTTCTGCCCCGTTTCTTTGACGTGACGATTCGTCCGTTCGTTTCAGTGGCCAACGAAGATAGCGTCTTTCTACTCGGCACCTGCTACTACAGAGCCGGAAGAGTCAACGAAGCTTTCTGGCTGCTCAGCAACGCCGCTCCCACTAAACCCAACGCTAGGTTTTTGCTGGCGAAATGCGCCGTCGATTTAGAAAAGTGAGAACGCGAGAACCGATTCTTTAATTTATCATATATTGCGATTGTTTCATTTGTGCGATCGTTTCAGACTGAGCGATGCGGAAACGGCGCTCGCGGGAGCCGATACCGAATTCGGAGACATCGCGCCGTTCGCGTTGCAACTGTTGGCGCACATATATTGCTGTACCGAGCGACGAGGCAAAGCCGCCGAATCCCAAGTGAAAGCGCTGCAACTCAACCCGTTTTTGTGGGATTCCTTCGCGCAGCTGTGTCATTTAGGAGGAAAAGTGGAATCGGAAGAAATATTTCAACTGAGCAACGTTAAAAATTTATCGGCATGTTTCGGTCATAATACGAACGCGATGTCGCCAAATAATGCCGAGAACGCGATAAATAGTTCAATATTTACCGGTTCAAAAGTAACTCCAAATAATACTTCGTCGATTCCTACGACCTGCGCCGTCGGCGGAATCACGCCCGACAGCGTTATACCCGCCGGACGCTTGCGTAGCGTGTTCGCGACCGCAACGTCGTTACCGTTTTCGCCCTCGTTCGGAGTCGTTCCCTTAGAAGAATCGCCGATCATGTTATATACTCCCACTTTAACCGACGCCAATGAACAAAAAGCGCTGCCTAAACTAGTGCAATCGTTTCGTACGCAGGTCGGTCAGTTTAAAGAAGCGGTGTTTAATCCGACTCCGAGACAGACTCACGTTCCGACGCAACACGTTCGTCGTTCTTCGCGATTATTTAGCAATAGTTATTCCGTGAAAGAGAACAATAAATCTCCCAATAGAAAATTTGCCACTCCAAAAAGTCCTTCGCGGAAAAACAAACAAAGATTATCAAAAGTCAGCTTAACCAAAGCAAATATTGAAACCGAAAGTAGAATTAGAGAACCGATCGAAAGAGTGGGCGCTCTTACGTCGACATTTAATGCTGTGCGACAAAGTTCGGAAGGATTAATGACGCTTATGAGAGCTATAGGAGAAGCGTATTTCCAGCTAGCGCAATTAAAATGTAGACGAGCTTTATTATTACTAGAAGAATTACCTCCTCAGCATTATAATTCTGCGTGGATACAGTCGTTGATAGCTGTAGCGCACCATGAATTAGCAGAGTACGAAGCCGCCGCTAAACACTTTGCAGTCGTTCGAGCGACACAGCCTTTACGTACAGAGTATTTAGATATTTACAGTACATGTTTATGGCATCTCCAAAGAGAAGTTGAATTATCGGCTTTAGCGAGAGAATTGGTTAATAGAGATCGACGATGTGCTATTGCGTGGATTGTAGCTGGAAATTGCTTTTCTTTACATAAAGAACACGACACTGCCGTAAGGTTTTTTAGACGAGCCGTACAATTACAACCGGATCGCCCATATTCGCATACTCTTCTTGGCCATGAATATGTAGCTACCGAAGAGACTGATAAAGCTTTAGCTTGCTTTAGAAGCGCAGTTCGTTTGGATCCACGTCATTATAATGCATGGTTTGGAATTGCTACCGTTTACTCCAAGCAAGAACGATTTAGATTAGCAGAAGTGCATTACCGAAGAGCTTTAACTATTCATCCTGAGTCAGGTGTTTTAATGTGTCATCTAGGTGTAGTTTTAGTAGCACTTGGACAACCAAAACGTGCGTTGGATACGTTAGATAAAGCTGTCGCTTTAGATCCATCAAATCCATTGTGTTGTTTCCATCGAGCTTCCGTATTATTTTCCGCCGGTCAATTAGAAAAGGCGTTAGAAGAACTAGAGAAATTAAAAGACTTAGTTCCAAAAGAATCTTTGGTGTATTATTTATTAGGAAAAGTGCATAATAAGCTTGGTAATTCACATCTTGCTTTAATGCATTTTAGTTGGGCTACCGATCTCGATCCTAAAGGAACCAGTGGTCACATAAAAGAAGCCTTCGATCCCGCACGTGCAGAAAATCCCCCTGATACTATATTGTAATTTATGTGTTATTAGAGTAATTATAATATTTAAAAATACATGTAGGTCGACTTTGACTGTGCATAATATGTAATTTTTTAATGTATGTATAATCAACTTTACCATTGTATTCACAATAAATCTATTATTTGATATAAAAAAAATCACATATCTACTAGTTATTGATTGATTTTCTTAAATATAAGTATAAAATATTAAAATTATTACATCTATGGAAAGAAATTTCAATAGTCATTTAAATTTAGTAATATTAAAGGATTTGCCAAATTTAAAATGTAAACATTGCATCTATTATACTTTCTTACAAAATATGCAACTAAATTCTTTAATATGTGCTTATCATAAGTTAGTATGTAAAATATGTGTGGATGGATATATATATATATATATATATATATATATATATATATATTCAAATTGTGTGTTCTGTATTTTATTATCAAACAAATTTTATTAAAAAAAAAACTAACCAGTTACTTGAGACATTCCTTTTGTGCTTACAAAGTTGACAACATAAACCTGTGGAAAGCACGATATAAAAATATGAAACAGAATAACATTATATATATATATGACGTATGATTTATATTTTTCAAAATATATATTATTTCGTACTCTATATTCTAGATCTAAAAACATTATGTTATATATAAATCATGTATATAAATATTCATATATATTGCGACTGATCAGTCTAATTTAATTATTAATAGTGATATATATATATATATATATATATATATATATATATATATATATATATATATATATATGTATGTATGTATGTATTTAGTATAAAATATTGCGTAATAAATTAATTAAACTTCTCATTTAGCTGGTTAGGTTACTCTGTGCAATAGTTTGTTCGATCCTCCAAATGCTTTTCGAATATGTATATAAATGTTTTTATTGGTAATATGATTTAATGTGAATAGCTTGTGTTAATGTGAAATATACAAAACATGAAAATGTTAAAGTATCTAATGTATTTTTTGTCACATTTAGTTTTTAATTTCTACTATCTGAATTACTCAAATAAAGTGTTTTCATAGACTATAAAGAATTCCATTTTACTGTTGTGTGAGGGATATATATATATATATATATATATATATATATATATATATATATATATATATATATATATCAAGATATTGACGAAAAATTTGTGTTTTATATATGTATATAAAAAAAGAAAATTATATATTTCACGATTATTTAATTTCTATTTTAGCCAAACAAAAATAATTTCTCATTCATAAATTATTACCATGAATGAAAATAGTTAATAATAGTTTCAATTTAGAAAAATACAGTTTTTACAATTCACGATATATTTAATATCCAATTAAAATTGACAAAGGATGTTTAAACAGTAATAAAAATTTTCATATATCAATCGCATATTTCTAATCTAAAAAAAAACTAACAAATTGTACTTTTAACTGTTTCACAAAAGGACTATAAAATTAGCTAAATACTCTTAAAGATCGTTTCAAAATATTGGTGGATATATATATATATATATATATATATATATATATATATATATATATATATATATATATATATATATATTACTTATATGAAACTAATAATAATACGCCAAAAATTAATATTCGAATATTGAATATTGTTTGTTTATATTTAAATAGTACGTCATAATTATAGTTCTATTTTGAAGCTACACAATTAAAACTAAATTTTATTTCTGTATATAAAATTTTCTATAAATTTGAACTTTGATTTTATTATTCTGGTAATTACATAGATAATATATTGTCGCGTTTTTTCAAGATGCTTAAATATTTTGTAACAATAAACTGAGTTGTATTAAAAAATATAATATATAATATTATTGTATAGTTTTATTTATGGATTTTTTTCATAACTGAGTATAAAGAAAATGCTTGATACGATTCAATCGGAAAGTTATCTAATGTTTAAATATTTTTATTTCGTTTTATTATTATTGTTTTACATCCCATGTATTTAAATGTTATAGGTATATATATATATATATATATATATATATATATATATATATATATATATATATATATATATATATCACATTATGTATATTCCAAAAAATGTCTCGCAAAATTTTGTGCTGTAATAAAATATATTTAATTCCATTGGGTTTTTATTTATATAAGATTTTCCCTTATCTGATTATAAATAAAGCTTTTAAAACTCAATCTTTTTTTTAATCAAGACACTATTTCGAACATATATAAGATTATTTACAACCCATCAACTTCATATATATTCATAAATATTTTGCAAACACTAGTAAAATCTTTGCAAATTAAGATTTCCCTATAAAAAGGATAAAATTAAATTTAAAAAAAAAGTTTTTATGAAATTATTCAGTCTAATGAATGAAGTTATAAAAGATAAATCGACAAAATAATAAACATAAAAATAATAGTAGAAAGATGATAAATTAATTTTTGTTGCAGTATCAAATTTTACCAAGTTTTCCAAATTCTTAAATGCACTTTTGAGGGACTAAACATTATCGTGTCCATTTATTCCATTTATTATAAAGTATATTCATGAAAAAAAAATATCTATACATAAATATATAAATAAAATACATCTAAATTTAAATAAGTATATTGCAAAACTGTTTTACATATGAAAATATATTTAAATTTCACAAGACTCATCTCTAATGTTACATACAGCCATCAGATATTTATATTAATAACATATACATAATGACAAAAAAAAAACATTAAATAAAAAGGACAAAAATACATTTTAAATAGGTATGTATTAACTCTTTAATTGTTTATGTCGTGTATTCATCATAAAGAAAATACATTTGTATTATTCATCAAATCAACTGTAATTCTTCCTTGAAGGCTTTCAAATAAAGTTCTTTAAAAAATATGAATTTTAGAATGTTCATTAGTATGAAAATCTAATTTAATTCACAAAAGCATTCATCAAGAGATATGATGTTCATTCTGTCAAATTTGACACCGCAAGTATTTCTATTTATGTATTGTTATTATTTGTACCTTATTGTTATACATTTTGGAAAATTAAAAATATTTTGGACATATTATATAGCGTTGGAAATAAAAGTCATTAGTAATGAAATATACAAAAATAGATTTTATTTAGTCATTCAAAAATAATAATTTGTACAACTATTATCATACGATATTCAGCACATTTGAAATAATAGGTTTAGGTCGTATTTTAAAAATTATTTTTTTCCTCACAATTGCTTTAACATAATATTCTGTGCCTGCTACTGTTTTATGATCGATAGATATGCAATTCAATTGGGATGTCGCTTGATTTATATCTGTAGAGTCCCGTTTTTCAAGCACTGCAAATGGTTTATCCATATTGACTTCCTTCCCTTGGAGAATATGATGTCCTATTATAAGTATTGGTTGATTGTTTTTAGTAAAATGCAAATCTCCAACAAATTCTCCATGCCAAGCATTTTCTTCGCGTGATTGTAAATCACCTTGTAATTCAATTATAGCCCATTCCGATAATGAGTCTTTAGGATTTTCTCTGTAAATTAATAAATAACTTTCATATAAATTTTCGTTTAAAGTATTTAAAGTGGAAAAAAAAATATATATATAATAAAAAATGCATATTATATAAATACTTTATTAACACATTTTAGTTTCATAACATAATTATCACATATTCATATAAAAATTATACAAATGCCATAAATTATATATATATATATATATATATATATATATATATATATATATATATATATATATATATATATATATATATATGTATATATATATTTGTGTGTGTATCATATATTAAACAATTAACATCTAAATTTCTTGAAAAGTGGATGTTTATTCGCTGTTGAAGAGGATGGTTTTTTATATTCATAATACACAGCATCGTCTGCTCCTGAAAGAGACGCCATATTTCCAGAACGACGAACTACATTTCCTGAGCTGCTACCACTAATAGAACCTATTTCACCAGCAACTCGTTCATCCTCACAATCAATATCAGATGCTGCCAAAACCTTGAAAATAAAGTTTTATGGTGACAAAATTTATAATTAGAAACAAATAAAAACATAATAAATAAAAATACATACTTGTTGCAAAAGTTGACCTTGTTCTTCTCTTGTTCCATAAAGTAGATCTTGTTCTTGATCCATACCTTTCAATTCGGTAATGACCTATAATAAAAAACATTAATTTTATTTGATTCCCATATTTTTTTAAATATAATTCAAAATACAAATAAATACTTTATAACTATAGCCTTGATTGATAAGAAAGCGTTGACGTTTTCTACTATATGACATTTCCATTGTATCCTGAGATACTAATGTGTAAAAAAATGCATTATATTCTTCAGCAATAGCACCTTTTTTAGCACGCAAAATCCGACCTAAAATTTATATTTATATAAAAATAAAATTAATGATTCTATGCAGATAATAAATTCTCGAATTTAATATTATTATTGCGATTAAAATAATTTTCATATTTTTTTACAAAAACAATATTCAAATATTACCTAATCGTTGTGCTTCTTGACGACGTGAACCACCATGAGATGATATTTGTATTAGAACATTTGCTTCTGGTAAATCAAAACTAGTATCAGCAACTTTACTTACAAAGATAGTGTTCACCTAATAAAAAAAAATAAAAATATAGAATTACCAAATAATTTATAATAAACATTCTTAATATTTTATTTAACATAAATAATACTTATCATATATTATTTAACTGTTTTTAATTTATATAAATCAAAATAATTGTAATAGAAGTTAATAATGTGAAATAATTAAAATATATGGGCCATTTATTTTGAAAGTGGCGTATATCTATTTATGTTCAAATCAAAATATCGAAGGGTTTGCATTTGGTTCAATTTAAAAATATGGGTATCAAATAACAAAATCGAATCATGTTGTTAGACTTCTAAAGGATTCAAATTTATTATCCTAATTAATCTAATTATCATTATTTAATACATAATTTGTTTCTGATGGCTCAAAATCAACGAAATGGCATTTTCAGTTTACAATAAAGAATAAGTTCAAAGGAAAAGTATATTTCCTTTGAAATAAAATGAAATACATACAATTTTAAGTTATAAAATAAATAAAATATTCAATTTTTATTTATTTTTAGTTATTTTTTTCGATAAAATTAATATTATTATTTAATCCTTTCTAGGAGGGATTTAAAATTATTATACTATGAAGGTAATACACAATGAAATATATGTATTAAATTCTTTTTATGGTATATTAGAATTACAATTGGTCTTGTTATTTTTTAGTGGTGCCAACTTGATATTATAAAAGTTTTTTGATGTTTATTTTGTTAGTGGATCCAATATTTTAAATGATGCATTCTCGTTTTTCGCCATTTTATAAAATAATTTATACAGATCTTTTCTATCATCCAAGATATTTTAAACTGATTTATTCTTTCATCGATAATATTTTTTGGTTAAATTAAAATGAGCTGTATTTCACCCTCCTTTCTAAGAATAAATGCTGTTATATATTTATAATTAATTCATTAAAAATTAGTAATTTAACTCTTACTTTGATCTCATAAAATTGTATCGATTTATAATATCCATTTGAAGCTCTCACTATTGGACTTACGCCACTTTCAAAATAAACGTTTTCTTCGTTTCGTTAACTAGCAAATTTTCATATTTTAAAAACTTGATGATTTTAAATGTTTTAGCAAAAAGCTGTTTTAGGAAAAATGATCATGAAAAATGTGATAATTACAGTTGCTAACTTGATTTTTTTGAATAAGGACTTACGCCACTTTTAAAATAAACGGCTCATATAAACTACAAAAAAAAATATGACGTAAACATACTTTCTGATTGAATTTGAAATTTTGAAGAATTTGTATTCGTTCTCCCTGCGATGTGGGGCCATAAATATATGGCTTGTTCATTTTAACTGCATAATGTTTTAAAGCGAAAACATTATCTGAAAAAACAATAGTTTTATCTCCACGTCTCTCATGATATCTGTGAAAAAAATTTAAAATATAAAAAATCGTACTTTAAAAATACAAAAATAACTATGAATATTTGACAAACCGAATCAAAAACTGGCATGCCCTAAATTTAGCAGGATTCATTACATATAATAACATACGTCTTGCTGTACGACATGTTAAATATTCGCGATAAAATTCTGGAGCCATTGGACACCATACTTCTGCGCATTGCACTCTTGCAATATATCCTCTTTTTTGCAACTCTAACCAATTCGCTTCATACAATTTCGGACCAATTAAAAAATTTAAATCTGCAATTTTGTCATCTTCTCGAAGTAAAGTTGCTGTCAAACCTTTAAAAGAAATATAAAATTATAATTACATATACATAATCAAAAATTCATCATATATTTGTGACAATTACCAAGTTTACAGTGAGAATGAACAATTGTTAAAACGCGTCTAAACATTTTGGCAGGTATTGTATGTACTTCATCTAGTAACAAAAGTCCCCATTCTTGTCCACGGAGCCACTTCATAGTTTGTTCGGCCTCCCAACTTCGACGTTGGGTATGTGTAATCATTGAATAGGTTGTAATCAACACTCCACAACCTGCTGGCTTATCTTTAGCTTCTGATGTAAATCTAATTTAAAATATTGTAAGGATTATTATTATTATTTATATTAATTTCTTACTGCGTAAATAAATACGAAATGGCTTAGAACGCTTAATAAGACTTAAGAGGCAGGTATCTACCTGTATATACAATTGTTTGAAAAATAAGCGTTGAGAAATCAAAAAATATATTATACCTGCATATCATACTATCATCTGCAGTTGACCACATTTTAAATTGCTGCTTCCACTGTTCAACAGAAACACCCGAATTACAAAGAACAAGAGCTCTTTTTCTAATTGTACAACAAGCTGTAACGCCAACTAATGATTTTCCAGCACCACAAGGTAGCACAATTACTCCAGATCTAAAACGAAAAAGAGTTAATTTTCATTACTTTAAAAGGATTTTGTTCATTTTTAATACTGCACTTTTTTAATAATATAATAAACGAAAATGCTATTTACCTAGCTCTTCCATTACCAAACATTTTCCTTAAACTCTTTTCTTGATATGGTCTTAAAACTGCCATTGGTTTTAAATCAATATTGATATCAGGATTTACCTAAAAGTAATATTTATAATTTTAAAAATTCAAAATATTTTTTTTTAATTTTACAATATAAGCCAATACATACTGTATCATTTCGAAAATCATATTCTGCTAGTAACGGATGATCCAATTCAATACATCTTTTTTGTATTACCTCAATTTTTTCTGGGTCAACTTCGAAAGATACTATGTTAGAAAAATCTTCAGCATCTTCATCTTCTTGATCAAGTTTTTCATAAAGATTTGTAATATCTTCAGGAACAGCATCAATAGCATTTCCATCAACTAGTTTTTCACCATCTAAAAAAATATATTTCTATATAATCAAATAAATAAGAACAAATTGATTGATTACTTCGTTAATCTAATAAACATATTTAATAAAAATTAACCTGTACTAGTTTTATTTGATTTTGTAGCAAATGGAACTACAGACTTCTTATCTAATGTTTCAGTAATAAAACCATCACCATCAACATCACTTTCTCCAAAACGTCTTAATCGACATTCTTGTATTACTGGATCTTTTAATAAACGTTGTAATATATCAGGATATGGACTTTCAGCAAAATAGCTATTAAATAAAAGTGAATTATTAATAATTTAAAATAAATTACATTTGATAACATTTGTTATAAGCATACCGATTATGTTTTAAAACAAGTTTGATTTTTCCATATGAAAGTGTACATAATTTAATAAATTCGATGATACCGTCAGGAACAGAACATTTACTTAATCGTTTTAAATATTCGATAATATCTTCCGTTTGCAACCCAACAGAGACAGCTGCATATAAACTATAAGCTGTTAATTTATACTCATGAATATGCTCTGGTCTAAAAATATTTTTTTAAAACTATGAAAACATGATTAAATTTAATAAATTTAAAAATATTTTATTTCCAGTAACAATATATAAAACGATTACACAGAAAAAAGCGTAAAACTCACATCTCATTAAGTGATTTATGTGATATAACAACAGATCACACCTAAGTGTGACTCAAGAATGCACGATAGAGTTAATTAAATAACAATAGTAATTAAAATTTTAAGTATAATTGACTAACATTTTAAAAAGTCTTACCTACAAACTGGCTCAGAAATAGCAATTAAAAAATCGTGAGCATGTTTATAAACTGGAGAAAATGATTCTAAAAATATATGACCATTTGGAGCAACCCACAGTGGACGAGAAGAATGATCGGTTCTCAAAATCATCTGAGTCCTAAATGAAAGTAAAGTTTATAATAAAAAAAAAAATTAAAATCACAAAAATGCATACCTATAATCTTTGGCTCCAAAATCATCTTCTTGTGCTTGATCATCACTTTTTTCAATATTTTTAGATGCTGCACCGGGAACTCCTTCAGCTTCTCCCACATCATCATCAACTAATGATAAAATATTTTCTTCTTCTATACGACGTTTTTTTCCTAACAAAAAATACACGTATAGTTTCATAAATTATTTTGGTTATAATAATAATTCATAATTCAATTACCAAATTTATTTTCGTTTGAAGATTTTGTAGACTCATACTTTTTACTTTTTTTTGGAGGTCCCATTACGACCTACAAAAATTTGAAATATAAATTTATCTAAATTAAGCTTTCGAAAATACAAACCATTATACGTTATAAAATATAATTTCGATATTTTACCATAAATATCGTTATTGAAACTTACCATAGCAAATAAAACTTACCATTTAATTAATAATTTAATGCGATAATAATATCAAATCCAGTAAAAATATGATAATTACAATAGTAATAATCATCATCATAACAAAAACACTGACGGAAATGAATAGATTTTTCGATTAAATCAAAATAACGATTATTAACAAAAAGTATTAAATAGAAGACATAAATCCAACAGAAAAAAAAGGAAAAGCAGTTAGTAACGAAAAAAAAGATTTTTCATAAAACAAACCACATTCAAATACTGTAAATCCACATAGACTTTTAAATATTCAAATTATGAAATAGTCTCTGTAAATAAGTATTATAAATGCTGTTCTAAAAATTGATTACATTATGATAAATAATTCGATTTCAACACGATTTGACATAACCTTAATAATCAACACTATACTTTTGTATACTTTAAATATATTTTTTTTAATGTTCAAAAATCCATATAATTGTGTTTAAAATTTGGAAAGAACAAAAAACAAAACAATAAAATGCAACAAATAAGACATACGAAAGTCCCACGGTAATGCTAATAATTAAATAATTACAATTAAACCGGAATTACGAATGTCGATTTATAATATAAAAAAATAAAATAAAATGAAAAATAAAAAAATATGGAACCCATACATGCGAACTACCAAAGGCATAACAAGAAGTCAATCGACGAAGCAACCTCTCCACGACAATCACCGATTACTAACAGCGTTTATTCGCAGGCTTACCAACTGAAATCTATTGTAAATGACGTATAAAGCAATAACATACCAAAATACTACTTCCATATATATTTAAGCTCATTTATCGACAGCAATTAAATATTTTATGAATCGTTGCTGGAAATTACTATTTTGTATATTTACCGCTACAAAAAAATATAAATCGTAAAATTATTTATAACGAAAATTTTTTTTTAATTTATTCCAAAAAAAATAAGATTATGAAAATTTCAAGCATATACATTGATTATAATAAATTTATATATATTTTTAAAGTTTCAATTTTTTTTAGAATAAATTTCTTAAATATGGAACGCAGTAATAGATAAAAAATATTATGTTGCCAAAAATGATAAAGGATAGGTTTCAATAAATTATGACTTTTGATTATCCTTCAAAACCAATCATTACTTCTTCCGTGGATAATAAAAACGTAATTTCTATTTATTGTAAGTCCAAAGCAATATTCAAAAATAACCAGCTACACTAATTATACTATAAAATTTCGCTCTTTATACTTACTTTTAACATTGAAGCTATTTTTAAAATCTTTTAAAACGATTAAAATATTTATGAAACAACTATTTTTGATATTTTCAATATGTAAGATAAATATAAATAAATGATAGTAAGGGATTGGGAAGGGTCTATTTTTTTTCAATAATAATTTATTTATATTATAAACGGAATGATATCAATAATAGTACATACTCGTGATTTAGGGCATTTTATTAATTTCAATAAATATTTCAAAATGACCCCTACTGAATTATGTTATAATAATTTAATTTGATACTTGTGACGTTGTTACAACGTAACTACAAGTGTGACAATATTCTCTTAAAAAATAGCAATAGAGACAATGTATTCACCCTACACAGGCAACATTTTGAGGCAGAAAATTACCTCTATATAAAATAATATAAATATTACATGTATTTGTGCATGCATATACAAGTATATATGCATGCACACATACATTAATCACATGTATATCAGTATATATACATTTTAGCATATATACATACACATACATATTACAATTAAATGTTACTTCTCAGCCAATACATTAAATCTAGTGACTTCATAAAAATATTGCCACATTATGTTTATATATATATATATATATATATATATATATATATATATATATATATAAATATATATAAATATATATATATATATATATATATATATATATATATATATACATATATACATATACATACATACATACATACATATATATATATATATATATATATATATATATATATATATATATATATATATATATATATATATATATGGACATTACACTAAATGTATAGATTAAAAGATAATTATAATTTTTATATTTTTCACAACAGTGTTCATAAAAATATAGATGATATTTTTCATTTTGAGGAAATTTAAAGACCTACCAAAATATGACAAAATAATGTTATAAACATTTTAATAATGAATAGATATTTAAGAATTCTTTTTTACATATATAAATTGCTTGTAAATTGAACTATACTGATTTAATTATATATCAAATACTTTATATTAAAAATAATTATGAATATAAATATGTAAGATGCAATTATTTCAAATGATTCCAGTTATGAATCAATAAAATTTATCTATGACGATTGAAGCTGCTAATATAGATTAAATTATTTTGAAACATATGTTCACAATTTGAATAATTGGACTAAAAGACATAAATATAGTGTCTATAATATCAGAAATTATATTGCACAATTTGCAATAGTTACTAGAATGAAATACTTTACCACAATAAAATATAAATAAAATTTAATGATTGGTAAGAGCACTTTTTATGCATGCAGTTCATAAAATAACTTGAAAATAATATTTTGTAATGTAAACCTAAATTTATGAACACTTGATTTACAAACTATTCACCTAATAATTAAAAATATTTGACACTATGGATTCAATTTTCAGAATGCAGACAATTAAAAAAACAAATTAAATACTGTAGATAACATAAAAATTAAGTGAACATAAAATATTTTAACAATGTTCCCCTTAAACTCAAGTTTCACAAACATCTGCGACGAGGCGTAACAGAAGCAGATTTTTGTTTATATTAAAAAAGTGACATTGATTTTAAATATATTAAATTAAAAATACGCACTTTAACAACGAACAAATTCACTAAATAGTGTTAAAATTTAAAAATATCAAAATTTTGTTTTTTGTTCTTTTTTTTAATATATATGTATATTTCATAATTGAATAATAGTGTATAAAAATATGATACGTTTCAAGCAAATACAGAATTTATAGGGAACATTGTATATCAGAATCACAAATTTTAATAATTTTTAAATACATAACAAAAGAATCATACATTATAAAATGAAAAATCTTCCATATATGTAAAATTTAAGACTATCATAAATAGGTAACATTTAATGAATTGTAATACATTTAACTAGAGTACAGCAATCATCACTTTATGAAATACGTTTATGACTTTTTTTGTAATTATTTAAATGTATTCATTGCTAATTTTACTAATGAAATTATAAGCCATATGAACATTCAATTTATAACATAATTGACAAAAAAATCAATCAATTGAGAGATGAAAGAACAGAGAAAGAATTTGCAACAACTATCACACCAATTAATATATATATATTTTTATTCTCTGCAAAATTATTTATTAGTAACAATTTATAAAAAAAATATTTTGGTTGTATTGTTTCATTATTCTTAATGGAATTTTAATGGAAATTATTATACAAATTTAACCAGATTATAATCTAATTTACGATTTTGTACGTTGAAATAAAAAAATTAACATATATACATAATAATTTAGAATACAATTCATAATAAAAAATAATTAACAAAGTAAAGTCACTAGTTAACTAATGGCTGAGAAATATAATATTCCCCCAAAGCTTTAACTTAATACCGCAGAAATAATTGCGGAGAAAATTCGTCTGAAGCAGATGTTACGAGGAGTCTAAATTACAAGAATTTAAACTTCTTGTAGAGTATTTTTACTTTATGGATGGATGAGGCACCTGATATATATATATATATATATATATATATATATATATATATATATATATATATATATATATATATATATATATATATATATGATATAGCAAAAAATGAATAAATAAATAAAAATAAAAATAACATTACGTGTGCCAGTATTTTTGATTGGCCCTTATATATTAATTAAGAAAAGCACTAAAAATATGAATAGAAAATAACGTTGAAAAAGGCTGTCGGTGTGTCAAAAAGCGAACAAATATATTGTGGATATAAAAGCAATGATACTGTGAGTATTTCATTTTAAAAGACAGAATGATGAATAAATTACGCTGCCACAGTAGGATGGGCAATATATAAGAGTAATAAAAAGTCTCGAATGTGTTGAAAAACACAAAGCAGCATTAAATAGCCGCCATACTGGCATTTTACAATAAATTAGTCCTATGTAGTATTTATCAAGAATTATATCGTATTGCGTATCGAGAATGGAACACTATTGAATAAATTTACAATTAAAATTTTTACAAGGTCAACATCCAATTGTTTCATTAAATCGAATCATAAATGTCAATTAATTTAGCGAATATGCATTGAGATTTATTATACGGCACATAATGGACAAATGTTGGGAACAAAAAATTAAAACATCGAATTAAAATTTTATAATCATTTGTAAATTTACTTTCAGTCTTCATTTTTAATTAGCAAAAACACAAAAATACAAAATCGCCAAATATACACATTTATCGTCAATCATACGCTTTCTAAACATTTTATATTACAGTTTTTAGAACAATGTTGCTTCATTCTAGCAGGCAGTGTATGCTTTTTAATTCGTAAAATTTTAATAAAATAATAATTATAAATATTTTTATCCAAATATAATTTTAAACGACTAGTTCAAATTCTAAATACGGAAGGGCCGTCATCGACGTAAAAGAGTTTTTCCTCGTTTTACGTTTCCTTGAAACGCAGCCCTCGCATCGAACGAGAATAAAAAACGTGAAAGCTTATAAAAATTACACATTTCCTCTTTCGTCCACGTATTGCTCTCACTTTGAAGAAACAAATAACAATCGAAACAGTTAATGAAAACATGATATAAATAAACAATATTAAAGAAAGCGCCCGCGCAAGATAACGGCGCACCAATCACATTCGCTCGCATATACTCTCATAATCTATAATTGTCATTTTATATCATAACGAAACGTCCCGGCAGGCGGACCCCTATACCGATTCGAACCAAGACAGCACCGCCCACCGTGCTCCCTTTAATTGGCTATAATTTTAATTTAATTAGATATAACATACGAATTAGGGTCGCACGGCAACCATTTTTCGACGCCTTTGCAATAATTTTATCGAACAAACTAAGGAGCGTCGCGCCTGCGGCGGCCGCGCGTCCCATTCACCATTCCCGTACCACTGAACTTGGAAATCCTAATTCGGAGATCCGGCTCAGTGGTAGCGGATCACGACCACGTTTGCGCTCGTTCCACCCAGACACGGTCGCATGTTCTATTACATGGAATGTGTTCACAATATACACAATGTTTCGACTTTCAGGGCGCCAAAGCACAATGGCCTTAATAACGTTTACCTACTGGTGTCCAACGTTCCGAGCGCCAACGGGGGCGAGCGGACAGTTAGCGCTCTATATATTACATCCGTTTTGACACGGTTTCAATTGAAAAAATAAGTCTTTTTATACACATTAAAACTATATACCTATATAAATTATTACATACATACATACATACATACATACGCGTATATATATGTACATATATAAAGAGCGTACATGCGTATACATACATACATATACATGCACACGCACACTCGCACACATACGCATAAACATGTATATATGTATACGAACAAATACATATACATATATAAATGTATATACATGATATATCTCTTGAATAGAGCAGGAATATATATTTTCTAAATTGAATAAGTATGAATAGTCCATTTCAACTAGGAGGCGCATGCGGCGGGGAGGGCGGAACCGGAGGCCTGGGAGGTGGATGCGCAGGCGTAACCGCGAGTGATGTTGCAGTTGTAGTTGCAGGTGTAGGTGCAGGTGCAGGCGCAGATCCAGGCATAGATCCGGGCGTAGATCCAGGCGCGGGCGTGGGTGGCGGCCTTAGAGGAACCATCACGCAAGGCGCCTGCCGAACCACCTCTGCCCCTACCATTCCTCCTCCACCACCCGCGCTCGCCACCACTCTTGCCTCCGTTGACGACACAGGTCCCACTTGCATTGTTTGCACTCCTCCACTCTCTGTGCCTTTGCCACCGATCATCTTCACTAAGTTCTTCATTGCCTTCTGTACAAAACTATCCTTTTTTGAAGGTGATGAAGGTTTTCTAGGTTGTGGTGGCGTCCAATTAGGTACGTCTTGCACTGACTTGTTCGGTGGTGTCTGTATTACCGTCGTAGTCAACTCTGATTGCTGAAATTATAAGTTTTCGCATTAAATTAAATTCTGCATGTATAGAATATATATATATATGTATATATATATATATATATATATATATATATATATATATATATATATAATTATATATATATATATATATATATATATATATATATATATATAATTATATATAATTTTTAAAATGTTAGGTTATAAATAAAAAATCTAATAATCATTGTATATGGAATTTACAGAAGTAAATTCTGGAATACAAGTACTTTCTGGAATAAAAAGTTATACCATATAACAAATTAACGTATCATTTAATATTTTACACTAATATGTTAATAAAATCGTTCTCAATAATCATAAACCAAATCGATATATTATTAAACCACAACAATTTCTATACGACAATCATTTTAAATTATCAACCTTTTGCACTTCGTAGGCGCCGTCACGACGATGTAAAGAATATTTATACAGCTCCATAAAAAAAAAAAAAAGAGTCCTTTAACACAATCTTATTCAGTTGAATGCAGTACCTACTGTTGCTTGGTTGTTTCCTTTCGCATTTAACTATTAAATATTTTTCAGAATAAATTTTCAAACATGAAAGAAATATTTGAATTCAGTGGTAGTGAAAATGATTTAAATTTTGAAATTGATAGTGATTTATCTTGTAAAATTTTTGTATTTTATATTTTTAGTGAGATTGTGTGGTATGTTTAAAAAGATCAGAAAAAGGCGAAAGACGCGAAACCAGGGAATTTTGTGACACTTTCCCAACAAACCTCAAAAGCACTTATGTATTTTTTACCAAATATCACATTTTTAAAAGTTATAAAAAATAAAAAGAGGTTTAAAATACAATAAACATAATATTTTTCATAAAACTAATGCCTTTTTATTAATCACCTCATTTTTTTTAACCATCAAAAATGTCATATTTTTCTTACAATTTTGCATAAATCTTTACAGAGTTGCTGGTATGTAATACAGGAAATATAACTGGAGTGCAAAAGGTTAATATTCATTCTTATCTTAAAACCACATCAAAAACTATCCATAAAACGTAGTAAATATGCAATATGTATGATTGTGCACTGGTTACCATAGATTAAATAACACGGCATTTAAAAATACTTATTACGTTATTTAAGGTTTATACCTGATATGGAACTCTTAATTGCAAGTGGCGATCCTGCCCTCGCTCACCATCGGGCAAAGGAATTCTGGGCGGACAATTTAACACTTCAGAATTATGTACACTGCGTTTTCGTGCATTTATTTCCATAAACAGACTAACTTCGATCGGTAATGATGCCATATGACTTCTGAAATTTAAACGATTATGTAAATTACAAATATGATATAAATAAAAGGCCAAATTAATGATGCCAAACTCACAAGTCATTAAGATCACGGCACTGACGTTGACGGTCTGCACCGCCTCCTCCCCCAGGCCCCCCCGGTGTACCCAGCCGCTCCATTCCCGCGCACCCCGGTGACTGTACTGAGAGCATCTGAAATTATAAAAAAAATATATAATAATATTATTACTTGCTAATAATTGTGTAAATAAATATAAAAGAAAGTGGGGAAAATATTTTTATAAAACAATCCAATATCTTCATCTTGACTGTAACGTTTATAATGAATTATTTTTTAAATCAAAAGATTTACTTATAATTTCGAAAACGATTATTTTTAATAAATAACAAAATTAAAGCACTATTTTGAAAAGCAAATTGATAAAACCATATTAAATAAATGAAATCAATCTTAAAACATTTTTTTAAATAAATATATAATTAATCTCATCGTTGAATTACATATAAAGGGAAAAGTAAATTATAAAATATTTTTTAAAAAGCGGTTACAATGATCAAAATAAATTAACTTTTACATTTAAAAATGAGGACGCAGATATTTTTCAGTTTTTCATGAAATAAAAACTTAGCCTTTTTTTATAATTTTGATGTAAATTTGTAAAAACTATTAATTAGGCAACACACACACACATATATATATATATATATATATATATATATATTATGTGACAACGAATGGACGATACGAGAGTAAGCAATGGGAAAGAAGGAATATATATATATATATATATATATATATATATATGTGTGTGTGTGTGTGTTGTGTGTGTGTGTAGCGAAAAAGCGAGGAAACGATGAAGATGCAACACGAAGAGGGAGGATCGTCACCGATCTCACCGGACAGAAAGCTATCATGATGTACGCTGAGCACGTCGTTCGAGCGTCAGGGCGTCGTCGTCGTTCACATGCTCCAGGTCTCGCGGTCAGGTTATGTGACCGTTTGACAGCGGCGCGTCACGTGAGCGAGCGCCATCGCGCCACCGCGACGAGCTTCGACAAAAGCTCTAAAACGGACCTAACCTCTATTCTTAACATTTCTCAAAATAATAATTTCTTTATTTATAACAATTATCCTTCATATCTAATCATGATATATGCGAGATTTATTTATTTACATATAAACTTGTTATATTATATAGAAAAAAATACTATGCGAACTTTTTATAATTGTATATTTAATTATGATAATAAATTTTATAATATGATAAATTGTAATAAACATGATAAAATCAATATAAAATAAATAAAAACGGTTTCTGTAAATATTTACAATAAATAAAGTATATTTTTTGATTACTAATCAATTATCAAAACGTCTATTAAAATGAATGTAATCTACCGCCTTTTGAATACATGAATACGAGACGAATTCTCAAAATATGTATATTTTTAATGAAGGGCGAAAAGGGAGATGTCTCGAGTTGTTATCAATGAAGAGTTACTCTCCACCCTCGCCAGACAACCACCCCTCGCAAACGCTTTTGCCTCCTCGACCACCCGTCGTTGACTACTGTCGAGAAAACCAATATTTCACAGGTAACACGTCTATCTTTTTGTAATCTTTCTTAACACACACATACAATTTTAAATAAGTAAAAAAATATTTATACTATATTAATTTGAAAGTTTTTTTACTTTATTTAATTTAAAAGTTTATACTTTCAAATTATCAACATAAAATTAATATGTTGAGTTTTACAATTAGCAGTTATTTAAATTATAACGTTGCTATTTAAAATTGGAAAATTCGTTTTTAAACGAAATTCCTTTCGCAACTTCATGCTTTATGGTATATAAAGAATGTGTTAGTTAATGCAATGAAAAACATACCGCACGGTGAAAGAAGAGGGCAAGGAACATAATACCAGAATACGGGGGTAAATATTTAAATTAGACGTGTTTTGTTGGATTTCAGACGAGTCGGGAGGGTGCGAAACGGCACGTGCAAATGACTATATATCCACCATCTGTCCATTTTACTGGGGTTCAAATCGCATTTACGGATGTCCCATGATATATATATATATATATATATATATATATATATATATATATATACTATATATATATATATATATATATATAATCACGTATAAAACGTACACGTGCGTTCATCCATATATTATCCGTGTACTTTTATATATTCATATCTGGACCAAAAAAATCAATAGCGCCAAGTCTTTTTATACAGATTATCGCCGACCGTATAAATTCGACAATGACTATCACGACAGAACGATTTAAAAGAGAACGTATCGCTCGCATTCATAAAAATACGAAAAATGAACAATATAAAAAGACTGCTATAAATTTTAAATAACCCAAATGCAAAAAAAACTAAATATATATATATATATATATATATATATATATATATATATATATATATATATATATATATTTGTTTAATTGATAGCTGCATTCACAAACTTTCGAAAAAGTAGTAAAGGCGTGCGTGATACTTATTGTTAGTTAAGAAATTTATTTGTGAACAAAGTTTTTTCCGCATTCCTCGTCATTTCGATAATAAAATTTTGCATTTTTAATCTCTCAAAAGATGAATTCTAAAAAGCTTGTGAAGGTTAAAATTATAGTGAATAGTGGATTTCATTATTTCAAATAGAGTCGAACACGCGGAAACGGATGGAGTCCAAACTGGCCGGACTCTCACCCTTCGTCTGCGTGCGGCGGCGGCGGTATAGCGGTATAGAGGTCGTTGGATCGATTCAGGCCGGGACAGGAAGCGAACGGACCCCTTCGGAGACAACGCGGCGTGTCCAAGAGGTCAAGGAGTCGAGTTTAGTGCGACGGGAGTGATCCGAGGGGGCGCCACTATGTTTTCTCGTGGTTTTCGACGGTTTGCCACGGAATAGTCGGAACCGAGTTTCTGACCCGACTCCTGACCCACTTAGGCCTCCGACGCTTACGTCATCGGTCTAGACTAGACCGCGCTGCCAGACGACCGACGCGTACATCTATCTGCCATCTCACTACGGCCGATGTGCACGCTTCAAGGTTTAAAGCCTTATTTATGATCGCTAACATTTTTTTTTCTTTTTGTCCTTTCGATATATTAGTTAAGAACGAAGTTATCATTTCTGTTTCATTGGAGAGAATGTTTAGTAAAAAATAATTCATAAAAAAATATAACTAGTCACGAAAGCTAAAACACAAGTCATAAAAGGAAAAAGTCAAAGAAGTTTTGATATTTTATTTTAAAAAGTAATATGAAACAAAACGATTCCAATGAGATTGCGCATATAATTAAAAATGATAAAACAACAAATTAATTTTACTTTTAACCATTATTCTATATGATATTCCCAAATATGCACTTATATACAAAAATAAAAATTTAATTTAATATTGAAACCAATAAATAATAAAAATAAGCTAAAGGGGGAAAAAAGAAAAATCTTTATTTAAATATATACGCAAAAAATTGAATCTAATTCTAATTTACCATATACAAACAAATGAAATAAAATACCGAGTTCAATCTGAAAGAGGGTTTTAAGTTATTTAAAAAAAAGTTATTAAATAGAATTGAAATTAAATTGAATCAATGTTACGACGTAAATAAAAAACTAATGTAAAATATAAAACTGGTAAAAATATTTATGATAAACCTTAAACGATAAATAATATACAAACGTATTTGTTTCTGAACTAATTTATTTAATATAAATTAAGTATTGTTTATATATTAAAAAAAAAATTTTCTTATAGTGATGAAATTCTAGATCTCCATTAAGAAGAGAATCGTCATATTAATTGACAGAATCAGCTTTCACATAAAACGTACGATAACTAAAGATTAACTTATAAACATAAAACGACGAATCAATTAAATTAAATATATAAACATAATAATCAGAAAAAAATAAATCCCAAAGATCAAGAATTTAATATACTTTGTTACAAATTACTAGACAAAAATAATATTGTGTAATATAGATTAAAATTTAAAACTAGTTTCAAATATAAAAAAATGAATATGTGTCTGTTTGTCCGTACTCGATAGATTCAAAAAGCATATATCCAATCGCCGTGAAAATCGGGAAATTATTAGGTATATTTTCAGGAAGGTTTTTAAAAAGATTTTTTTTAAATCAGAGTCGGGGTTCTAGGTGCTCCTGAACAAATTATGATTCAATTTTGCTTCGATTTCCTTCAATTTTGACAGCTGCGGTACACCAATAAACGGGAACACGACGATACTTTTCGTAACCCTAATTTTATACATTTTGTTACGTGATTTTTAATTGCAATGTTTTTTCTGTAATCGTAAATTAATTAATTGGGATTTATGTTTATGAGGGGATTATGTTGCATTTCTCCGCGCGCTCTTTAATTTGTCATTATATTAAATCTTTTCAATAAAAGATCCTTTTAAGAATTATTAATTTTTTAAGGTATTATAAAATTGTTTTTTTTTTATTTATTGGATAACTACTATATAATTTAAATAACATAAACGAATTCAAATGATTTTCAAAATAAAAATCTGAAAATTGCGAAATTGTAATATTTTACTAGAGAAATATGTGCGATTTTAGAGAACATAAAAAGTTAAAAAGGCTTAAAATTCGCAAAGTATAATAACGACATAAAGTATATCTTTACCAAGATATACCATATGTACATATAAACAGAAATCAAAGCACCGGTGTATACAGTATTAAATGTTAATTTAAAACGAAGACAGACACTTTCTCCACTAGACGAAATGACTAATATCTGTAACGACGCGACTGCACGTTGCTGTAGAAAGTGTCTACGTATACCGTGACCCAGACAAACCTTGACATACAAAGATCAAATTAACCAGAAATCGACCCCAATATATGAATATTGGCCAATTTAACATTAGACACCACAAACATATCGTTTCCATTTAAAAAATTACAATTCCGATTTCCTTATAGAATAAAACGTTTTCTTATAAAATATTGAACAAAAAAAAGAGAAATATTAATAAAATCTAGATAAATAATTGCAAAAAAGAAAATAAATTTAAAAAAGTGAAAAAAAAAGACAAGTAATAATTAAAGAATAATTCAATTTGTATATTTTCATCTTAGTGAATTGGGGCACTCTGCCAAGCTTTTGATAGTCGCAAAGAATTGATGACTGACTCATTTTTTTTCACTCATCACTTTTAAATGCGCTGTAAAAATGCACTGCGAATATGAATCCGGCATTTATATCACAAAATGTATAAAATAAATTTGCTCAAAAGTATTTTCATCTTTAATATTTCATGATAAATAGAATTTATTTAAATTAATTGAAAATGGAAACAATATTTCAAATAAATATTTTTGTGTATATCTATTCCAATTATTGGAATATTATTACAGGCTTTGTTTTATTATTAAAGCAAATAACAGAATAGCGAATAATTATTACGGAATGTCGACATAATTGAATTATATATAATTGATTCGTAAATGTTCAGTAAATATTAGTATTAATATTACATAGAGATAATTACTTTGAGAACTGTTCTAAAACATAATATGTAGAAATCTATTATTTAGATATCATTAATTCGTCTTTTATACATACTATTCAATTAGTAAGACAGTTTATGAATAATTGTAAAATTTATATTCAAGAAATATTTTCCTTAAAAAAATTCCATTTCACTGGAATTTGAACCCATCAACAAAAACATGTGAGTCTCGAAATCAAACAGCGGCAATAGGCAATAATTCATTGAGTAAAAAATCGATGCAATTGCAATATTACCGACGATCGCAATCGGTTAGTAGTCCGATACTAATAAGATACAAGGAACAGTAGAATCGGCGGTTAGTTGGCAGTCAGCAGTTAGCAATGAAACGGTTAGCAGTCAGCAATCATTAGTCGTTATTGTGGAGAGTCCCGGTTGTCGTTATTTATGCGCCGCGGTCGCCCACACACGAAGGTCAAGGACCCATGCTTGCACGAGCGATCGCGTTACGCAAAGACACGCGCACACATCGACGAAATTTCGACGTTTTGTATGCAAATCGTCTTATCGGATTAATGAATAAACACGTTCGAGTTTATAATGTAAAATGCCTAGGTAGGCTTTTGTTTTCTTTTCGAACGTTAAGTGGACGTCCTAATTAACTAATTATATATATATATATATATATATATATATATATATATATATATATATTCATAATTTTATATAATATTTTAATATTGTCATGTTAAATTACAGTATTAGTGTTAAGCGATGACGTATTATACATTTAATACATATTAAAAAGGAATAATTTTAATACAATATATGTTAAATGCAAGTCTTAAAATAATCGTACATAAAAAAATCATCTCGAAAAACTATAATCTAATTGAAAATATAGTAAAGATGAAAAGAGCATTTTGTAACTTTTCTATCTCGTGATCAAATGTTGCAACTCAATCAGAATGTATGTAAAATCATTTCAGCCATTAATTAATTTCATTAACATTTATTTTTATAAATATATATTAAAAATTAATTTTAAAAAACTGTAAAACATTTAATATTAAAATTTTCCGCATATTAAACATTTTTTTTACATTCTATAGATTTTCAAAAATAGGAATCCGGGACTTGCCCACTCTCCAAACTCTTGTCAATGGATGAAACATACATAAAACGTATATAAAATTTGAATGGCACATTTTGGATTGCGTCAACGGGGCAGCAGTCGCCACTAAAATAACTGTTAAACGAATGTTATGTAGAAAAGATAATGTACCAATGTAATTCTTCTGTCATCAAATTGTACTATCGATTAACATTTGTGTACTTGATCTAGTAAAATATTATACATAAAGGACAACACAGAATTCACATAATTTTAAACTTATTTTCTAAAACATCCTATTCTAAAATAACACGGATAAAATTAGGTAGAAAGAATTAGTGAGCAGCGATCAATTTAGAAATTGAGAATCTCTGTGACAATATTCCACGCATAAAACGAGTCTGGCTGGTTAAAAATTAAGCTGCACAAAAATTAGCGTATCAGACTCGATAACACGCAGACAGACGTTTATTACATAAAAGATTTGATAGATCCAAGTATCAAAACGAAAACGCCCCATTCTCGTCTACGTATAACAGCGAAATAAAGCAATATCCGAAATAAAAATAAAAGTGTTTATAAAAACGGTAAAGTGGAACGTAAAAACACATTCAAAGGCCAAGGGCCAAACGCGAAAAACCTCACACACACACACTCACACGTTTGTATCACTATTCGGTATTATATATCTTTCAAGTTTGTATGCAATTCGACAGTTCGATGAACCCTTCAATGCTGTATTGTGATGTCAAAAAATTCATCGCATACATATTTTGATTCGAATCTATCAGCGTGTTTTAATTCTTATATTAAATAAATAATATTTACAATATAAAGTGTATCTATATAGTCAATCACATTAATTGCTATTTAATTTAAAAATCATTGTAAATGTTTGTTTATTATTATTATATAAATCGACTAAGTAACGGTGACGGTTAAAAACATTTTATGCAAATTTGATATAATTTAGTATGAATTTAAAACTAATGCAGTCCTAAAACGTATTTTATTTATATTTTATAACTTTAAATAATCATAAAAAGATAATGCGACATTTAAGAATATTTACTTATTTGTAGACGTCAAAAGTCAGGTATTATACAACGTTATTTGTATATTTTTATTTTCAATTAAATTCAAAAAATGTTATAACATTTAGGCAGATAAAATTGATAACCAAACACCGTAAAAATGATGGTCACGTTCTAAAATTCAAAATAATAATATAATTTTGACTGGCTGGTAATATTTTTATTAAATCATTATTATTATTTCATATTCAAACATATTTATCGAATGGTAGTTATAAATTGTTTTAAATTGAAATATGTACTACCGTAAGTACATAAGGTAACAAGAATTTAATTTTATAGAAACGAGGTCAAGTTCATGAACTTAGAAAAGCGCAAATTGGAGAGGGAGGAAGTGGGAAGGGAAGGGGAACGACGGTCGTTCTAAATTGGTCTTAATGATGGGTCTGTCAGAAATGAAAGAAGAGGAGGAAAAAAACAACGAATCTTTGGTCGCGGACGCTATACTGACGTGTGTGTGTGTGTGTGTGTGTATTTTATTCGCATGATGTGCAGGTGAGGTTGAACGACCGTTCAGTGCAGCCGTCGCGCACTTTGTATGCAAATTGTAAACGGCGACACACACGAGCAAGGGAACGCTTCCTCGATACACAACTTCGCATTAATTGCCCTCGAACAAAAACATAACAAAAGACGAAACACGAAAACATACACTATTTGTACAAAAAAAATTACGGTCATGGGCGACTATTTCCAACGAATTCTTGCTTTATCCAGATCTTTTCTCATCGTAAACTATTCACAATATTCTTCCGAACGACGCAATCGTTTATTATTCGCACTACAATTTTACACAATCTACGTTTTTTACACATGCACACACGGCGGAGCACAGTTCAGACAAAACTAAATTCGTGAGAGCGATAAGATTCGACGACGTACTTTGGTCGGCCACTCGGTCGCTGAAACAGATTTCGTGCAATCAGAGGATAAGGACAGATACAAATACACAATGAGAAAAAACGAGACGAATATAACGAAACTGTCTGAACGTTACTTTGAAAACATGCTCGTTGAAGGTCTGGCTTTTCGATGTTTTTATTATTATTTTTCTTTTCGTAATACAGAATGAACTTGTGTTTTGGTAATTTAGATAATCGTTTGGCACCCCGCTAATGCTGAACGTTGTTAGATGCGTTTTCGTCACTCGGATAAATTCGAATTAGAACTTGAATTCCAAATTATTAAATAAGTATATGAAAAATTTACAACTAAATGGAAAACCGAAAACTTCGAAAAACATAAATTTATAATAGAAATATCAAATAAGCCTATACAATGTCGAAATTGTCAATAAAGGAAACACACAAAACGAAATATTTTATATAAAACACGCGCGCATACAAACGATATAAACGACCGCGCGGAAAGGTGAAAAAATATCGAATTATAAAAACCCAATTATGTCGTACTAAATGTAATAAATGTAAACCGATTAAAATATTACATAAATTATTTAAATATTTAAAATACTACCGAAAATGTGAAATTGTTAAAATTCTATTATAATAATTAGTTAAATGATATTATTACAGATTTACTCAAGTATTATATAGTTAAACGATTAAATAAAAATTTTGAATTTCATCATCATTATCAATAATAATAATAAATTTAAAATATACCATTTTCTTTTATTTTATTAATAATAATTTTTCTATAACTGACGGATCGTTAGTTACATCATATTGTTAAAGAACAATAAAAAAAACATAGCCAGAAAACAAACGTAAAATAAAATGTTGGTAGCCCCTGAATCGGGAGTCTGTCTCGGGTCAGGTTTGTTTTTGCTAGAGGGCACGGTGACGGGGTGTAAAGCGAATAATATAGAGACGAGGAGAAGAGAAAGAGCGGGACGACACGAATAGGCTCGCCGGCAGACGGCCGACAGACGACGGCCGCCGCAGGGAGGCGAGCGACGGAAGGGGAAACGAAGACGAAGCTAAAGCGACACGAAGACGACACCGAGCCGGGAAGTCGCCGCGGACGGATCGCGTCGCACCGAACATTACGATTTAACATATTATAAAAACAAACTATAGCCGCTCGATTTACTTTATTGACACAAACAAAATTAAGTATGCAAAAACGCGACGAGTCAGACGCATGCAACGGAGCGACTAAAACGTTGCATAGCGTCTCAAAATTACATATTATGCAATAAGTAAACAACGTTACGAAAAAAACCTCGTCGCACAGTCGCAATTATCTAATATTTATTATTTGTACAACTGTCGTCCGGCTCGAACGAATAGGAAAAGTTCAAACGCGTCGACTCTTATTGTGATATTTAAAAAAAAAACGCAACGAACCGGCAAAACCGGCAAAGCGTCGCGCGAACGACGAAACCGTTTAAAAATTTATTTGTTTATTACATAATTATTAAAACGTCTAAATAAAATAAAATATATTACGACAAAAACGTAACGGGAGTATATAAGGTGCACCGCATCGCGGTTGAGATGAGATTTTTTTAATATTCTAGACGCATCGCGTAACAAAGAAATTTCGGTTCTCTTTTTTCAGACGACCGGACGTCGGAATTTAGATTACTAAACAAAAAATTTGACCGACACAATTCTTCAGCGTCGATATCTAAAGAACAACAAAATATAAAAAGCGTACGAAGAAAGTCAAGACGGTAGGAAACGGTCAACGGTCAACGGTGAAAGAGTCGTTAGCGTTAATCGTTCGGTTGCATAACGGAGGGTGGGCGTCGGCGAGAGGGCAGAGTCGCGGAGGTAGGGTGGGTCGCGCGCGGGGGTGGGGGTTGGTGCGCTCTCCGGGGGTGACCTTCCCGCACGTGCCGGCTGCAGCTCGGTCTAGACGAGCCAAGGTCGCCCCCACCCGCTGCACCGTCTCGCCGTCGACGCGCCTCTCCTCCCCTCCCCCGCTACCGTTCCCCACCCCGACGCGATCGATTCGGCGAGAGGGGTGGGGGACGACACGACTACACGACGACTCGACGACGCGCGCAAACACCGATGGGCCGTAGGTGTGCGTGTACGCGTGTACGCGCGCACGTTCTCCATCGAAATATAATATAAAGCGTAAAATAATTATTTGTAATTCATTTTACGCGATCCAACGTTCGATTTGAAGTCGACCCGTATGCGAAAGCGATGCGATGAAATTCGTTGAATTTTCATCTTTAAACTCGTGAATGAAAACGGCGTTCGAAAATTTATGATCGTCGGTGACATCACTATTGTGACTAGCACGATTCTATCTATTCTCTTAAAAAGAAAAATTCGCGATAACACTCTCTTTAACTTTTATTACAAAAAATATAAAATTAATGTTTTTTATAATATAAATAAATTAATGTTCCTCGATGTTACGCCGTGCGCTTCAAAAGGGAGGCAAATTTGAATATTTGAAAAGAAAATAATTTCTTCGATACCAATATATATGAAATAGTTAAACATAATTGTTTTTGTTTTCTTATACATATTTTTTTCAAATTAATTGCAATTATATCAATATAAATAAATAAATATATATATATATATATATATATATATATATATATATATATATATATATATATATATTGAAATAAAGAACAGTTATTATAGAATATGCTAATTATATATGCATTCGATAATAGGTCATCATGCACAAATAATTTAAATTATTTATATAGTATATTAAAAAAATCATTTCAAAACACCAAATATTATTTGTAAAAAATAATTACAAGGCAAACTCTTCCGTCGTACTTTGAGTGTCAACAAAGATAAACTTGGTAAATATTTCTATCGATAAATAAAAATATACTCCTATACATATTGTGTACGCGCATATAATTAAATCGCATTATTGTTTATTATATGAAAAAAAAATAGAACAATGACCGAATACGACTTTTGTCATCAAATTACAAAATAATCAAATTAATAATGATAAGAGAAATATACATATGCTCATAATACTTTTAAAAACAAAGAATACAATTAAAAATAATATTTTTTGAAAAATTTAAAAGATTTCATATTGTTAAAATTAAAAACGTGAAATTTGATTGATAACAGAAGGCGTATATTCATAATCGCGAATTACTACGAGATATTTTGATATAGATAAAGTAACTGACAAAAACAATTGAGTGATAAAATTATTGTTGCTTTTTCCTCTTATGAATTTGAAAAATTTCTAAAGAAAGGTTATTCTAAATAATTAAAAAAGCCGATAAAATATCTTATCACAAATTGACGAATATAATTATTCATGAACTCACAATATTTAAGTCGATTAAATGCGTGATGAATTATAAAACACACACACAAATATATATGCATGTATATATATATATATATATATATATATATATATATATATATATATATATTATGCAGAGAAATATTTGGTCAATTTTGGGCTATTAGTCACGGGCTAGCAACCTGATGTTAAAATTTATTACGTCTACACTGTATGTTTGTTATGTTAATATGTAAACCTAGGCTAGACTAGACTAGACACGACCTCTACCTTTACGAGGACGCCTAAATATATTTTGGTCAGCATTTGTAACTCGACAGTCTGATGTATACAGACGCGAAGTTTATAACAAAGCAGTCTACAATTAAAAGGGGGGATTACAACACGTATTATAATTTTTATTTTTAGCCGTGTTCAATTTGTAGCTGAAAAATATATAAGCGCATTTTTAGAATGCTCGCTAAAATAGTATAAAATATGTAAACAAATTGCACTATTTAATATAAAATTAAAAAAAATCGAAATACAATTTTTTGTCATTAAACTTCAATGCTCTTTTAAATTATGAAAGAAAGTTTACTTTATCATACAAGTTTCTATTATAACGCATTTATACAAATATTAAATAATTTAATAGATATTTTGTAATTTTCATAGGTCAATTCCATCGAAAATATTTTATTACATTATTGAAAAACAACTAACATAACGCAACATAATAAATATATGACACGGTAGAATCCTTAAAAAAATCGAATACATAGTTAAAAGCGAAGTTAAAATTAAAGTTTAAATATTTTTCAGTCGTAATACTATAATACAGAAGACTGTTAGGATTCATTTTCGAGCGAACGGAAACGAGGAGGAAACGGAAAATGGAACGGGAAAAGTAGGAAATCGGGCAGAGAGAAACAATTGATGACGCGGCGCTTGCGTCACTGCAAACGTTATGAAAAAAATCGGGGTAGCGTCGAAGAGAGACGGAGACGAGGAGGGATGGGTCGGTGCGTCAGACGAACGGAAAATATGAGGCCAGACGATAAGGAAGACCGTCGGTCAGACGCTTAGATGCGACAAGGACGGAGGGTGACCTTGGCCGGGGGTACCGATTGCAACCTCGTCCTCACAATAAACCTCCCTCATCGACGACGTCGCGTTCGAAATTCGCGCTTCGATTGCGGGAACGCATATGCAGAACTCGGTCGACGTAGTAAAAATAAACGACGCGAACGCAGTTCACGCGTCTACACTGTCAACAAATAATTACGTTCTAATAATAACGCGAACGTTCGCCACTTATCGATACGCGTACATACACATTTGTTTACGTTTCCGTCCGCATATTATCATATTTAAGTTTAAAATTCCGTTCGAAAAGTTCAACGGCGCATACGGGACTCGTTATAATAACTACTGCTGCGGTTCATTTCTGTTTACGTTATAGTACTATATTTTCTCGCGTATTATCGCGCGACCCTGACAAAACTATACGAGTCGCTTTTAAAAATCTGTAGAAAATCGCAACACGATTCGCAAACAAGAATATATCGAAGCGCAAAGAAAACATACCTCAACGTATATCGAAGACGCGCAAAGACGAACAAAAGACGGCGGACGTCCAGAATAAAAGTAGAAAAATGAGGTGCGCAACTTGCAACGAGCGACGTCGACGACGATATCGAACGGAATGTGCGCTCGAAGGCGATATCAACGACGACGCTGTCATCGCGGAACGATGACGATCGACGTTGACGTCAATCCGTCGCTCTAAGCTCTATGCATCGTCGAGAAGATAGAGAAGACGAAGAGGGCGGAGCGCGCGGCGCGACATCACCGCACGAACGAAAGCACCGCGATCGACTGCGTTGTCGCACGCCGCGATACGCGGTACACGGTACACGACACGCGATACGCGATAATAGAGGGAGAGACTGTCAGACGAGCGCGAATGCGAGTGCGCGCGCGCCCTGTGCGCCCCCGACGCCCCCAGCGCCAACGCATATACGCGACAGACGCGGGAAACGCGCGCGCGTGCGTCGGTGCGTATATCTGTGCGTGTTCGTGTGCGTGCCGTGGGTGGCCACTTGTTGTGTCGATACGATACAGCTGATTTGTGCCGCTTCTACGCGACGATCAGCTGAGCGCGCGAGCCGGTAGACGATTACGGACTTTTCGACGCGCGTATATATATATATATTTTTTTTTTTTGGATATAAAAAATAATAAAATTGTTTTTATTAAACGATACTTATAATTATATTATTACTATAGAAAATGACATCATATCTATCATATATATATATATATATATATATATATATATATATATATATATATATATATATATATATGATATTAAATACGAGTTCGATGTATATACGGTCGGTCGTTCACGAAGCTATCTGGTAATTGATACGATAGGTCGCGTTCCAATTGTCGTTTCGTCCGTCGTTATCGTTTACGCCAAAACGTCCTCCGCTCGCGGATCAAAATCCGCGAGCGACCGTACGAAACAAAACCGTTAACGTAGTAAAATTAACGAGTTCAAATTCGGACGCATTTTAGTACACTTTAACGTCGGCTATCGGAGTCTGCGCGAAGACGGCGCGTCCAATGAGGAAAATATGTGATGATTAATGACAATACGTGAATACTAAAGAGTTGCCTCTCAAGGACGTCCGCATAGACCAAAACTTGGTGTTGCCGTTCGACGGCGTTACCTATGCGCCGTGCGACTTTTATATTTATTTTACTTTACCTCGCGTATTTTCTTTTATATTCTTTTTTCGGATCTCTACGTACGTATGCGAGCTTATAATGTGCGAGCGAACGTGTCCGCGCTTTTAAATATACGTATGGCAAAATGCACGAATTAAGCCGCATTCGGCGACGACATTATGTCATCGCTTATTATATTGTTGAGGGGAAATCCACCTAAGCGTTATGCGCCCGCCGAATGCACGTTATGAATACTAAATAAGAATTTTGAAATTCGCACCGATGTTTCGTCGATGTAAAAAAAATACGAATTCTAACTCGGTCGTTCTCAATGGTAACTCTGTAGTCTAAAAACTACGAAAAAATGAAACCTTAAGAATTGGGCTAGCTAGAATAATTTAAATCCTTTTTTTCTATTGAAACAAATTAAAGAATATCTAAAATTATAAGCCTTCTCGCAATCAACAAACGCTATATGCAAAAATAAGGAATCGGATAAAAAGTGTTTTTTTTTTAACTTTTAAACCAAACTAGGTAAAAAAACCTGAGGTTGAAATCGGTTTTGTATACATTATGCAAAATATTTTTTCAATAATATTTAAAAAAATATTTTGAATTCTCGTCTTGAAACATTAGATCTTTCAACAATGTGAAAAATTAGTATTAAAAAATTGATTTTGAAGATATAGAACAAATCGAAAATCGAAGACGAGACATACACGTATATGTGCATCATAAACATGAAATTGTAACGTCACGTATTCGGTCGCCGGCTGAATGTCAATTTAAATTGTTGACAATGCGAATCTATTTCAATTTAGACGTCTGCCGCCGCCACAATAGGGTCGTGGCAATTCGCAACGGCCACCGTTCACCAAAGTTATTCGCGCTGAAAAATCGTCGCGGACACGTCCGATGACAAATATCGCCGATACCAAACAAACATAAAACTATCCGCATTGCGTGCACACAAACGATAAAAAACGACGCCGTCATCGAGGAGACGCCAACCACCGATCCTGGTTCCGAACGGTGTGCTAAATTGCGCAATACGGTTTACGAGCGTGTCGAATGCACCAAGGTTGCACATGCAATTGCTGTCGTGTGTCTCTTAATGAGATTCCTCTCACGGCTGTTAACACATTCACTGACGTCAACGGATCTCACCTCGGCGCGACCCCGATACCGGAGCTCCTCCTAAACGAGACGCTTTAATTGTTTTAATACAGCTTGCAAATTTTTATATTGTCTCCGCGTGCGCCGCACATAAATACGCGAACGAGATGCAGCGGTAACGGCAGCAATGGCAACGCCAATTAAATGAACCTGTCACGTCTCAAGGCCTTCGATACGACGGTGACGCAAGCCGGTCGACATGCAAAAGTTATACGCGTACATGTGTCGTATCCATTTCTATTCGAACGCATAAATATAACTAAAAAGATATGGCGGGAAACGATCGTCGAAAAATAAAAGGCGGTTGACGCGTGCAAAACTATCTACATATGTTCGCTCGGCGTTCGGCTCTATCCAGGAAGGTCAAGCGAGCCTGCCGCCTGCTGCAGGCGATCGGTGAGGTCATCCGGGTCATTGCAACATCCAACGTCGAACCGACGACAGGGATATTCAATCGGCCGATAAGGCTAAAAATTCGCTACGCTATCATTAGCGAAACATACATTTAAGCGAAACGTTAATTTTAAACGTATTACGAGACAGCGCGTTTTCCTTCTTTTCTGCGTCGAAACGTCGTTCAAATCGTAGAAAAATCGCGCGGTTCGACACGTATCGAAAAGCGAAGGGTCACCGGGCGAACGCATCGCAGCGGTGCAATGCACCGACGATCGTCGCGTTTTCAATTAGTCAGCGTCCGGATACCGGATCGCGATAACTATCGTATATTTTTTACGACAATCGTCGCAAGTCGCATCGTCAATACGTCAAAAACGCGCGCGACACCAATTTCGAACGCGGTCGTCGTCGTCTACGTTCGAGTTCGCATCGGCGTAGATCCGACGATTACAAAAAACTATATACGCACACGCGTACGTGCCAGCGATCGACCGCGAATAAGAGAATAAACGACACGTTACGCGATAAAAAGAAAAACCGAACAAAACGCACGAGACGAACGCTCTTCGGATTCTTTCGTATCATTCGGGTTCACCTTAGTACTTTCGCGTGCGTAGATTTGTTTTCTATCGACGCGAAAAAGAAATCGTCTCGCAAGAAAAGCGCACATACATAATAAACGTCGCATAAGACCCGAAACGCTATCGCGCCCGTTTTTTTTTCGTGACATTCGAGTCAAAATCGTACAGATTTGTAGGTCGATATGCGGCAACGATCGCGGTCGCTCGTTCCGCGTTCCGCTCGGCTTTCTTCGAACTAAACGAAATTAAAAAGGAAAAAAAGAAAAGTCGTCGCCGTCAGTCGAAGAAGAAGAAGAAGAAGAAGAAGAAGAGCGAAGAGAAAGCGCGAAAAGAAAGAACGAACGAGCGGAGAAGTGACGTTTGTCGAGGGCGACGTATCATCGCTACGGAGGCGACGCTTCTTACTTGTGTGTCGCGTATTCGGCATTCGGTATCCAGCGGCGCGCGGCGCGAGTCCAGCGCGCGAACGAGCGGCGACCGACACCGAATCCAGTTTTTCGCACCGGCGTGTAAAAATCGCCGCGGAATCGTCGCGACAAATGACGCGAGCGCGAGTGCGAGCGAGAACCGCACCGAAACGAGCGCCGGCACAAGCGAACGTTCCGACGCCGCCGGCGCGACTGACGGACGCGGCGAGCCGGTTTGTCGCGGGTTACGAGTTACGACTCGGGACTGTAGAGTGTAGAGTGTAGAGTGTAGAGAGCGGCGACGGACGCAGACGCGCGTCCTTCCTCTCCCGCTTGTCGTTTCGTCGCGACGCGCATGCGCACCGTGCGCCGCATACGCGCGCCGACGACGCGCGCGTCCGCATCAACTTTCGAAAAGAGCATTTCCCGCTACGGACCGTTTTTAAATACCGTTTTTAATAACCGCAAAAGCGATCGATCGCTAACGACCACCGAAAAGCGAACCTTTAAATAAGATATACGTCGACGTTGAACGAGCGAGAATCGGTCGCCGGCAAAGAAACGACTATGACTATCGTCCGCGGCCTCGACGCCACTATTTATATTGAGCGGCAGACGCGGACATTTTATCGGCGAATTTTCTCACCGATAACGACGATCGTTTCGACTATCCTCTTTTTCGGGAAAATCGATGCCGTAACTCGTAGCGTATAAAAAATAAAAACGAAAACTTAAATTTATTTACAATATCTGCGAATTAACATCACATAAAACTTCTACTATAGTGATGTCAAAAAAAGTATAATCTTTTATAGAGACAAAAAAAATACTTTTCGCGTATATAAAATCAAAAATTACAGTTTTAAATGTAAAATATTAAAAAATAATATTTAAAAGTAAATTATTAAATACAAAACGCCCGCATAAGAAAAGCGGATAGGAAGAGCGAATTTTCGATATCGAACAAAAATTACCTTCGAACGCAGCCTTCATGGAGGGAGCGACGTCGTCGTCGCGACAAAAACAAAAAGCGTTCGTAGCCGTCGTAGAGCGAGGGGTCCGCAGAGGAAGCGGCGTAGACGGCGACGCGCGTCGGTCTACGCGGAAAAGTGTCGCGCCGCGTCGTTGTTTACGGTGTCGTCATCGCGCACCGGACGCGGGGGGAGGGGCCGTCTGCGCCCGAGGGACGGGAGACGATCCGCCGGCTTCAACTGTCAAGCGACGCCAGGTGAGCCAACGCAACGGCGAGCGCGGGAGCGGGGCGCGGAAGGCGGAGAGGGGACGGCGGTCGATTCGCGAGTCTAGGTTGGTAGCGCGGGTCGCTCTCGACGCGACCGTCGACCGTTATATTTGGGTTGCGTTTTTCTCGTCGACCGTCGCGATTGATTCGTCTCAATCGGCGGGGCGCGCGCTCTTTTGCGGCTTCCGACGGCGACGATCTCACCTTGCGGGCGCGGGCGGAGCGTCGCGGGGGCGGTTTCGCGGCCCCGCAGCACCACACGGTGGGGCACCGCGCGACGCACGCACGCACATCTCCCGCAACACCGCCGACGATCGCGGCGGCGCGCCAACAACTGGAGATGAGAGCGCCCCCCGCGACATCGCCCCCAACCCTCCGATCCCCCTGCCGTATGTCGTCGTCCCCCCGGCGATCCGCGACGCTCGATACCGGACGAAACCTCGACTTCCGACCGCCGACCAGCCTTCCTTCTTCGACGATTACGTGCGATCGTCGAAATCGAAGATTCTAATAGTAATTCGTAACGATAGAAAAACTAGCAAACGAAAAATAGAGGGAACTCTTTTTAAAATAAAACGCGCAATATCGCTTTAACATCTCGATATTCCTTTGCAATTTCTTTATAATTTTATATTTTAACATATAAGATTTTTTCTGACCGATTACGCGTATTACAGTAAATCTTTTTTTATTAATTAAATTTCAACTATTGTATAGTAAAACTAACTTCCGGAATAAATTTATATACTAGGTTTTCTTTTGAGTTGCGATTTATCATCCCTTATAAAACGAAGATATATATATATATATATATATATATATATATATATATATATATGTATATATATAATATATATATATATGACGTGACAGTAATAAACCTTACTTTTACTTCAAATTAATTATTAACAACGTTAATGACTCGACTTTAAAGGTAATAAAATCAAAACTAAGGATTTGCGCTACTATGAATTATAAACGCGCGTTTAGATTATAAACACTATCTAATTAGTAAAAACGCCGTAATTTAAAATTTAAATAATCTATTTATATTTTAAACCCCGGGCAGATAAAATAATATGAATAGTATTTATAAAGTAATTATTTTTCTTTAGGAATTTCTACTATTTCGGAATGTTTAAATTACCTGAAAATACCTGAAATTATTTTCATACGTTACTTTCAGTAAAAATTCAATGAAAAAATATATTATAGTATATTTTTCTAAAAAATAGGTTTAAAGATAAAACGTCAAACAATTTATATACCTATAATAAAATAATTTATCTACTTTAATTAAAATAAATTATTATATCATGATAATTACTATTGTAATACGTATACATTTATCATAGCATAATATTTTTCTGAACTCTCGTCCGACGTCAACATTTTTCAAATATCAAGAACTAAATCAAAAGTCAACCTTGACATTATTTTACTATGATTATCATTAAAAAGTAATCGAAATAAAAAATTGTCATTAAATAAAAGTTGGACGACAAGTACGACTTACCCGTCGACTATATTTATTACATACATACTATATTAACTCATTGCAAACATTCTATACGCAATCGTTATTACATCCTCACCTTTACTTTCTATAAAAACATATACACACGTCGTCCACTATATATGTTTAAAGTATGAAAATATTTGCGTTTAATGTAATCATGCTTATATACACACTTACACATATATAAATCCGTTCAAAAAAATTGATTACTTTTTTTATGCAATCGTGACGAATTTAAATTGAATAATCTCGAAAGTGAATTGAGGAAAAACGTCCGTAATTCATCGATGCAAGAGAGATCATCCTTTTTTACCAACACATTTATCGTGTCGATAAACGTGCATCAATTCGAATGTAAACTATTTTTTTTTTTATTAAACTATTTTTTAATGAAACAAAAACGCGATTACATCATGCCGAACGATCGTCATTGACAGACCAAACGTTAGCCATGAATTAATTAAACGTGCGAATAAACAGGCGTCTGATTTGAATAGTCGTTATATTGCAGCTCGTCTAGCCATCATTGATGCCAAATACACAAACACACACACACAAATACACACATATAAAATGATACAAAGCAATCGTAATGTCTATCATTTTTAATTTTATCATTTATATTTTTATTCATATATGTACGTGTCGATAGCTTTGAAATTTCAATCGATGTATCGATGAAATATCATTGCAAACGTGTGCCAAAATCCGGATCAAACGTGAATTAAATGAATCTGAATCTGTAAATCAAAGAATTGCAGTATTAATATATTCCAAATGAACTTATTGGTAATTTAAAACATTTAAAAAAAAATCAGATTTTCTCACGATTGATTAGAAAAATTGTGTAAAAATATTATTTTCATATTTGTATAAAAAATGTTCTAAATATATTCTTTTTTGCAATATTAATGAATTAAAAGAGATTATATTAAATTAGTAGACATTATATTAAATTAGTAATTCGATCAGAAATATATATTTAACCTTAACTTGATATAAAATATAATTATTATTTTTAAAAAATGAATTATTACATATTTTATCTGATTCATTTCCATTTCTTTGTAAATTGAATTATCAAATATTTTTTCATTTTTATTACTTTAAAAAACAAATTATTTTTTCTTTTTTTAATGATACAAATATTTATCGACACAAAATTTATATCAAATTAATTATATATTTCAAAATTTATATGTTACTTTAATTTCTATTACTTTATTATTTTTATAAGAGTATAAAATAATAATATCGGATTTCAACTATATTCTGAAATAAAAACATGTATACGTGTAAGTACATATTGACGATATGAACACGAATTGTATAAAATACATAAAATTCCATTCTCAAACGTTCATTTATTGCATTTTTTCGGGTCAAAAAGCACGAATAGTTCGTTGAGTAATACACAATTCAATGTGAATCTTGGCTTTTCTCGGAAACGGTTACCAGACGTCTGCTCTCTAAGCCTACTGCTTCCGATTTTTAATGCCAAAAATATTTCTATTTCTTCTAACTTTATCTATATTGCTTTTGATCTTTCAAGAAATTTGTTAACCTTCGACACTTCATTTATAAATTGAAATGACATAGACATAATCGATTCACTTCCAATATAATCTGCTTAATCGAAGTGTTTGTTTCGTTATTATTTGCATATGTGCGCATATTTAAATGGTTTTTGATTTTATTGAAAATACACACTACTACAATAACATATTTTTAAAATATGAAAAAAGCGTCATATCGTAGATGAATCGACATTGAAATGAAATAATAAAACACATTTATATCATCAATTTTGTCGGCGATTAAATTATCGCTTTCTTAAACGGCGAGATGAAATTGTTTTCTGATCCCTGAATTAGAACATTATTTGTTTATCTAATTTGCTAGTCTGTCTGCAGCTGTCATGTCATTGTTTGTGCTTATCAGGTTAAAACTGAGTATAGTTGGTCGGACATTAGCCTCGACGCTAAATGATTTTAGCTATTTAACTTAAAACATTATTATTACATTGTTTCGAAATTCACACACATCGCGTAACCGAGAAAAACGCATATAAATTAATTAATTAAATTTATATTAAAAAAATAAAATAAACGTAAATTAGATCGCGGAAAAAAAAATAACATAATCTCCGCATACAATTCTCAGTTTGCAATGTATTTGATATATATTTAGATTCCAGTTTACGGAATTTTTCCTACGACGAATGCCGATTATAATTATAATCGTATTCATTTTCACGTATTAATATAATATTATAAGTTATATTTTTTTATTATTTCAAGTATCGAATTCTTCAATAAATTAATATGAAAACATAAAATCTAATTCACTACTTTTTATCTTATTTAGTAGAATTTTAATAAAATGCATTTATTTAAGGATTTACTTATTGGAAAAGCCTTCTAACTGCGATATTTAATTATAATTAGAAAAATATTTAATTAAAATTTTCCGCAAATGACTTTTTGGACTTCATGCAGAAAATTTGAATAAAATTACACATTGTAAAAAATCTCCCTTACTTATATGATAATAATAATTTGTTTTTGTATAAATTAAAATTAATTATATATTTATCAAACTATTAAAAACAGCATATTAGATTAATTCGCTATATATCTAACTATTCAAAATGTTATAATTTAATATATAATGTATTCATATATATTCAGTAGATTTCTTTAATAAATTATGAATTTATCTATACATTGGACTTGAATTATTTAATCTAACTTTTAAAAGTTTAATAAATTTACAATATTTTTTAAGTTATGAATAATAATATACCATATATGTGCAATTATGTCATAATCCTTAGATTTTATTTCAATGTGAAATTCTTTCAATGAAAAATTTTCATATTATTTCAAATCGATCGCAAAATAGATACAAAATTTTCAATAACATGTGGACAGTAGCAAAAATATATCCATCGATAATACTTCATAATACATTAGTATTTACAAGTTTTATTATATATGTTAATATTTTTTTACATTAATTGCATTTCACTGTACACTTATCGTGCTTAGATTAGCATATTGCATTAAATTATAAATCTAATTTAACTCGAACTAGATTCATAATTTATGTATGTACGCGTTTGACATACAACAAACTTGCTAATTTATGAGACGGAACCAACATAATCATATATTCATCACGTTATTTCCGTTTCCGGTTTTCGTCTGAAGTAAATGAAAATGGAAAAAATATCATCGAAATATTTTATTTTAACACTATTTTACAACGCATCTTAATTAGCATAAAGATGCGATAGTATATATACAGTATTATTGAAAATGAAAACGTATAACTAAGTTCTAACTGTAATCACGGAATTTTCAACATTACTCATTGTTCCATTAAAATACTATAATATAGTTATATTATTTTTTTGTAATGGTTATTTAGTAAAATTGAACGAGTTGTACACACACACACACACACATATATATATATATATATATATATATATATATATATATATATATATATATATATATATATATATATATATATATATATATATATATATATATATATATATATATATATATAGTATGTTGAAAAGCAGTGTTCACATAGTCATAAGGCGAACGAACAGAACAGCTTTCTCTGACCCAGACGGGCCGGACGCGACCCGTCGGATGTTTAGTCTTGTTTCGCATAAGTATACCCCAGATGAAACAATATTTATGCACTCCAAATTGTTCGCCGAAATGTAAAAAATATTCTTTTTCGCAGAAAAATTATGCTCGAACTCGTTTTCCGACAATTTCGAACGTATATATATATATATATATATATATATATATATATATATATATATATATATATATATATATATATATATATATATATATATATATATATATATATATATATATATATATTCGTTTTAAAAATATGTATTAGTACATATATATATATATATATATATATATATATATATATATATATATATATATATATATATAATGATTTAGGTAAGAAGATCGATAAACAATGTAGTAATATAATGGTGTACTTAAAGGATGTGAGGGATAATTGAGCCGGTGTGTAATATAAATCCTACGGGTTTTTCATTATGACAAGCCTGAAGAAAAGAACAGTAGACGGATTTGCTCTTACGCCCCTTTCATTACAATATTACCCCTATTAGCAGAGATAAATTTAATAGATTGCGAACGTGTTTTATAATCGCCTTATATTATCTTAATTTTATGTACATCTAACACTCACTATATTTTGTCAAAAAAAAAAATACAATAAAGTTAATTTATGTTACTTTGAAAATTATTTTTTTTTTTTTTTTGTAATACTGTGTTTTTCGGTTTTTATAAAAATTGCTGTATATTTAAAATATAAATTTATTATTAACTTCATTCGTTTAATACCTATTATATTTACAATAAGAATTAGCAACTATAAATATTTCGTTATTGATGAAAGTATTCGTATGTTTATATTTCACAATTAATAAACACAATATTTTTATGTAATTATTGTGTTTTAACCACAAGCATTTTAACTCACATTATCATCATTTTTTAATATCGTTATCAATTTAATTTATACAACTAACTATGATAAAATTTAAAAAATATATGAAAAAAATAAGGCGATATATCAAAATCTCTGAGAAAGGAATTATACGTCTAACGACTGGATTGTAAATTTTTATGAAACAACCTCATAAAAATACAATATGAATCTTGAACCGTACACATTTATTATTCTAATTTACTTTATTAATATCGATATTAAAGATTCTTATTTTACATATCATAGTATCTTAAAATGTTTTGTGTACAGAATATAAAGCGTATAATCATTTTTCAAACAATGAAGTCGATCAGCGAGTAAACTCGACATTAATCAACATAATAAATGCATCATCTTTTTTTCTTTGATTAATTTTAAAACAGGATGTAAATAGTGTTCTATGATTTCAGTTTTTGTTTTCTTCAAGATTTGCTAAAATAAAAACAAATAATAACAATAATAATAATATACACGTATATGCATGCATATTTATAACGTTTTATATTCTTTTTTACGCTTTGCCGCGTACGCGAAGTCGGTTTATTGTTTAAATATAATGCAAACTCGTATGGCGATGATAAAGATACGTGCGAATTATAAAACGATTGTTTGAAATTAACATATTTCTGTCGGCGCTCGTTTTCTTTTTTATTATTATTTTTATTTGTATTTTGTTTTTACGACTCCAGAACAATTTCTACCTTTTAAAAATAGAGTATGTAAATAGCCGGTTGAAAAAATAATCTTTACTGCATAAAGATGATAAAAGTTTTAAAGTCATAAGAGTGCATAGTGCGGTTCCGCATTCTTCAGTCTGCCTTTTCCAGTCGACGACTCATAAATCAGTACACTGTTAGTATTAAACACGTGTGTGCGTCTGTAAACAAAAAAATACGTACATTTATCATGCGATTTTCTCTGTTATTTACGAGAAATTCATTTTCATATTTCATGCGGATTCACGAAGGTTATTTAGATTTTATTTTGGTCGAGCAATCGTTCAACATACACACACTTTATATATATATATATATATATATATATATATATATATTAAAAGTAATTAATATATATAGATCGTGATTGAAGCGTTTTGCGTTTACAAATTTGCGCCGAATGAAAGGATGTATCCTTGAAAAAGTCCATTATCTAATTGTGCATTGGTGCATTTCGTAAGATTAGTTACAATTTGGGTAACCTTGCAAAACTGCAATAAAATAATACAATGAATCAACCTTGATTTGTATATTGTAATCTTGAATATAATGTGTATTAAATGATTTCATAGTTTATTTTCCATTCACATCGTAGACAGTTATTATCTTAGGTTTCTAACAGTTGTATTAAAAACACAACTTCAAGAATATTAATACAAATAATAAAATTACTATCGCAAAATAATTTTAACTTAAGTAAAAAAAAATATAAATATATATTTAAAATATCAGTGAGCTTTTCGCAGGAAAATTGAATAATATATAATATTGCTATGCAATAATTCGCGTGTTAGTTGTTCAACGCGTTTTACGCCCCCCAAATAGATGATTTTATTTGTGTTTCGAGTTTTCTGAAGTCGGTTGTTTATCTTCATTGTTTCGAATGTTTTGTCTACAGAACACGAAGATTTCAAAAATCTTGTTAGTATTTGAAAAATGCTGTAATCTATTAGTGAAAACGTTCTAGACGACGCAATAGTTTCAGTCGGCTATTACGATCATCGTTCGACGGGTTAAATATTTTTTTTAATAATACGTTTAAAATTGTATTCATAAGTATGTTTATATATAACGAATATATATATATATATATATATATATATATATATATATATATACGTTCATGAATATCTTTGAATTCAAAGATATATAGATATTTTTTAATTTTACAATATTAAAAATATTGCTATTGAATTACTCAAATTAAATTTTAACCGATACAAAAGAATGCATCATTTTTTCTCCTAATAAATAAGTACCGATTTAAAATTACCTTTTTATTAACCGTTGATTTTCTTAATTCGATTCGAGTACTTTCGTTATAAGTTCAATTGAAAAATATCGTGTATCTTTCTATTGTGTTCGATTTTCAGCGATTGACAAACTTTTTAAAACTCAAATTGTGCTCGGAATATAAAATTTTATATAAATTTCAAGATATAAATAATATCTAAAATCTTTAATTAAAAACTTATCATCCATAATTCGAATGTTGAATATCTGAAATAGTCAATAGAATATATTTGGTTTGTTTGACATTGTTTATAAACCTTTAGGCTACTATATTCATGACTGATCATCGCAAAAAACCTTGAAAAATATTATTTTATAACTTGTGTTTGTATGTCAATGTCTACGTGCAATATTTTTTATTTTTAATTTTGCTAAAAGTTCATATACCATATATTTTATTATGATTAAAACTTTTCAAATTTAATCGATTAAATCTTTGTTAAAAAGTAATAAATTATTATTAAAAAATGACATTATTTTTTTGTACTATATATAATTTATAAATCATTAAAAATATTTGATTATGATACGATATTCGAACAAAATTGTAATGAAGAGACATCTTAAATATATATTTAAAAATTCATACAGCTCTATTATATAACAATATATTAAAACTTTAAAATCGAACAATATAAATTATTGGTTGTTAAAGAAAATTAAGATGCATATATGACTTCTCGAAAACTTTATACTATTGTGATCAAAAAGTAAGGTGAAATTGTCATTTAAAACTCCCAGGCATTAGGAAGACAGGCAAATTGTATTTTTTTTCCTATATTTGTAGGACTGTCTATAACATTTACCCAACGTCTGTTTGTCAAAAGGATTAATTATCTCCGAGTTACACGTGTTTTTACAAATTTTGGTTCTTTAATCACGATAATACACCATGTCATACTGCATTGATTCTTCGCGATTTTTTTGCCAAAAACTCGACTCATATTGTTCCGCAATCACCGTATTCACCTGATTTGACTCCGTGCGACATCAGACTATTCAGCAAACTTAAAAAACCAATGCGAGGACGCCGTTTTTGACACGATTGAGGAAATAAAAACCGAATCGAAGAATGTATTGAAGGCTATACCAGAAAAAGACTATTCCGAATGTTTCGAGGACTATAAAAAGTGTTGGCAAAAGTGCATTTTATTGGATGGGGATTACTTTGAAGGGGATGAAATTGATTTAGAAGAATAAATAAAGGGTTAAAATTTTATAAACAAATTCATCTTACTTTTTGATCTTAGTGTTATAATGCTGAATGAAAAAAAACATTTATATGAAAACACCTACATCAATATATTGCAAATTGAGACGGTTAAGATGGGTTGGATTTGTACAGAGGGTTGTTGAAAGTGGTATTATCAAATAAAATCTTAAATAATAAAATAGAGTGTTAGAAGATTTAGAAGTTAACCCAAACTGAAATAGGAGGATGGGGTCTCCAAAGATGTAATAGAAATTTTAAAACTGAAAGAAGATTGGAAAGGAAAAAACGAAGACCGGGGTTCGATTTAACGCCATCGAAGTACATCTTGAACATTCTCAAAAGTTTTCTTTATTTTATTTCGCTCTATTTAATATTTTAAAATGATGTAGAGTATATAGACTATATAGACACTAGACAAAAAAAATAAATAAACGTATATAAATACCATAAAAGAGATTCTGTGAAAATGATGAATCATATAATTTTGATATAAAATATTTTGTTTCTCGTTCATCAAGATATTAACAAAAAAAACATTTTTTTTAATTTGAAAATCCGTTTAAATTATTGCAGTATCAATTTCTATTTATGAACTATTTTAATAAAATATTATATATGATAAATTCGAAATTCAGAAAACTAAATTCTAACAACCAACAATAATTAAAACAAAATATTACGCAAAGTATTGATAAAGCGAAATTGTTTGTATCGATGAAATTATAGAGCGAACTTCATAACATTATAACAATCTAAGATTTTCAATTTAGATTAATGTTTTATTCAATTCGCCTTACAATAAATTTAATAAATGTCATAGCCTAATCTCTATTAATCTATTTATCCTTTAGCATATGTTACATATATTTACATACATTTGTTTGTGCATTGTGTATATAATTTTATAGAAATTCTAACAAAATAAAATATATGGAGTTATGTCTAGTAATCGTTTAATAACAAACTCCAAATATCAAGTCAGAAAAATGCTTACATATAATAAATATCTAATTCAATAATTTAATGATTACTTTTTGGTGAAAGCTAATAATATTATTAAATATTTCTTAAAAAGTACTCGTTTATTATATATATATATATATATATATTATATATATATATATATGTGTGTATATATATATATATATATATATATATATGTGTATATATATATATATATATATATTTAATCATTAACATAATTCATATTAACATATTCAATGAACAATTATCAATACATACGAAAATAATTCAATATACATAATTTAAAAATCAAATGTTTACAAACAATTCTCGGAATTTCGCAACAACCAAACATACATAATTAGAAAAAAACAGAGAAAAAAAACAATAGTAACAAAAAAGTGACAGATCGATAAATTCCGACTCGAAGAAAACAGGTATGCGGTACGTATATTTCACAATATATAGTGTGTTAGATCATTAAAAGTATACGTTTATATTATATACATACTATCTGAGCCCGTTTATGCTTTTCTGTGTTATGTATCTAAATAAAAATCTGAATTTTTGAGATATTTGTTCGAGAGCATCTAAAACCCCAACTCTGATTTTAAAAAAAATCAAAAACTTTCCCGGGAATATAACTAATAATTTCCCAAATTTTCACGGCGATTGAATATATGATTTTTGAATCTATTGAGTACAGACAGACAAACGAACATTTATATATATATATATATATATATATATATATATATATATATATATATATATATATATATATATATATATATATATATATATATATGAGAGAAAAAACAATTTAATATTTTTGATAAAATAATGAATATATCAAATTTTACTAAAATGAATTTAAAATTTAAAAAGGAATAAAGAAATAAAACAAATGAAATATTTAAAATCGTATAATATATATATATATATATATATATATATATATATATATATATTTATGGTGACGAAAAATATTGTTTTGTTGTGTTGAAGTCGTACGAGTGAAAAGTATAGTATATCACGTTAATAGCCGTCAAATTAGAAGAAAATCGAAGCAAAATTGGATCGTAAATAAATGCTGAAATATTTCACATAAAATCATACAGTAATAATTTGAACTTAGGTATGGCAAGGATCTATTTTTTGATTTGTAATGATCATTTAAGATAAATTTGTGAAAATAATGTAACATTTGAAGAAATAGAAATTCTTCACCACCACCTTCCACCGGTGCTAGCATTTTATAATATGTATATGATAGCAAAAATAATATTTGAGAATCGTCAATATATGACATAAGGAACGTTCAGTTCTGGCGTCGTCCGTTGTTACGTATATTTTTGTTTTTTTTTTTTTTTTTTGCGGACGCGTGTTTTTATACGTCTCGTCTAGACGTCGGCCCGCCCGTGCAAATTTGTAACCGAAAAAAATGAAATGAGAAAAAAAAACGACCGTCATCTATACAGGCCACCGGTTTCAATACGCAATTTGCACAGTTTTCATTCAGACGTACGTTCGGATAATTGACGAAAACCGACACATTTCCGACAGTTCGAGTCGCGCGTTCGTATTTTCGTATTGAATTTTCAAATTAATTTTTATTTAGCGTACATTCATATTGAGAGCGTTTGTGTATTTGTATCCGTTGTCCGCACGATTGAAATTGTATTGAAAATATATATTTTATGACAAATATCGCTATGACGTACTCTCAACTACACTGTGTAACATCGTTTCCCAAAGTATGCGTCGTTATCCGATATCGAACCGCACAAAAATTTTATCGGGTGACGAAAAAAAAAGCAAAATTATATTTTTTTTACATATTGTCTTGGTGCACTTGAAAAATACGTGTCGAAACAGAACCTAATTTAAAAATAAAATTAACGTAGCTAACTTTTAATTTAAATATGTTATGTATGACAAAAAATAATATCATCTTTCGCATTAAAAACAAAATATGTTTGTCTTTAAAAAAATTGCAATTTTTATATAAGAAACAATCGAACAAAAACTTGATTTTCATTAAAAAATAAAATTTGTTTATTTCATATGGTTTATTTCAGATCGTTATGAAAAAGTTTGAGAAACACTACAATATAACAAACGTGTTTAGCAAAATTATCTTATTTCAAAATTTAAAAGAAAATAATAACTAAATATACCCGTATAATTAATTGCACTTTTTTAACATTAAAAAGTTGATTTTTATTGCTATGTAGTTAAATATAATACGCGTATTAGATTATTTCCCATCGGAAAAAAATATGAATTGTGAAAATGGCCAATCGCAACCGAAAACATATATGAAATAAAACTATTTATTGATATGATCATAATTGTTTTTCTCAAATGGCTAATTAAATTACCATTTCAATATTACTTTTCACATATGCGCTTGTAAAAAGATTACTTAAAAAACATCATTATTAAAAAAAGACATTTAAATTAAACAACATTGATTCAATTAAATTTATACTACTGTGATCAAAAAGTAAGATGAAATTAACATTTAAACTCACGGGCTTTAGGAAGGCAGGAAAATTGTATTTTTTCCTAGGTTGGTAGAACTGTCTATAATATTTTCCAAGCGTCTGTTTGTCAAAAGGTTTAATTATTTCCGAGTTACACGTGTTTTTACAACTTTTGGTTCCTTAATCATGATAATGCACCATGTCATACTACATTGATTCTTCGTCACTTTTTTGCCAAAAACTCAACTCATATCGTTCCGCAAACACCGTATTCGACTAATTTGGCTACTTGCGACTTCTGACTATTCAGCAAACTCAAAAAGCGAATGCGGGGACGCTGTTTTGACATGATTGGAAAAAAAAACCGAATCGAATAAAGTCTTGAAGACTATATCTGAAAAAGACTATTCCGACTGTTTCGAGGACTGTAAAAAGCGTTGGCAAAAGTGCGTTTTATCGGACGGAGATTACTTTGAAGGGGATGAAATTGATTTGGAAGAATAAATAAAGAATTTACATTTTATAAACACATTCCCCTTACTTTTTGATCACAGTGTTATGTATTTAATTATACACAATGATTTTTAATTGGACAATATATATAATAGATTTAATAGCAACGAGCAACGATATTATTAATATCATTGCCATTGTCATTTGAACATTGTAGCCGTTACTATTACTGTAATTATCAACGTTAACGTCAACATAGTTATTATAATTAATAACGGGCTTATTGTATATACAATAGGGATAATTTAACAAAAGTGGTGTGATCATGTCGAGGTTATCTCTGGTTCTGTCGGGTTGACATTTTGATAACCTCGATTTTTGCAGTAAGTGTCCCGACGGTAATATATATGTATATGTATATGTATGTATGTGTATATATATATATATATATATATATATATATATTATATATATATCTAATATAATATAAATACAAATAAATTCATAAATTGTCCAAGATTTTGAAATGATTAAATTTTATGTTTGTTTATAGTATTTATATTTTATTAATAATAGTAATAAACAATGATTAACCGACAAATTTATATCAAATTGTTATTATTATTGAGGCAATGATAAAATTAAAATGTAAAATACAAGTTTTTCCATATATATATATATATATATATATATATATATATATATATATATATATATATATATATATATATATATATATATATATATATAATATAAAGGCGATAATGTGAATTTTTATTAAACAATTTTAGGCGACGCGTCTAATTTTGTTTATTTTATTATATATTTAGTCTACCACAATTTTTATCAGTTTTTCTTCATGTGAATCCAGACAATACTGAAATTACGCCGCGACCTTCTTATCTGACATAAACATTTTTTTTCTTATTACTATTAAAACTTAATTTTTTTTTTGAAGTTTATTTTCAAGTATTTATATACCATTCTAGCTATTTTTTTTAATTATTTTATAAATATATTTTCTCTTGAACTAAGTTTGTAAATATGTGCGAACAAAAATTTATCTAATTTATTGTTTTTATTGCTATATTTTGCATATTCATAATGATTTGTAATATTTTTGACCACAATGTCATATTAATTACATTTATCCAACATTCACAGAAGTCTTACTAATATCATCATATATAAAAAATGCTGGCGACGGCAAGAGGTAGTAGTGTAGCATTTTTTCCTCAAATGCTACTTCATTTTCACAATATAATCTTAAATAATCTTTACAATACAAAATATAAATCCTTGCCATGCCGAAGTTGAACTTATTTCTTTATGATTTTATATAAAATATTTTAGCATTTACGATTTAATTTTGCTTCGATTTCCTTCAATTTTGATGACTGGCCTCTAAGGTACGGCTATTTACGCAATAAAATAATACATTTTTTAATTTCAAATTAATTTCGTCAAAATTTGTTGTATAATAAAAAACGTGTGCATAATACTTCTAAAAGCTATCATACACATTTTTAACATTATAAAACATATGATATATTAACTCGCGCATATTACGCACAATTATTATTATTTTTTTAATATCACAAAATAATAATTATAATATCGACGATATTGAATAATATCAAAACAGTTGTGTACATATCGATGTTGACCAGTCGATTAATATACAATATATTCGACTAATTTTTTTCAATTTTCTAGCGACGATTTTAACGATATAAACGAGAAAGACTGTTTAATGTGACGATAAGCGATCAAGACGATATGAATGATAAAATACGCGTGTAGGTGACGGTGAGTCACAAAAACGATGTTAGCAGACGGTGTGCAGACCGCGTGCTATATTTATACGCGCGCGCTTGGCCATCGTCACATTCCCCGAACACATCGCCGCCAACGACAATTCCCCGTCATCGCGTATTGTTTCCACTTTTATATTTTATATTCGCTCTTATCTTATCTAGAAATTTGCATATTTATATTTATATATAAATACATTGATAATATTGTATCGTATTAAAAATTATTTATTTACGATTTAATTATATTTTAAAAATTATAATTTGATGATTGTCATGGACATGAAAATCGTTGTTTATATATTATATTATAAAATGTACGCGTTCGATACGGATATGCATGTTAATGTCGGCGTTAATTCGGCCAACTATGGCCGACGCGTCGAGAGACCAACCCCCTTCTTTTTTATTTATTTTTTTTGCGTTTTATTTTGTCGTTTTCATGTGACGTATAGCGTGTTTGCCCCCGGGTGCAAATAGTTTTCGGCGTATTTAAATTATAAATTCCGCGGGCATGAATGGAACTCGAACAACGCATCCTTGGCCGGCAAATATAGGACATTACCGTACGACCGCGCGCATGTGGGAAGTATAAATAAAAGCGTACGTACACACTCGTTTAGTGCATATATATATATATATATATATATATATATATATATATATATATATATATATATATATATATATATATATATATATATATATGGGAGCTTCGTGGGTACATTGATGTGAATTACAAGACCATTTCGTATTGGGAGAACGGGAGGGTTGCCCTCCCAAATGCGAATCTCTCGAGGATCTTCGTCGTTCATTCATGACGATCGTCTATTTTGCGACGGCGGACGCGATGCCGCAATACGCATATGCATTTTATTCAATAATATTGTCGCACATCGTCATTAATAACGTCATAACGTATAATACATTTTGATAGATATTCACTTATATATAAATATGTATACATTATTGTGTGCATTAGATAATTAGAAAAGACACAAGTTTTTATTATAATATTTAATATATATATAAAAGTATACAAAAATAATTTCATATTTTTGGCATAAAAAGAATTCGAAATCGTATATGTATTATTATTTTGTTGTGTTATAGTTGTACCGGCGGAATATATGATATATCGCGTTTATATCCGTACCTTAAAAATCCATTTCTCAAAATCAAAGGAAATCGAAGCAAATATGGATCGTAAATGTTGAAGTATTTTACTTGAATTCATATAGTAATAAGTTGAACTTCGGTGTGGCAAAAATTGATAATTTGAGTTGTAATGTTTAATTATAAAAATAAAGTTGCATTTGACAAAAAAAATGCTACACTACCGCGAACCTTGTACCGATGTACATTATATATGTGTATATAATTTATATTGACTTTTAATTAGTTGAAATAAATTTATAATAAAATAAATGATAACAAATTTATCTTTTTCAAAATAAAATATTCTGTTATTTTTATTTTATTATCTAAAAATAATTAATATTTTTAATGAACTGCTTTTAAATATATAACGTTATTACATTTAACTCATAATAATTTTCATTACTTTCATATTTAAAAAAATGAGATCTTTTATTAAACACTAAAACCATTGATTATTTTCATATTTAAAAAAAAAGTTTAAAAATTCATAAATTTTCTGTGTTATTAAATTTAATTTCAACCGATAAAATTGTACAAAAGTTTATTTTTTTTATAATGACAAGTACAGTAATACATTTTTTATTAATTATTTTACTGACGGTATGTAATGCATTATATTTCTAATATAGTATAGAATCGTGTAATATTATATATATATATATATATATATATATATATATATATATATATATATATATATATATATATATATTATTCAAAAGATGCACAGACATTATATGGATATACAAAAAAATGTAGACTGTTCAAAAACATTGTATATAGAAATGCTATTTATAAAAAAGAATTAAATCGACTGAAGTGTTCTCGTTATAAAATTTGCGATATCTCTGAGAAAAGAATTCGTATGAGGATTTATAATGGCGTTTAAACTTTTTATTCTTTTGTATTGCATTGTTAACATCTAGAAATGTATTAAAAATTATTATCTGTTTATTTATTATGTAGTAATGGAAATCTGCTCTTACGATTTAAAATTAAAAGATTTTTAAAATAATAATCAAAGAAAATTATAGTATCTATATAAAATATTATCAATTTAAATGATAATTTTCAAAATAAATTTATAATGAAAAGGTGACGTTGATATTTGTTTTTATGTTATTAGCAGTTTTTTTTTTTATAAAAACGTCTAAAAATCACGTAAAACTGGTGACGATCAATGAAATAAAATTAGGTAATAAAAGAGAATGAATCCAAACCCCAAACGAGCTATTTTCTAACTTTATATAAAGCGTTTTCAGCAGTGTCTGGATCAAAACCGTTAACAAAACGTATAAATGATTGTGAAACGTTCCGCTTTTTAACAAATTGCTAAAAATTTAATTTAATTTAAATGTATAGTGAATTTTGACTCTCAAAATTTGGAATTCAATAACGTCGTTTAAAAATTGTAGGTCGTATGCATTTATGAAATACAATCGAAAATAATCGTCGGTCGATCGGTTAACTGGTTTTTCATATCTATCAATCACTTTGACGAGGGTATTAAATCGACAGATCGTAAACAGGAGGTTATAAAGGACGAAAAAGTCGAGAATAACGAATTTTCGGGAATGACAAATCGTTTTGCGTCGCCGTTTACTGTCATTAAAGGTGCCCTTTTACGATGAAATTTTATAGAATTCGATCCTAAAATATGTATTCTAAATATTTTTAATTTACATTTTATGAATAAATTAATAAATAATAAATTGCTTTAGCTAAAATCTGTTATATATAATTATCTATCGATTTTCAAAAAAAAAAAAAAAATAGTCAATCAGAATTAGCACAGAACTTATATAAAAAAAATAGTAAGTGCATAATAATAATTTGCTACAAATTATTATTATGCACTTACAAATATTTTTAATTTTAGTTTTAAACATCAATAATGGTTTATAAAAATCACTTTATAGTATATTAATAATCAGAATTTTGGATCTTTTTTTATGTTTCATAAAACTAATTCATTTTATTTTAGAACGGAGTAGTTATTCGTAAGTTAAATATTTGAGTGTTCATTAAAGGATTACATATATTTAGATGTTTACAGCTTAATTAATAATAATTAAGATTTTTACATATTGTTCATGGTTAATTAATATATAAAATCATGATAAAAAGATTATAGATAATTAGATCGTAGAAAATTATATCTACAATATATTTTTAATTGAAAACGCTCCGATAAAGAATAACTAAAAGCATTTCAATATTAAACTTGTAGAGTTTAGTCGCTGATACTATTATTAAATTAAATATTCACAGTGTTTCATACTATAAACATAAACACTAGCTTTATGAAAATTATTCCAATTTATGAATCGAATGTAATATAGTAAGTTTTCGTTAGTTTATCGCATATCGTCTTGACGCTCATATAAATATATAGACATCACGAAATTGTATAAAATTTTACATTAAGTTAATTAAATTAATAAATATTAACACAACATAATTTATCGTCGCAAATATATATAGTTTCAGTGTAATTACATGACCTACATTATAATTTCATATCAGTAATACATAGATAGATAATAATATAATATAATATATAAACCACAAAGACGTCGGAAAACTGACACACAAACACGTATTCGTCAGATAGCTACAACTATGTATCTATTCAACAATAGTTTCAATGTGTTTTTTTGTGTAATTTAAATAACATCGACGACTAGACATCGTCGTTGCGGTTTTTTGTTAATTTGTTATAATGAAGCAAACAGACGATATCAGCGTCTGGGTACACAAAATCGTTGTCGTCTAAGGTTAATATGCACAAGAGATGCATATTTATCTATAAATTGAGCAAATATCGCTCGTTTGCCATTTTGTCATCGTCTACATTTTTCGCTTGCACGTTATATATAAAGTTCAATAACATTGATTTCAATCGTAAATATGCTCATAGAAATATGAAAATCGTCATAAAGAGCAAATATGTACGCACTTAAAACGACCTTTAATAATAATTAATAGTTTTAATTGGATGTTTTCGTGATTAACATCGTTAAAAAGTTTAATAAAGTATTATATAGTTGTTGTATGATGGATAAAAAGCGTGAACGCATACTAATTGGATTATTTTCGCCGAATTTCATTATCGCGGATATTTATAAGTATTAAAATTTTATATAAAATATTTTGATACTTTGTCTATTTAAAAAATTAATATGTATACGCAAATGTGTTTTCATTATATTAAATTCGACTCGATTTTACTTTCGTAAATAATAAATAAATAAGATTACGTCTATATTTATTTATGATATAAGCTAATATACTAGTTATTGACTTCGTTTACATCGATAGTTTTATATTTTTTTAATGTTTTAATTTCATATTTTAATTATCTATAATATACTTTTAAATTTTATTTGTACCATATATTATATAAAAAAAATTAACAATATTGTTAACAAATTAATTAGTTATTTATAAAATATATTGATTTTTACAAAATTTTAACAATCGTGTATTATATATACATATCATAATTTTGACATTTTCATCATAATTAATTTTATTTTAAAAATTCAGTAAATGCGGTAAAATATTCGTATAATACAATATATACTTAATTATATTTGTAAACGTCAAAATTATTTTTGTGTATTTTTAATAGAAAAGATTTGTTAAAAATTGAAAATGCATAAAAATAATCATCGTTATTTTTATTCAAATAATCATTTGTGATCATCTGTTCAGCGTCTCTAATCAAATTTAATCAACATTTTTAGATTTTTATATATATATCATTAAAATAAAAATTCGATAAATATTATTTTTTTCATAAAAATATGCATCACGATGATTTTCCACGTCTCTAGCGTCATCGTCTTGAAATCTTGCATCTCATATTATTTTTATATCAATGAAATGTTTTTTTTTTAAATATAAATTTTAATTTATATAATTTAATAAAATGCAATATTTTCGCGATGGCAATAGAATGAAAACGATGATGTCGTTTCGTGTCGGCAATAGAGAAAATCCGTTCGCGCTGACGTCATAAGCCGCCGTCTAGACAAAACCTCTCCAGTCGACGTTATGTACGTTCGCAAACGACTTTAATCGTGACATAAAGCAACCCATCAACATCGTATCATCGACGAGACAGACGTTTCGTTCAAAAAATAAAAATAAAATAAAAAAAACGAAAATTATTCAAAATTACATTAACGTTTAAATAGTCGGACATACTTGCCGAACATTCCATACTCGATGAACAACACAAATTCAAAATACGACGTACAAGTTTTCACGGTCGGCGTACTCGTACGACGATGTGTCGTTTATATGATCAATTTTCATGTACATATAAATAATATATATCCATTTCTAAAGAATTTCTACAAATATCGCTATATTAGTAATTGCCATAACATGTGTATAATTTTGAATTAAAATTGCTACGATGATAAAGTTGTTTATAATGAAAGTGAAATTATACTTTAGATTGTGAATTTATTTAGTGTGTGTAATAATAACGCCGATAAAATTATTCTACATATAAAATTTTAATTATTATATTTCAAAACAAAATTCATATTCGTATATGAATATTCGTCTTAATTATAAGATTTTTTCATGATTTTAATAAAATGTTTTTGAAGTTTTCCAAATTCAGAATTCTATATTCAAATATTTGTTTTTTATGGAAAAATATTTATAGTTTTTTTTTATTCCATATTAGGGGGGTTCGATTTTATGGTCAATTTTTTGTTCAAATCTTTAACATGTTTAGATTAATAAAAAGCCCAATTTTGCAATTAATTATTCCGGTTTAAAATATCTCGAATCTTGAGAATATTTCGTGTTATAAAATTTATATACATCCATCAATATACATTATGGTGTTGATTTCTCTACTTTGGTATTATGTATATATGTAGTTTATTGCCAAATTAAATACTGTAATTATGATACTTTTTATATACTGATTAAATATACATTCACTAATAAAATTTGATTTTGAACATTCTACGCTAACATATAATTTGATTCATACTTAATTTTGCGTGAGTACAAATGACTTTAATTTTTTTTCGCAAGCGTATTAATCTAAAGTTCACACATCGAGTACGACATATGATTTTTGCGCATCGTTGAAATATCAAAAAAAACAGTTTTTTTTTCGTCATCGTTCATTTAAGAATGGTCGTTATATAAAAGAACTAAGACGGCTATGTAGTCGAATATAAATGCACATTGAGCATCAAAGAAAGCGATAAAAACTTATGAATACCGGAGCTGCATAACATATTTATAAAGTTGAAGAGAAAAAAGGAAATCAGTATGCGCCGGTTACGACGGACATGTACGTTGCAAACATTGTTTTCTTTTCTTTTTCTTTTTTTTTATTCTTCGAAACGTTTATACTTTCTCTTTTCTATTTACACGAATGCTTTTCGTCTGTAAAAGGAAAAATACACACTATTGTTTTTCGCGTTTTGTCGTTTCACGACTAAAACTCATGAAAATTTACACGAGTTTTGATATATGGTATTATATTTCGCTTTTTACTTACTCGTTTTAATTTTTAACTATTATAAAGTTTAGTTAATGTATGAATTATAAGAAAAAAATATTTGCTCGCACATTAATTTTCATTTACAAAAGAAAACCTTTCATAGCGTAAAATTATTATGATGCGATGACACGTAATTTTTCTTCAGTAAATCTGAAGGTTATGTACATGAAATTTGGCGAATTATCGTAGTGAAAAAAAGTGCTTAGAGACTCGAAAAAATAGCTTTAACATCAAAAAGTAAATTTAAAATTTATTATTTTTCGCTACAATAACGATGTTCATTATTGAATTATATACATTTAAACTCATAGTAAAAATAATTACTAATCATAAAAGTAGAACGAATCACTGATTTATATTTCTTTTGACATGATTAATGATAGAAGACTATGATGAAACTTGTTTAGAATATTGGATAATATTTTTTTTTCGTTTTCATGATCATTAATGATTTATAAATTCGTTTAGTTTTAAAACTTATTTGTTTTTGTATGATTTTATAGCCTTTATATTCAAAAATACGATGTTATATATTGTCTTTACACAAAGCATATATTCAAAGTAAACGAATTCGAATTAACCTGAAAAGCAAAGCGATGGAATTTTAATAGCGCACCTTACGTAATTTATATTCAAATTCGTGTTACCATATTTTCTTGTAATAAATATGTTAAATGGTATTTCTATCGGATAATATAATATACAAATATATTGCTACGATATAGTGACTTATGCACTATATATATTATATAGTATCGCAATCCTTCCGTTCATTACGAAGCTACATAGGAATAGTCGAATATATATATAGATGATGTATAAAGTGTGTATTAGTGGTAACGGTACGGTTGACGACCACTGAACGTGTCTAGACGGCCAAGGCCCGCAATGAAGTGCATAAAACCTGTACACCCCGCAGCGATGAGGTTCTATTCCCGGCTTAGCAAAAAATGCACTGGACGCAGTCTATATGCGCTTACCATTGCTTAACGTCATCTCCTGAGGGCAAAAAATAAACCTGTTCGCCTTATATATATATATATATATATATATATATATATATATATATATATATATATATATATATATATATATATATATATATATATATATACTAGTGTGATCGAAAAGTAAGATGAAATTGTCATTTAAAACTTCCGGACATTAGGAAGACAGGCAAATTATATTTTTTTCCTATGTTTGTAGGACTGTCTATAACATTTACCCAGCGTCTGTTTGTCAAAAGGATTAATTATCTCCTAATTACACGTGTTTTTACAATTCTTCGTTCCTTCATCACGATAATATATCATATTATACTGCTTTGGGTTTTCGCCAAAAACTCGACTCATATCGTTTCCCAACCACCGTATTCACCGGATTTGGATCCGAGCGACTTCTGGCTATTCAGCAAACATAGAAGGTCAATGCGGGGACGCTGTTTTGACACGATTGAGGAGATAAAAACCGAATCGAAAAAGGTCTTGAAGGCTTTACCTGAAAAGGAATATTTTGACTGTTTCGAGGACTGGAGAAAGCGTTGGTAAAAGTGCGTTTTATCCGACTGGGATTACTTTAAAGAGAATAATATTTATTTGGAAGAATAAATAAAGAATTTATATTTTATAAACAAATTCATTTTTACTTTTTGATCACAGTGTTATATATATATATATATATATATATATATATATATATATATATGTGTGTGTGTGTGTGTGTGTGTGTGTGTGTTGTTATACACATTTTAATTCATATCTATTCTTTTTATTTCATTCTGAATTTTTCTTCTATTTCTAATTATAATTCAAAAAATTACAAATATATAAAAATGCGACGAAAGTGTATACATTATTTTAAAATTTATGAATTAATATGTTTACACAAGTGATTAAATCTTTTTTATACATTATTCATAGAAAGTATCACAAAATGTGCCTTCAGTTGAAATGTAATTACTTTTGTAAATTTAATGAATTTGTGGGTCATTTCAAAATCAAATTTATTTATACTGGTTTTTTTTTATAATGAAAAAAATAATGTGTGACAATATTGTTCGAGACACAGCCTCTTTTAAAGTTTAATACACTATATTTTAAATTGAAATAAACGTCTTGTTTAAATTAATACATAATAATTGTAGAATTCTTTTGAAACAATATGCAAGTTTGAACTTTCCCATTCTGAACAGCTTAATATAGGTAAGTGACTTTAACTACTCAGCCATTCAAGTGTCATATAAACATATTATATTATAAGACAATATATAATAACGAAGACAGTTTCAGTAATATTATTATAGTTAAAACAACTAACAGTACAGAAGTGCGATTTACCTCATGTGAAACAAGCATTATACAGATGCCTTAATGTATGAAAATTACATAAATTTTCAATGTAACATAAAAGTTTATAATTTATATTGAAATTTGTTGCATTTTTTTTTCGATAATTTCACAACTCAAAATGCATCATATATTTTATTAAAAATAGGAATAGTAAAAATAATAATATGCTAATCGAATCCTGGTCATATGTTAATAAGTAAAAGAAAACTTTACCATCAAATCACATGTATGCCATAATTATCGTTATCGTTTCCAGTGATGTTCGATAGATTACGGTTCAATAAATAAAATCATCGAGTATAAAAAAATATATATACGCTGTATAATGTTTTTTTTTTTTAATATTATTATTATACAGGACAAGCAAAGAAAAACTCTTAAGGCACCGTCTGTAATTATAGTTTGTGGAAGTTATTATTGCATTGGCCGTGCAATTTGTCCTCTCGTTGGTCGTCAGCTTTGAACTAGCTGAACGAGTGGCAACCTTTGGGACTTGCACACGAACTTACTTCTTTTTTATTTTTTATTTTACAAACTGCAAGTTCTTTTTTCTTTAGTTACTAACACACACACACACACACATATATATATTTATATATACGTGTATTATTTTATATATTTTTTCGTCGTTGTATTTCGTTTTTGTGTTCCCAGTCGTACGAAATTCAGTTTTGGATTCGACGCTTAATTTCCGCAAACAACTTTTTTTCCGGCGGCCGTTCGTTCGATGAACCGAGTTTTGGCTCTCTTGTACTTTTTTTTTTCATAGTTTTTATTATTATTAATAAAATACACGTATGCACATACACGTCGATTTTCGCAAATTGCTGTTATTTATGTTGAACTCGATAAATGAACACGATGTGCATATATAATATTATTATTATATACGGTATCGGCGCAATCATATCGTATGGATAGATAATTATTTTGCATTTGCAGTCAGGGTACTTCTGCTCTATGATTACTTTTCAGAATAACGTAGGCGTATACGATTAGAAATATTAGCGGTTTTATATATATCCAGTATCATTCCAATCCATTAAAATTATATTTTGCATCATGTAATAATAATAAAAATGCCCATTTCACGAAAACGAACTCTAATATATATTTCAATTATTCGAATTTTTTTATTTCTACATTGAGAAGAATAATATCATTATCTGTAATATAATAATACATTATTTTTATATTTAATCTATATCTGATACACTATTAATGATATTAATATTTTTTTTGACAATTAAATCATGTATGAAAAAATAAATATTATTTAATTAATTTAGATGTAAGCATATTGTACAATTATTATTTATTAACTCAAATTTATATTTTTCTTCCGAACAATGACTATAATAAATAAAATATTATTTTAATACAATATATTTTTCCATAAATTAAGAATTTTTCCATAATGATTCTTAATTAAAAGCATTTATATAAGGAGTTTTAAATACTATAAATAGAACAAGAAAATAATAATAAAACGTTATTTTATCTCCATACCGAGATTTTCTTTTTTTGAACATTTTCTAAGCGCAGTTTTTATAATTTCGAATATTATTTATTTATATCGAAAATTTATTAAATTTTCTATATGAAGAAAAAATATAAAAAAATGTATTTTTTATATTATTTCTTTATGAAAAAAGAAAATTTAGAAAAAAATATTTATATTTTTAATGAAACATATTCTCAATACAATATTATCAGTATTAATTAATCAGTAATAATGATATCACAGAAAGCATTACAAAGGAAACAAAAATAAATAAATAAATGATAGACAAAATGATAAATGTGTAAACGGATGTCATTTTAAAGGAAATGTCGCAGCGATAAAAACACAATTATAACATCATCAATGTCGAAGGGATTCTCTTGTTCCAATAAAAATAATGTTATGTTGAACCTCGAATTTTGCAAATCGGCTAATAATTGACTAATCGACCGTTTGAGAACCACCGTTATGCCGTAGAACGAACCGAAATATCCGCGGGACAAAGGGTTGACGTAATCCGTGTCAAGACAGTTAACGTCATTCACGGGCCGATTAACTGTTATATCGTTTCAAATCATAATCGGCCAATGCTTAATTTAATTATGTACAGACTTGTTAAAAAATTTTATCCTTTTTTTTTATTACAGTGTGCGAAAATAGAAGCGTAAAAAAATTCGACGTTCGATTCGTGTTCTTCGATGGTGAACACGAATAAGGTCTGAAAATTGTATCGCTATTTTATATATAATATATAAAATTATTAATCCGAATAAATTAATTAAGCCTATTAACGGATCAATATTAATTAAATTTTGTTCTATCGGATTAATTGTGTTATTTATGTGTGAATGAATATTACAAAGATGAATTTGAGATATAATAAAAAAAATATAGTTATCAAGTAACTTTATATATATATATATATAACAAAAGATGATTAGCAGGCGGATTCTTAGATATCAGCGACTAAATTTATATTTTTCCAAATTTTTCTGATTCCAATGAAAAATATATTATAATTTTAAATTGATATGACGAATTGTTAAAATTGATTAATTAATGACATTTCAATAATATTGATTGGACGTCGAGTATATTAAGTCAGTAGACACCGGCCTTATAAATACGCGTCGCGGTAGCAGCAGAAGACGAGTTAAATGATCTCGACAATAAGTGTTACATACACTCGCATATATATATATATATATATATATATATTTCATATAGTGATGCGAGAAAAAGAGAGAGGATTTCATTTTTGAAGTACCGCAGAGGCTGCAAGTGTCTGCAACATTTTCCAGTTTATAAGGATGTAGCGAAGACCAGACCGGCGATCGTCGGTGGTGGGTCAAGGAACGGAAGGCCACCAGACAGGGTGCGTCTCTCTCTCTTTTATAACGCGAACCGCATTTTGAGAGATGCTGCGACATGTATTCCGACTGTCTGCTAATAATAATAGTGTTTGTTGTATGTATGCACATGGAACCATTTAACGCTTATAAAAAAATAATCGGAGGTTTCGTTATACGAAGTATTCAATACGTAACATTGAAAAACACCTTAATATATATAAAAAGAATCGTTGTACTGTATTTTAAAATATATAAAAATGGAAAATGTTGAATATTTTCTCAGTGTGATCGTTTTTTAATCTTCAAATTATATTGTTTGATTCGTGAGATAAACAAATCTTTTGTTGATAAAATATGAATTGAACGATTTTTATTTAAATATAATACCACAGTGTAGATCGGTTTACATTCAGTAATCAAAAAGTTCAAATTACAATATAAAAAATAAGTACCTTTCTCTTATATATTATTAAAGTCAATTTAAACAAATAACCGATTACCACAATTTGTATAAAGAAAATTAAGAAACTCGTTTCTTATATTGTTTTGTTGCTTATTAAGTTTCATATATTTTAATTGATTCTATTAAAAAATATTTTATTACAACGATATTAAATTTGAAAAGTATTAATTCTAAGTATCGTATTATTAAATATTTATTGAAATTTAATGAAATTATGTTCTTCATTTAAGTATTCTCAACGTTTATAATATTTTTATAAATTTTTTAACCAATTTAAAACTCTTATATTTAACTTATTTACTCAAATAAATATAAATATTATAGAATTGTATTAAAATTTTTGTTCAACATTTGATGAACAAATATAGTCATATTTGCTACTTATTGTTGCGAACATGGCTACATTCGTTAGACGTCTGTTATAATCAAAATGAAAACTAATGTTTTGTTTTGTCAAATTACTGAATATACTTCAACTTAGTTTATATGCTCAAACTTGCATATAAACTAGCAATAAATAATATTATTTATAAAATATTATAGTTGCAATATCAATTAAATAATGCACTTAACAATATTGATAAATATCGTTATCGTCTAGACAATTTACAAACAGATAATTGGAAAAAGTGTAAATTTCAAAATACATTTAGTACATATTTTTCCTGTTTAGAGTTGACGATAATTGTAATTCTTGTGTTTTACATTTTATTTTTCAAATTCACGAATGATAATGCACTTGAAATTTGTCATTTTTCAGTTTTAATACATTTCACTTTTTTTAGTATGACTATATCGAATTGATCGCGTGTCAATGTGCGTGCATAACGCGCATTTATATCGATATAACGGCTTTTAACACGCACGTATTCATCATAAACAATGCTTATGGCCATCGACATCACACTTATCAATATGCAAAAATTGTCACACGTATATATATATATATATATATATATATATATATATATATATATATATATATATATATACATATATATAAAGTATAGTGTTGTGTTACTTCAATATGTTTAATACGTGCGATTGATGTGACGAGATAATGGCCCAGTCATTCCTAGACGACCGAACAGTAGTCGCGAGGAAAAAAATTGCGATACGCCATTTGAATTTTTATATTTTATTTTTATACGCTTTAATTGTAGCTCTTCTAAATAATATGCTATGACTAATATTATTTTTATGTATTTAGAAAAAACGTTTAAAATTTCCTTTGTACAGTATTGGATAAATTAATATGCAAAATCTACAAATAATAAAATTGATAATGAATTATATATATTAAAAAAAAATCTTTGAAATATTTTACAATTATATCATTAATATATTATATAATTGGAAGTCATCGATTGTTTATAAAAAATGATATGTCTAATTTATCATTGTATTGAAATATTATATCATCAGAATCATTAATGTTTATTTTTAATTAAAACAATGAAACTAAAAATATAACAATAAAGTGTTACACTGTCATTAATACATATAAACGTCTATTCAAATATTTTTATTATTTTATATACAAAATGTTTATTTTTAGAATCCTTTTTTAACTGAATTTTAAAGTATTCCAACATTATTAAAGTAATTTTTGAACGACAGGAATCTTAATTTTTCTCTGGTTTTTTATCAAGACAAAATAGCTTTGGGTAGAAAATGAAAAAAATTAAAGTATTATAAAATATTTAAACAAAATATGTTTATTTAAGTAGTTTGTAAAGCGTATTTGTTATTTTAGAATTCTGTAACCTTTTCGGTTTCCTTATATTATAAAAATATTTTTAAATAATTTCAAATTTTATATTACTGGTTAAACATGAAGGTTTTGCAATTTAATTATAAAATTAAAAACAAAGTTGATATATAAATCTGAATGAAGACGTTATATATATATATATATATATATATATATATATATATATATATATATATATATAAATATAATATTTGTACGTAGAAAACTTATCGTGCAAGTGAATGTGTTATTTTATTTCACAAAACGATATTCTCAATGAATTGTTATTTTAAATTATAAATGAATTACTCAGATTGCCTATGGTATATACAAATAATAATGTTTTACAAGCTGAAAATTTGTGACATGTTTCAGTGTATAACAAAATAACGAATTTAACTTGACATAGCACATAACTCTCGAGATAATTGTATTATAGCGGTACAAAGGTTTTTAAGGTAAACATTTTCGGTGAATTTAGCTTGAGATTTGCGCAAAATTTATTCAAGTGTTGTATATTAAAGCGATTTGTGCAAAATTTATATGAAAATTATTAAAGAGCACGTACATTATATCAAAAAGAGTACACAATTTATGAACGCACGCTTGCACATGTATATATTATATAATATACATTATATTATATTATTTTTTTCGATATATACACTATTATTACTTTATATAATCATCTTTTTGACAACACTGAAATATTCATTAATATGTGTTTTTTTGGGTAATAATTATAAATGTTTTATTTATTATTAATATTATTAATGTTACAAGTCTTATTTTTGCATTTTTAGCAAAAATAAGTTTTATTTTTTTATGCAAATTTGATGTCTTTTTTATCTTATATATTGAAAATTGCTACTAATTCTTTATTTATATATTTATCTTCCAATTTATTTGGGATAAATACATTTCATTGACTCTTTATAATTTAAAGTGTTTATTAATATTTTGATCAAAATATAATACGAAATAGTTGAAATGGAATTCATAAGATTAAAATATCACAATTAATATTTCAAAGTATCTATGAAATTACATGATCGCTTATGAAATTCTTAAATTTACAACAAGCAAACGATAAATATAAAAATATACGTTGTCTCTATTAGTAATTCAATTGAATTTTATACGATTCTAACTAATTCATTATCAATTTTCGCAACCGTATTTTCATCAATGAATTTCTTGGTAGAAAGAGATGGAGAAACGAATTATAATTTACGCTATTTAAATTTTCTCGTATTAATATTATTCAGATTTGTGTAAAAAAATTAGAACAAAATAATTTCGATAAAAAATATAGTAATACGAGTATTATAAATATATAAAACAAATACTCGGAATGAACGGCATATACGAATATCCCATCCCAGATTTTTTCTCGCACGACCGGGGCGTAGTCTGAGCGAGTGGGATACAAAAAGGGTGTTGCCGGAAAATAGGGTGGGCACGAGTGTAGTCGAAGAGTTTGGGTGATTTTCGAGGGTTTGGGTGAGATCGGAAGTTTCGAGGGTGGTCGACGTCTGCGTCCTGCTGACACAGTGCCCACACCAAATCGTTACCCATCGCCGCTAAACTTCTATACAATTTTCCATACAAATGATATATATATACACATTATATTATCGCGTCACGCATTTTTTTTCTATTGAAAATGTGTTTCCATTTTCCGCGATTCGTATTATATTGTATTGTATATTTTTTTGCTGTGTAAATTTAATTCGTTAATCCCTTAGGTCGTTCGCAACACTGATTAAATTCGCTGAGGTAATTTTCGTAGTATAATGTAATAGTGAGGCGTTGTTGCTTTTGCGTGTCTCGACAACACTACAAAATATAAAATTACATTGATTTTTTCATCGGCAATAAAATTTTATTTTAATTTTTATATAATACTTTATACATGAATAGATATACGGCGATTTTTATTACGTACGTTTTTTACCAGAAATTTATTTTATTACTCTCAACATCGAATTCTTATATGCTTTAATATTGAATGTATATTTTTTTCAATAAATGTAATATAATATACAGATTTGAATTTGAATTTTATTATATGTTTTATAAAAATAAAATCATATAATAATAATAAGTGAAAATATAAATATTTTCACTTATTATTATAATATAACACTATAAAATTATCAAGATTAAGTCATATTATTATATGTTATAGAAATCGTTTAATTAACAAAATTATTTTCGTATAACAGACATAAATGTGAGCGTCAATAATCATACACCGTTCTGTGAAAATAAGGTATTGATTCGCTTTTCTCAATTTTCCGCCGCCAATCGTTAATACGATTATACTTTTGTTATTCGGTATACATTTAGGCGCCTCGTAATATTTTATGTGGAGTGAAGATTTGAGAATAAAGCTAATGTGTCTCCGACGGCGAATGAAAGTTTCTATTGGTGTAAGGGTGGCTGAACTGTTGCGTAAACGAAGGTTCGTTAGCGGAAGGTTTCTGGCCGACCTTGATCCCGAAGAGGGCGCGAAAGAGATGCAGCATTTTGAACCAGCTTTTCATTTCGTGCCTCTCATCCCTGGTAATATTTGCAACCAACCAGAGCCGTAGGAAAAGCCGGCGAGGCAATAAAAAGGGTAACCACCCCTGAATCGTCGGCACTGGTCCTGGTACGCTCCATTTCAAAATTGATAGTGCCTTCCTGCCATGGGGAGTGTGAAAAAAGTTTCTGGTGACGCAATGCCTGCTCCCCAACAACCGTACTGGGGTCTTGTGGGGCGACGACCCTCGTCTCGCACATTGATTATGCCCTCTTTCCTATATTCCATTTACATTTTTTTTCTCAATGACCGTGAATACTGAACAACCTACGCCATTTACGGATTATAAAACAAATATTAATATTATCTAATGGATATCTATAATATATACTAAAAATTTAATTATATAATGTACATAATTTTGATACAGTAATAATTCGGTATATCAAACCCCCCAAAAATATTAAATATTTATGTATGATATATTCAATTTATTTATAATTAAAATGTAATGTACAAATATTAGCATATTTCTTTCTTTTATGATGTGCATATTGATATTTTTATATAATTATCGATACAACGTAATAATACGATATAATGATTTTTATGAATATATTTTTTTAAAGTAAATGAAATGAAACGAAAATCGAGATGAAATCAAACGTATGCCATTTGATTCTCGTGAAACATAATATAACCTTTGATTTTATACATGTAGACAGATATGCAAATATGTATATATTATACACATTTTATATGAAATTCAATACATCAACAATATATATATATATATATATATATATATATATATATATATATATATATATTCATACAGTTTTGAATGTTTTATTATTTTATAAATATTTTTAAAATTACGCGCTTACATTTATACGAAAGAAAATTCCATGAATTTATTTGTTGATATTGAATTTTTTTATGAATATATATATATATATATATATATATATATATATATATATATATATATATATATATATATATATATATATATATAATTTTATCTTTTGTTAAAATTATAAAGCGTTCAACTTTCGCAGATGGTTTCTTTTGTTTGGCATATGACATGTGCGTACCGGTATTTTATATGCAAGTATGTACACATCGGTGCTTTACAATACGCAAGGGAACTTGTGCAATTGAACTAGGGGATGTTAAGTGTAATCAGAGATAAGCCAACAGTTAACATGCTTTCATTACAAGAAATTCAAACATTCGTGTAGTTCGTGTAATTCTCTACATAATCACGCATAAAAATATCAAATATTTCAACTAATTATAATAATATATATATACCGTTTTATATTTTAAAATTGTGCAATTTAAATACGACAGTAGTATGAAATGAAAAAAAAATTAATTATAGGGGGCAACGTTAAAGAAACCCTTCTCTTATGTTGTACACATCTGCATAGTAGAGTTGAAAGTATTTAACGATCTACATATGCGTGAATGCTGTACTTTCCACCGCGGTTTTTTCCAATTCTTTGTTCTATAGACTATAAAGAGTGTTCTCCTATTACGTCTATATAATTCAGGATTTTTCTATTCAACATTGAACGCTTCTTACAAATGCGAAAGGTCAACGTACTCGGTGTATAAATGAACTATTTTTTTCAATACTTCGTAATGATTAGATATATAAAAAATTTTTTTCGTCATTATTTTATGATAATTCTCATTTATTCAATTATTTTGTAATTTATAATATAAGGTTATTTATTAAATTGCTTATTATATTATTAATATAGGCAATATTATTATATTTTTAATTTATTATTATGAAATAATAGATATTTTATAAGGATGTGAAATATAACGAGACACCAAGATCGAAATCAGAATCCTGAATATCGAAGTAACGACGACAGTTATACGTCGTAGAATCGCACATCTATTGCGGACGTATTTGTGAATATGTGTCGATAATAAATCGCGCGCCCTTGGGAATTTGGGGCGGCTGTGAGGGTGTCGATTATGGTGTTTCTGCTAGGGAAGGTTCAGCGACCCGAAGCGGAGGCACCCCTTTGTGTCGGGGGCGCTCCGCCCTTTGTTTGGTCCCCATATTGCCGACTCCTCCTTAGTCTGAAGGGGTTGTTACCCTTTGTCCGAGTTTCATGGTCACACGCGTTACATCATCGCATAGGGGAGACTGATTCATCGCGTCGCAGTGTCTGTGCCCGTTTAATAGCACCATTATGATATTTCGTAACGGCGACGAGTTTTTTCTTTTTTATTTATTTATTTATTTATTTTGTGTTCATTATTTATTTCGTGAATAGTGTTTAATCGCGAATAAAATGCAGACAGACCTAACTATCGATTCTCACATGTGACATATTTCTATTCGGATATACGATTTTCCGATATTGTTTGTGTGCTACCATCACCCAGGTGATGAAAACTTGTACACAATTAAATCTAGTTCATATGACGATTTCCTTTTATTTTTAATAATAATATAAAAAAAATATGACACACATAATACAACGTTACTTTTCTCTATAATATTTATAATAAGTAAACCAATTTTCGAGTATATGAATAAATTTATCAATTATTATCGACGAATGTTCAACGAATTAAAATTAAATCCATATCTTGGGGTGTATAAAAAGAAATTAAATCGTGTTCAACTGTCAGACATCACACATATATCATATATTAAATTGCCTATCGTCTCTCGTTTTCGCTAGAATGATTTTAAATTGTTTAACGATCAAATACACGTTCGAAGCGAAAATATTTATCCGATATATACTATATATATGTAATAATAATGCGAGGCGTTAAATAGCTATTACATGCCGTTTAGTTTTAATGTAGAAAATTCTTATTCGTTAAAGCGTGCTCGTTCAATATTCATGAAATTATTATCGGTTTTCATTCAAACTGTGCTCACATATAAATGTTTGTATTAAAGTGACGCTCGGGGTCTCCCTTAATTAAGTTTGTACAGCTTTCTCTGCGGATTAAGTGTAAATCTTAATGATGTTTAACTTCTACCCCAGGATTTCCCTTTATAACCTTGAATGAAATCTAATATGATTAAAGTTTGAATTTATCAAATTTTCCTACGCCTACGCATCGTTTTAACAACTTTTTAAAGTTATTTTTATAATATAAATTAGATCACTATTAATGTTATAGATATAGATAATACTGATTTTAAAAAACTCTCATTATCTCAAATATTATAATAATATTTTTATTTAAATAATAATATACGTCGAAGACGTGGGAAAACTGCGTTTTGTTTTGTTGATGATTCAGATTTTATTATAGACGTTTTTTATGTGTTCTTTGAATCGCTACCCACTTTTCAAGATATTTGCATTTTTATTATATTATATTATATATGACTGCATCACATTGCACAATTTATTATGAACGAGTTTTATTTAAAGCTGGATCGAATAAAACGAGCTCTCCGATTTCATTCTTTTTAATCTTCGCGCATACACATATTGCATAATGCATTCGGTGTGATGTGAATGACCGTTCGAGGGATGAAAACGATGACCCATATTTTTTTTAGCTTTTCAAAATGTGCGACGATTGTATTATGGTTTGATTTTAAAAGAAATAAAAGTGTGCTCTCACACTCGGAGCGAATGAAAGGAAACGAGCAGATTTTTATTTAAAGAAATATAATCGTCATTTTTTATTCCACATTAAAAAAAATATTCATTATATATTACCATATGTATTACGAGGAAAATAGGGAATCGCTTTAAATAAAAAATAATAATAAATCACAATTAATTGAAAGGATGATTATAGAAAAAAAATATTTAAATTGTTTATTAAAAATATACAGTTATGATGACGAAAAGCATTGTTTTGTTGCGTTAAGAGGTCAGCTGTCAGAATCGAAATGTTAAAATACTTTATTTGAAATCATATAGCAATAAGTTGAACTTCGGCGAGGCAGATATCTATATTTTGAGTTGTCATGATCATTTAAGATTAAATTGTGAAAATAAAGTAGTATTTGACGTAAAAAAAATGCTACACCACCACCTCTCATCGGAGCTAGCATTATATATATATATATATATGATTTAATTTTGTCTGTATTGTGCATAGAACGAGGGAAACGTAGAATCCATGTCGTGATAATATAATGAATGTGAAAATGTGAAAAACGACAAAGTTATACACCTGTTGCCGATAATATATATTGTAATAATATGGTGGTTAGACGAAGTGCAGTCAGTCAGTCAGTCAGGTGTTGGAAAGTGGGTGTCAGTTGTCAGATGTCGGCGGTACCTGTGTCATGCACGCGTCCCTTCGTCGAGGTGTGTGAGGGCGAGGGTTGGGGGTGGGCGGGGGCTGTATCGGTGGGAGGCCCCCTCGCCCGCCCCCGCCCTCGCCCCCGCACCCGCCCCGGGGTCCCGGTCCCGGTCCCGGTCCGGATCCCGCACTCGACGACGGCGCCTGCTGACGGCGGCCGCGACCGCGACCGCACCCGCGCCTGCACCCGCGCCCGCACCCGCACTCGCCGCTCCTCACCGCCCAACACCTCCCCCGCCTCTCATCTTCTGCAACATCATAAGTAAAACATACATTTCAGATCAAAATGAATATCGAAACATGTAATCGTAACGGAATCTAATTCGAACGAAAAAACTTTTGATACAGTCTAAATCACTGTCGAATGAAATATTGTGACGTATTTCAGTTGCAAACGTTTGTTCTTCATAAAATTCTCTGTGATTTATGTGTCGTTCATCGGAAACCGTAATATATAACGTAATTAAAGAATAATATAAATCTATGTTACACTTGTTATTCTTCGATATAAACTGTTATAATATATCATATTATATACCAGAATATATTTCAATAATAGAATTTTCTCATTTTATGATTTTTATTTTATAAATTGTAATTCAATTCACATAATAATTTTAATATAAAGAAACCGTTTATAAATTAATGTTATGTTAAAAAAAATAATGAAAGACTTCTTTTGCCGTTTCGATTTATTGTTTTATAGGATCGAGTCGTTTTCTTTACAATAAACTTTCAAAATTTTAAGAAACTACAGATATTGATGTGATTCTTAATAATGTGATATTTTAAATTGTAATATTGTCAAGTATTAAAATAAAAATATAACAAATTAAAATCAAAACATTACACTGCAGTTGTCCGATGTTATGTTTTTTTTCTTATACTTTAATGAAAGAAAGTTGATCAATAATAATATATAAAGGTAATAGAAAATTATAAAACTTTTAAGAATTATATTTCATTCAGTCGTATTGCAATAAATACTTAATTTACCAATATTAATATCCTTATTATATATTATATTAAAATAAAATTATTTTAATCAATTATATAATCAAATTCATCATAAGCAAACCAAATTTCACTGAAGTCTTTAAATGGTATGAAGCACAATAATTGATTAAATAATATATGAAACTTATTTTAACTAACAATAGAAAATAAATGTCTAAAAATAAACTTAAATGTATATTTTTTTGAATAGTTAATCTTTTTTTATGTAACAAAATAATATTTCAAATAATAATTAAATGCAAATGAAAAAATGGACTAAAAATGATGAAATTTTATAAAGCTAGTATAATATCAAATCTAAACAGATAATAAGGAGAAAATTTTTGTGACATATATACAAGAAAGAGTAAATTTAGAGGTTTTTGTGACTACTACGATAATATAGTATTATATTTCTTTTTTATAATTTTGAAAATATTCGAAATGCAGTATATTTCAACTTCACATCAATTGTACGTTTGCAATTCATGAAATTGAATTATTGTTAGATATAAAAAAAATCACAAAGTCAATTCTTAAATCAAATTTATAATAAATTATATAAGTGTCATCGTGATGAACGTGATGCAAGAATTTCATATTGCGCCAATGTGAACGATTCAAGGTTGTCAGATAAAGGTTGAATTTTAACGTGGAGATGAAAGATTCTAAAAATATTAGCAATAAAACAGATTATTCTTCATATATTCGTTTATACGATGACACGTTAATCGTGATATTTATTTATATAAAATTTATAACTTGCGAACAGCATCCCTGTTAAATTGTTATGCATATATATGTATGTATATATATATATATATATATATATATATATATATATATATATATATATATATATATATATTATTGTTGTTCTGCGGGAGTTTTCCGAATATAATAATAATCAGCGCGACAAATCTATAAATAAGATTTTCACTAAAATATGCGCACACTGTGTGAAAATAAATGGTTCTTGTGGATATAAAAATAACTTATAGTATTTCATTTTATTATTAATTCATTTTCTCTTTCAATTATCTATAAATAATTATAACGATAGGATAAAATTATAAATTTTATATTAGGATAAAATTATAACAAATGTTTATTTTCCTTTTATTAAATTAAAAATAATTTTAAAAATAAAACCTACACACAATGTTTATGTATATTTTTTTTATTATTAACGTTGTTTTATATTATAGTATTTAATATATTAATTATATAGTGTAATAAAAACGTATGCGGTAACACATCAAGAATACATTGAACGTCAGTTTCAAGGCTAATAAATCAAGCACATCTGAAATCAGCATAACCCAAAAAGTTTGATATCGATGTCACAATTTAATGCTGGACGACGCACAATATAAACGGATTCCAAAATGGAACTAATTTGGTACGTCCATAAAAGTCAGCCCTGGGGAAGACGACACGCTGATGAGTCAATCGAAAGTGCATCGGTATCGCTACCGAGAAGAAGATGCTGAATCATAGACGCAGACTCCCACGTGAGTTTCAATCTAAAGTTGCTCTCGGTTCCGAGAAAACGACGATGCTTTTAATCGGCATGACGAGGTTTTTCATCGTTCATCGTCTCTCGACGAGGGAAAAGGGCATCGTCGGTCCGGCCCGACGGCGAGATAATCCGAAGACAACGCTCAAATTTTGAATTCAGGCCAACCGATCCACTCCCATATTTATAAATAGCGTATATTTAGATATATGCTATTTTTCTCTTACAGCCGCACAATTCCAACGTTCGAAACGCTATTATTTTATAATGCATGCGTAACGTTTGGCCACAGAAGTGATATATGCGAGCATCGTCCGTCGCGACGAATACACGTGTCCCTTACCCCACTCATATTCAAAAATTTTTCTTCCCATTTCCACACAAATTTCAAATACTGACACGTCGTCTCGTTACGCAATATAACCGATTTCGTTTAAACAGTCAACCTTATATCGAGTATACGTATTGAAATACGGCAGCGTTACGTCTGTAAATTTTCATTATAATATAATAATGTTTAATACCTGTCGGGCGAGAGTTTTTCCTGGTGAATTTCCCACGACAATTTTAACCTTTTCACCGTTGGCACAGACGGAACGCGACAACACATCGAACGCGGGCACATTTCACGTTTGCACATACGAATGCTGCATGCGCGTCCGCGGTCCAGGTGAGGCCACGACGGACCAAGACCGTAACGCGCACAAAGGAATCAAGTGCCACCGAAGTCCAAACACCTATAATATAATATATATATATATGATGATGACAATGACGACTACGACAACAACAACAACGACGAAAAGTGTGCGTTCTTACGCGTCGCGTGTTGTTTACTGGCCGCCGCCGGCTCACTATTCTGAGACGCGTCTGAGGCTAAAACCGTCCCGAAAAAATCATCCCCGTTTAGCTCTGGCGACTGTCGGAACGTGCTTTGCCCGGCACTGTACGAAATCACACGTGGATATGACAAAATAATATACATTAATTTATGTATGAGAGCATCGAATGCATCCTATTTCGTGATCCGAACCGTTAATTTGTTAGCGAAGGTCAGGAACGCGATTGAATAATGGGAAACGAAATTCGCAACAATTAAAAAAAAACACCAATTTTAACTATTTACTTCAAAATATAATCATATTTACCATATATCAATTATTACAATATTTTATTTTTAATTTAAAATATGACAATTGAATTCAATTACGAAATCAGAAACAATTGTAAAAAGTAATAATAATCATTATATTATTTGCCTTTTGAAACTGTTCACAAGAATCATGGGACGTTTGTTTGTGAAAAGTTATTTATACACATTATAAACAGCCCATTCATCTTGACCGCGGTCACCTAAATATTTTAATTTAGTCTTTCAAAACGTGTACGCATTCGTTACAATTCCATAATTCATTTTGAAATTGAACACACTTGATTTAAACTGACCCCGAATTCGTCTACTATCTTGTAATATTTTAAAACGTTTCAAAATTATATTCGAACAATCGTTTGTATACATTAAAAATACTTTTTATAATCGCATAAGACTACTATTAGACTACGGAAAAGCATATGATCGTTTTGTAAATTTTATTGTCATATATTTATTTAATAAATAAAACATGTTTTGATAAATTTGAACAAGAGAATTGTTTTATTATATTTATATGTATTGAGTTTATAAATTATATTATCTAATAATGATAATGGTCTTGTACAAATTATTCGTTATTTTGCAGCAAAATTTCATATATAAAACGATACGAATAAAAATTAAATAATATATATAAATTATTTTGTCACATAAATACTAAAATGCTGATTTTATTACAAGAAATCGTTATGATATCCATTGTATTTTCATCGAAAAATTACTGAAATAAAATTCAAGTATCTGTGATCGTGGATCATTTGATTTCAATATTATTGTTTCAATTAACAGTCATATAATGAAAGCGTTAAATTGTGTATTTGCGATGTCGTTAATTGAATTCGTTCATTCGAAAAAGAACCGAAGCACGTAGTTCGCGTAGTACGTGTCTTTAAGCCACCTGTCGCTACATCTCGAAGACGGAAGGAAATAAAGCCTTTTTCCACGAAACGCGACGTTGAATAGACTCCAAACGACGTCGTAGTACCGTCGCCCACCCTTATAGAAGACCAAAAGTAAAGGGTACAAGCGCAATGTGAAATACAATAAATCAGGAACAAACGGAACCGCCGAGAATTGTTGTCGAAAAAAGAGGAAAAATGGTCTGATTCTCTGCACTATTCGTGCTTTTGATTCGGTTCACTTGGCTTTAAAGCTCGTAACGTCTGTCTGCCTTTTTCGGCCTCAACCTTCGTAAATATTGCGCTAGCATAAATCTTTTCGCAAATACGAAACGTGAACGATTCAATTGCGTGTTTTATCGTCGGCTATGCTTCAATTTAACGCTACAATCGTCTTTATGATTCTATAAACAAAATTATAATAATCTTTATCGCTTCAATTATATATTGATTTATTTAATTTTAGAATATATATCTATTATTTCATTTATACAGTATAATAAATTTTAACCAAAACCAAAATAAATAAACACCATTTCAAATTTAGAGTTAAAATAAATAAAACCATACATGACATCGTTTCTTACAAAGTAATAAATCAATCAAGCAATAACTTTTTTGTTTCAAAGTTTTATTTCACAAGGTTATATTATCAACTCCAGACTCAATGTTCATATATTATTTTAATCCAAAAGTCTCTAAATGTGTGTATGTTAATATAACAACATTTAAATTAATTTATTATAATGTTACATAAATGAACAATCATGTTTATGATTGATTGTTTAATCTATATCATAACATTTCCATGTATTTTCAAAAAGGTTTTTTTTAATTTAAAAAAAAAAACAATTTATATAGAAAATATTTTTAAAATTTTATATACTACATAAAATATATTTTTAATCATACATTTTTCTATCTTTAAATCTTTATAAATGTTATAGTTTTAAGATATTTTATTTCAAAAATCTTTACCTTACAATTAAATGTTTTTAGTATTTTATTTTTTTTTCTATCATAAATATAAAATTAATTAAATTTTCCTCGCATTTTTGATTTTTTTAAATAAACTTATTTTTAGTAACACAAAAAAAATATCGAGTAAAACAATATTTTAAAGCATCCATCAGTTGACTAAACCGAATTTTACGAGACATTTTCGCTCGGTTTATACATTTTTAGCTGGCGCACATAAAAAAAAACCTCTCGAAATAGATTCAACCTATTAATTACGATAAATTTTACACGATCCATTTTCGTCATTTTACATCTAGCGTGCGTACGATTATTTTCGTGATGGGAACACAGACTGTAAAACAAAACAAAACGCAAAATAAAAAAAAACACACACGCACGCACGCACACAAAACCGCGAAAAAATCTAAATATGTATAAAAAAATCTCTGGGAGAGATCCGTTTCTGTCTGGAACTGAAAATAAACAATTACTATAGACGTCGTCGCGCTTCGCATCCGAGACAATTAATATCTGCCGCTGCACAAGCCAATATTCTCAAGCGATGCACCGTAACTTTATACAGTATATAATATATATTCGAATGGTAATTATGCACAATTACCGATACTAGAGTAAAACCTCTAAAGTGATGGATTTTACAGTATTTTATAATACAATATTTATACGCATGCAAGTTTACTAGTATATAAACATATTATATGAATATCATACAAGTACTTAAATACTGATAATATAATTAAAATTTGTATGAAAAAAAAATCATGAAAAAATATATTCTTTTTCTGATTGAAAAAATATCTGGAAATTGGGAGTAGAACTTCTGATTCTATTCTACTAAAAAGTAAATCGAATGTTACTATTTCACTAATTAACGTTTAAGAAAAATATTTTCTAGTATATAGGAAGTACATAATATTTTTTAAAATAATTTGCAAAATATAGATGAAAATAACGTCATATTTATTAAATAATTAATAATTCTATTATTAATCAATGTTATGGTTTATAATTATTTCATATTAATTCCATTTTTTAATGTGAAAGATAAGTATATAGTGATATAGAAATAAATTTATTTTAATTAATTAAAACGAATTAAAAATTTGAAGAATAGTACACAAAAAGTATTTTAACCATGATGGAAAAATAACGTAACACTAAACGTTAAAATGAAATGAAAGGAAAATCGAGCGGAATACGTTTAATAACAAATCACAATTAATATAAATTATAATAAAAACAAAAATAATAAATTAAAAAAATATATATTACAACCATAATAATAATAATAATAATAATTTAACTTTATTTCATAAATAATATAAACGCCATTAAATAATTGAATAATGATGAACTTTAAAAACAGAAGAATTAATTCATAAATATTAAAACCTTAACAAATTAAAATTTTACTATAAATAATGCTTATTTTGTTTTTAAATAATCTCTACATTACGAATTGTGCGAATCTGAAGTGGATAACGGCGACGGCGACGGTGATGGAAGAGACGTGTTAGTCTTGATTTGATTCAAAAAACAAGATGAATATTCCATAATTTATTGGTATATTTTAAAAATTATAGGAATTAGTATTAAAAATAAAGTTATTTTATGTAGTATTTAACATTTATATTTTCATCAATAGATTGTTGTATGAGCATTTAGTTTAATTTAAAAAGAAAACATTTTTATAAGTTTTGTAGGATATGTAAATGAATCGATATGGAGAACGATCATCTCATCGTTTGTAAAATGTAACGCGCGTGAAATATTTTAGCAATGAGCGGTTGGCATTCGGTTCAGTGTTCACTTTTGAAACGCCACGCGTCGTCGACTGGCGCGCGATTGACGGCCAAATCACTACCTTAATTTAGATATCTGCCAAGAATTAATTATCGGCAGGTGTCTTATGTGATCTTAAAAATCATGGGAAAATTCCCTTTCGCTATATATCAAAGTTCGCTCATTGTATTGAACGCTTTACGATTGACGTATTATGATTATTAACCCTTTGCGTTCGAAACGTTTCACAGTGTTTTTGGAGCATTTTTTACTCGTAGTATAAAGTTTTTATATTTTAATATTTTATATATTTTTTGTTATTTAGTAGTTTTATATATGGAATATATGAATTTATTTGACAATTTTCGACGCCAGTTTTATCGTTACATGTTTATAGAAATTCAAAATTTTAACTTTAGTAATTATTCTAAGATTATTAAGTTTGAAACAAAAAAAATTCTAAGTTTCAATACCGAAAATGCAATTTGGTTTTCAAGATATGAATACCGCAAACTTATCTCTATTTGAAAGGGGGTCATTTTACAGAAAAAGTGTGTAATTCATCACATAGAAATTATCATTCATTCATTTATTATCAATCATTAACAAGTGGTAATCAAACGGCACCACTCGATTACAAAAGGTTAAAAATGAATAAATATATAATATTTTATTCAAACTTTTTTTTATAACAACAATACCACTTTTGAGTATACAAACTATGCTTTTTTTTAATATAAAAAATATAGAATATTTTTCGTAACTGAAAATTTATGTAAACGTTATATATAGAAAAAAAAATTAAATATTACAACATAGCTCAAAAATTCGTATCGCGGATTATGTCAGATATATTATATAATCATCGAATGCGAATAATCAAAGAAAATATAAAATATATTCGTCGCAATATAATATAAAAAGCGTATGCGACAGCAGACGTATATATATAATATACCTGAAATTTGCACTTAAACGTGAAAAAAATCACTACGGTGTCAATGAGACGTGCGCGTACGCGCGTCTTATACCGCGAGCTCAAATTTTCACGGTCGTTCCTTTTTGGCACTTCGCGAACTGTTTTCGTGTCGTCGTACACATTTTCATTGCCGAGCACGGTATACGGTATATTCATTTATTCGGCGATAACGTAAAAACTCGTCAAAACTCGACCCGTATATATATATATATATATATATATATATATATATATATATATATATATATATATATATATATATGTATATATATGTATATATTAATATTATATGCGCGCGCAAAAAAAACAAAAAACCCGCGCGTTTTCGTTTTAAATGCGCATAATACGAGATGCGCGCGCGCCGTCTCGTGCGTGCGCGCGCGTGCGCTATGACGGTCGTGCGCGCGAACGAGTGCTATCCGGAACACGGGAATACGGGACTCTGGGACTCGGGCGACGGGGGCGCCACTTTGGGGGGACCGCGGATATTTCCGTACGGGGCGACGCCAGCGCCACTTTTCCGAACGCCATATTTACAAAAATTATTACGCTTTTTAAATATTAATATCGCGTATTAATCCTTTTTGTGATTATAGCCGATAAAACGTAAACAGCACGTAAATCTTTTAAAAATATTAGCAATGGAATGATGCTGTAACACTTGATCGACCTGTATAGTGAAATTTTCACAAAATATTATCAAAGATTCTTACCATATGAATTTTGATATTTTTTAAAAGAATTACATAAAATGGCAATATTTATAAAATTCATCTTGAAACATATTGCTAGTAATTTATTGTATTTATAATAATTATAGCTTATAAATTTAACCATTTTTTTAAGTATTCAACAAAATCCGATTTTGGTTCAATCGATCAACTTTTTTGTCTCTATAAAAACAAAAAAAAATAGAAAAATTTAAATATACTTTATTTGAATCAGTAATTCATTTGTTTCTATAACCAGTAGCATTTGTGAATTCTATATAACTATCAAATTTATTGAGTACACGATTATACAATTTCAATATTATATAAAATATATTTTACACGTTGTTTTATGCTTAATAAAAAATATGAATTTTTTCCATATAAATAAACATAAATTTAAACGTTTTTTTTGACAATTTTTTCTAATAAAAATTAAAATAATAACTATAAAATTAAATGTTTTAACTATTAAAATTGAAAAAAGAATTCATATTAAATGGATATAATAGAAAAAAAATTAATATAAATAAAAAAATAGTGTTTTATGATAATTACGGAAATCTGCAGATTTTTAAATATAAGGTTCCAAAATTAAAACTGGTTAATTATAATAATTTTTATCGAATATTTTCATTAGTTATTTTTGGATTAATTAACATAAAAAAACGCAAAGGAAAAATACTGTCGAAGAATTTTGCGTTATTAATTGATATGCACCTAGCGAAATGACCGGGTATTTCCAATCGTTCGCATAAATGACTGATCGCTATTCGAGCAAATCATTTACAATTAGCGGCGAAGCTTTTCTACGAATTTTACGTTTTGCCGCTCAAAATACTAAAAATGTACTGTAAAGTTCATATAAATAAATTCTTTAATACATACAACGTAAATTTTTTAAAAACGATTCCTACGGGAATATTTCTCCGATTTAAGGCACATTATTTTATTTAATTTTTAAACATAAATGTTTATTTTCGTTTTTTTTAATTAAAAAAAAATGACAACAATATATATATATATATATATATATATATATATACATATATCATTAGTTATTTTAATAAAATAAATTTAATTGGCAAACATTATTTCACATAAAACAAATTGAAAATAAAGAACGTTTAAAATTATTGAAATTTATTATTTAAATACCATGTAATTTGAACAAGGATTAAAAAACATTTTATATGGAATATGACATTAAATCCCTCAGATATATGTATTATTTTAATCCTCTGCTTTATATATAAAACTTTAATACCGAATTTTAACTATGCTTTCATAATCAAACGTATTAATTTTATTAATATATATATATATATATATATATATATATATATATATATATATATATATATATATATATTGTATGTGAATTAATTCGTTGAAATTTCGAATCCGCAAAACGTGATCGATTTACTTTAGAATTAAAATTTCAACGGAGATTAATAATAATACCGATATAAATAAGAAAAATCATAATTTAATATATGTATATAATATTAATATTATAATACAACCTTTTGACGTTACAAAATTATTTATCTAATAAATGTATGACCAGATTTTACAACGTTTAACAGTTTCGTCCATTATGAATTGATGATTTATGACGATGATATAAATATATATGTACGTAAATATGATGAAATACGACATGAAAGTGTATGAATATTTAAGGAAGTGGATCGTAGCAGGAGCATTGAAGGTGGTTTTGAAGTTGGTTCAGGTCATCGTACTGTTAGAGTGTTGACACCGCAGTTGCAACCTGGAGTGCAACTCGGCCCCGCCTTCAAAATGCAACATCACCTCAAGGAGACGGAAGGTCATCCTCGAATGCAGCCCTGCACTTGCATATAAAATCTTATATATATATATATACGTATGTAGGTATGTACGTGTGTATGTTCAAATATCGTGTTCGAGTCAGCCGTCGTCCCGTATGACCTTATCGCAAATGTAAAATGCAACTTATTTCAATTTTGACGTCAGACTTTAACCAACAGTCGGCAAATTGAAATTCAACAACAGCACCGACGTACTTCTTTCAAACTTTCGTTTTCGATTTTGTCGCAGTTCTCACTGTTTTAATGAACGTGTATATAAATATACTATATTTAAAACTTTTTAACAACTTTAAAACATATTAATTTAAAAAAAGATGTGAATATTAAACAAACATCTAGTATTAATAAAAATTTTATTGAATATAATTTTAAAAAATTAACATATATTCACGACCCGTTAAATATTGACAAATAATCTTTTAGAAACACATTTTATTTTCAATCATATATTCAATGAGTATTTTTTATAATATACGCGCACGGAATTTTCAATTTCGGACTTCTATACAACTTTGAAAATCTAATTATTTCTATGATTAAATATAACCTTATTTCATACACAAGAAACATACAGCCCTCGAGCTATTTATAATATAATATAAAGCAGATCTGATCCTTATAAATGATACATAACGTAAATCTTGACGGCGAAGGATATAATTTAAAAAGATAAACTTGTATATTTTATAAAATTTAATCTTTACAACCAATAGTATGTTTTTTAATAAAAGATACATTAATTTAACAAGTAATAGATTAAAACGTCTAACATTACGTAGATGGATATATTATGATTAATTTCAACGCTGTACATGAACGATTCAAATTCAAGCTTTGAATGTGCGATTCAATCGAAACAACTTCTCAAGTTGAGATATTTCAGTTTCGGTCCCGTCAACTTCATCATTGTGTGTATGTAAAGATTTTAATGATAAATCCACCCGTTTGAATTTGATAGGGGGTGACAGTTTTCAGTGAGGGAGTCTTTTCTGCGAAACACAATCTTCGAAATACACAATATGCGGGAGTATTCAGAACATTTCTTACTATTGTTTCACTGTGACGCTTAATTAATTGAATATCATATTACGATAATAGACAAAGTTTATAATAGTTGGACTTTCATTATTGGATTCTAATAAACTTCGACATTTAGAACTGTTTTAATAACTTTTTATGTTCAATGTCGAAAAGGACATTTATCGACATACTGTACTTTCCATATATTGCCATTTTTTTATTCAATACAAAAAATAATAAAATTGGATTACTTTTTTTTACTAAGACATGTATTTTGTTATAAAAAAATATATATGCAAAATTATAATGAACTTTAAATATTTTCCCTTTGTTATTTTGATTGAATGACTCATAAATTTATATAGCCACAATTACATCTTTTCAATATTATGTCTGGTTGTTGTTATTGTATATTTTAGATATTATGGCATTCTTTAGACGTTTGTTTTCGAATTTTCGTATCGTTGAAAATAACTTATCATTTAATTACAAACCAATAACATTAATTTAACAATACAAATACTTATCATTATTTTAAAACAAACATATATCGTATTTATTATTATCTCTTTCTTTATTACGTACACAGAGTTGAATTTTTTTTTTTAATAATCTATGTGAATTCCGTTTGAACTTTGTTCTAATAAAAAAAAATTCATGTTCGTTATTATATTATAACTGCATAGACGTCAACAAGAGTTAATCTTCGGTCCGGACATGAGAGGTTTGAGGTTTGAAAATGTGGGTAGTTATGGCTCCAGGGGAGTTCTATGTATGAGGGTGCAATCAGGTGGCAGCACCCCCCTAAGCTGACGTCGCGTCGCCCAGGTCAGTGCCGCCCCCCAGCTCCCCATTAGATGCAACCTTACAGCATATCCAAGGACACAAAACTAAACCGTAACCCTTTTATTTGGCAGTGGTCTATTAATAATTGGTCATTCTAATACATATATTATATTCATAATAAGATCCTGTCATAAGGATCAAAATTTATATTTCAATCAGTATCTATATAAATGCATTCTGATATTATAAGACTCAATAATATTGAGCGACTAAAATATTTTTTTTCAGTCTGTAGCCGAACATCTTTTGAATATCGTACGTTTCGTGTCGAATTTCTTTCTATATGAATGAACAAAACGGTCGTCGGATGAGAGAAGAAATGTTGAATACACAACGGCAACAACAACAGTGTATATAAAACGATGAATGTCGAGTGCACAAGTGCAGTGATGCAGGGCCGATGAACCCCTATCGATCCCATCCTACTTGTCCAGACGGCTACCACCAGCTCTGCACCAATGGCAGGGACATCGCACCAACTGGCCAATGACCCAACCTTATCAAAACGCTCTGAAATTACTTGCACTTAATCACCTTTCATTTTAGCTGCTGCCCAGTCGCACCTTATAGCCTATTCTGGTTTTTATTTTATTTTTTTCCCCCCTATTTTGCGTCTTTCGCGCTAGCGGTTTTAGTCTCATTTTGTCACCGCGTGTTTTATACGTTTTTATGTTCAGTGTGAACGGTGGTCATATTTTCAAACCGACACTGTTGAAAATTACAAACGAAGCGATAAAAGTACGGCAACGTATTCGCAATTAATGAAATATTTAGTCTGATAACTAAGGTGTGTTAAACTCTACAAATATTACAAAGAATATCTTTTCGTAAAAATATATTCAATATGTACAATCAAAAAATAATAAATATATAAGTAAATATATATTCGATTTTTTCAAATTATTTTAAAACAGACGGTTCAAGTGGTTAAAATAAATTTGAAAGTAATAAATTTAACGACGGTCTCATATGCATATCGAGGGTTATGGAAAGTGTAAACGTTTCTTCCATACCGATGCACGCTCGGAAAATTCTTTACAAAATACTAAATATATTTATAGCAAACTTTATATACAGTCAGTTCTCGAGTTACGACCACCTCGACTTGTGATCGTTCGCACTTACAAAAAAAAAATCATTTTTTTAAATGTATCAATTTTTCATAGTTTTCATCACACACACGTGTGTGTGTATGTATATATATATATATATATATAATATAATATAATCTTACTCTCTTCTGCAATTAATTGCATCATTCTTAGTTTTATTGTGTCTATTAAACATTATATTATTTATTTTTGTATAAAATTCGACTTACGTCCGAAGTTGCGGGACCGAACCTCGTCGTAAGTCGAGAACTGACTGTATATACTTAATATAAAAAAAAACGAAAATGCAAACGGAAAGCAATGGAAGCAAGAGTCTTTTATTGCGAATGCTTCAATAAATTGTAATGATTTCTTCGGTCTCCGAACGAAAACTGGTCGCGTTTTGTTCTTTCTCGAGTCGATCGCACCTGACGGCCTTATTTTTCCGTCTTACTAGAATAATAAAAATTTCAAGTATGCATCGTTGCTTATGATGCACTTTTCCTCTTCTATCTTATTGCTTTTTTATACTTTATAGCAATGTTTTTTTTTTTTTGAATATTTTTATAATATTTCATCCATCTATCTACGTTTCTTTTTCTATTTTTTTTTTCATCATATTTTACACGATTATAAATCCAACGTCAAACATATTTGTCATTCTTTTAAAAATAATTTTAAAACACACAAATTATTTAGGATATTTTAAGCTTTATATATAATTGGTACTTTAAATTTATTAATAAAAATATAAAAATATATTTCGGTGTATTTTAAAATCGCATTTAGTCAGACAAAAGAAATTCACAACATACATCTGTTAAATATTTTTTTCAAATGTAGTAAATTGGATATGGCTCACGAGTTTGCACTTTGATTTTTATTCAGAAATATAAACCAATATCAATTAAAAATAAATCCACATTAAAAGCGACGTAAGTCCATTTACGATTAATATTATAAAATTTCAAAATAAGCAGACCATATATGAAGAATTTTATTGAAAATTAAAAAAAAAACTAAAATTCAACCCTGTTCAATGCATTCTCGCCGTCTATCCTCAATGTTCGACGGGGCACATGTCGACGTGTTATTAGCTCTTTTTAATTTTCCGTTTGACACGACCGACGACTATCTTATCTTATCACGTCGCCGTTTTCCCATTTGAGCGAGCAATAAAAAGTTCGTTGTCGCTCGGTATCGCGTTTTATATTAAAAAAGTCTATCCACATTATAAATACAAGCTCGATAAAAGCTCGCAGACGTCGCCGTGTAAAACTGTCCAAGCGAAATTTCAATTTTCCTCCACCGGGCATGAGAGAGCGGCAATCTTGCACGCGACGTCAAGTCGTCACATAAATTACGACGAAGACAACTGGTAAAAAAAAAAAAAAAAACGGTAGACGAAACGTCGAACGTTTGTTTATCGACGCGACACTAATCAATTTCGTCGAATAAATTACAAACAATTTTACGATTTTTCGCTCGGCGTCGTATAAATAAATCAGCGTATTCCCGCACGGTGAACGCCAGCATCCGGTGAGTATTCTAATTCGGAAGAAGATATTTATCTATCTACCTGAATATTAAATTATATATTTAGAAATTTTTGTACAAATCTATTAATACGTCATTATTATCATATTTGCATAATTGGGAATCACATAAAGTTAAATAATATAAAACTTAAAATTGTCTAAAACATTTTAAAATTATATTATGTTATCATACCATCTATCATTTATATTATGTTAATTAGTTAACTAAATTAATAGTAAATATAATATGGATTAAATTTACCAAAAATAATTGTTTGTAAATAAATCATTGAATAATCAATAAATATTTGAAAAATGCATCCTCAATAATAATAACATGTACTATTTTCAAGGCTGTCATAGGAAAGTGTTTGATGCAGTCCATAATAATCGCGTCTGTTGACATTCGAGAAACGGATATGGCAGTCCAAGAAGACGAAGTACCATAATTTGTCCATAAATCATATTTTAAACAAGCTAGTGGTGTAAAGCACAATCGTAGACAAGTCGGTAGCCAGTTTTGCGCTTTATTTATAATACTATCAACATTGAAACTCTAGTCTTGGACGTCGGTAGTCAAGTCCTTTCGTCTCTATCGTTTTGCCCGTTTCATTTTTTCCTCTTACCCTTTCGTCCTTCGATCGTTTATATATATATATATATATATATTACATTTATTTCTATACCGGTTGAGAAAATACCCGTCTAGCCGTCGCACCAGTCTAGTATGGTACCTTTCGACTATAAACTTCCCTATATATATATATATATATATATATATATATATATATATATATATATATATATATATATATATATATATATATATATATATATATTATATATGTATGTATATATAATTGTAAATGCCCCAGCAATTGCAGCTGTGAATGCAACCACTGCATCCCTATCTCTCCGCTTCTGGCTGCTATAACTCAATATCGGAATTTAATTACATCTCTTAACAACGTTTAGTCCATTACGGATAGCAGATGTATCATCCGTTATATACTTTTTAATTTTATTTCCTCGTCGCACATAATATAATTTTAGAAAATATATGTATTTATATATGTATACTACGCGCACACGTTTTGGCTACGAATTCTTATTGTATTCTATTAAAAAATTCATTTCTCAGAACTATTTATTTTTGCATATATTTTTTATATTATTTTCCGCGTATCCTGTATTTTTTTTATTTTATAATGAAATATTCGCCTTTACGTCACTTTAAATTCATTCAATTACACATTGCTATAATAACGTTGTTTTTATTTATTTTTATTTTGTATCTAAACTTAAATTAAAACGTTTCTGAATATAATATATAATATATATTTATGTATTCGATATAGTTTAATATAAAACATGATTGCAGATGTTAACGACGAGATCAGTCAAAATATATATATATATATATATATATATATATATATATATATATATATATATATATATATATATATATATATTACAACTGTATAATCCGTAGGTACGATGTTTATACCATAAACCAGGTGCAGGTGCAATTGTAACCGAAACTATATTCTATATTTTATAATGTATTACTGTCTAAAACATTACATAAACTTTTAATACTCCATTTTAACATTGATCGAAATTATTCTGTAACGCTGTCATATTTTTGTTTGACTAAAACTAAATTAATTCTACGTTACATTTTCACAATGCGCCATTTTATATTTTTCCATTCTGCAGGTGGAATCGAATCAGGAATAACGCTAAAAGCCGAAATGCATTTGCGTATTTTTTTACACTAGAATACATAAAGTGTATGTGTATAGTTTTTACATGCAATATAATAGAAAATTGTAGATAACGCATACGTGAACGGACATTCCGACAACGCGCCAAGATAACGCCGCGCTACAAAAACGCCAAGAATTCGTCGCAGACACTTCTTTCAGAATTATATATATTTTTCCCTCTCATCTATTTTTTAACACGACCATGCTTTAAAATGTTATATTCATCGACGAGCGATTCGTCATTATCGACAAAAAATATATAACATTAAAATTTTATTTTAATATCATAATTACATTATAAAATTTACAAATTTAACATTAAATAATATGCACAACATTGTGTATATAAATATTTATTTGTTTACAAATTTTATCAAATTATATCGATAACGTTTACGATTATTGTCATTATTATAATAATTTGTACGATAATTTGAAACATAATTCCGATTTTTGTTATGTTATTAATTTATCATTTATAAAATTCGTCTATCAACAAAAAAAAAAAGTGAAAACAAATTCTATCGTTTTTATCTAATGATTAAAATTTATATGATAATCAGGATTTGAAGATTATAGCTGTAATTTCAAAATGCAAAGTTCATAAATCATTTTATATAAAAAAAAAATATATATAGATATATTTCACAATATTGCAACGTTATCAAAATACAACGTTGAAACAGTATTTATAATTTGACATACGAACGTAGATATGTATTTATAATTATTAGATAATCGGAAAAGTTCTGTACCGCTGAATATATAATTCCAAAAATTGTGTATGAATCTTATCGTGCAATAAAATAAATATTGTTTTATTATATTAGCACACGTTTTATTTTAGTACGTCGCAATAAACGTAAAAATGTAATGATTCAACAATTCTCAAAATTTTGTCTGACAAGATTCGTACGTAACGATAAAACTTTCTCGGAATGAAACGTCGATTTTTTATTAAAAATAAATCGATTTTTAGAATATGTAATAAGATATTGAGATACCGTTTAATTTATAAATTTTTGTTTTTATTACTAAAATTTTGAAATATTTCTGTTTTCTTTCATCATAATTGTGTTTATATATTATAATGATATCGTTTCTATGTTTATATTGTGAATTCTGAAAATATGAAATTATATTAAATTATTGTGATTTAATAGTCGATTATCATTTGGTAATCGATTGCAGTAACGCGAAATCAATTACCAGTAGCGTTCGAAATTATATTAGATATATAATAATATATGTGGCGAAAACTATTATATAATAAAATAAGATTTTTTTTCGTCATAAGTACGTATGACTATTATTATATGATGATTCATATCGACATTAATCATATTTATCATAATTATATTTTGATTATTTTATAGGTTATCTACGATATGAAAATTATTTTTTTATCGGGTTTCGAATGCATGCACAAGACTTATATTATTATATAGAAACAAGAGGGTGAACGTTTAGCGTCGGTGCGTCTGTTTGTCTGTAGTCGGCTGCGTCACGTCCGACGCCGTCAATGGACGCCTCTTTTTGTCGTTTGCACCATCAGACCGGACCAAACCGACAGCCGCAGAACAGACCGGAGCAACAGACCGGCCCCGGTGCAACCTGAGCGGCGGCGGCGGCGGCGGCGGGGGGGGGAAGGGCTGTGCGACGCGCGCGGTCGCGGCGAACGGGGACGCGAGGCGCGAGACGCGCGGGCGACGGCGGGGAAACGTCTGGCGCTTGTCTAGACGCCGAGCGCCCCCTCCACCGCGACCGCGACGCCGATACGTCGACGCTCCGCCGTTCCGCAACTGTGGGACGCGTCTCTAAATTCGCCTCTACTAAATTCGACGCTTGATCAAGGTCGACGCAAATTTTGCGGTATGCGCACTTCGTATATTCTAATATGACAAACGTGTTCGCCCTTTTTTTTTTTTTTTACCATTATCGCATATATCAATTATCAATTAATAATTAATATTTTTATATTTTATAGTTTGACAATAATGTATGACGAAAATATAATGCGCTTATTATATCGCATTATTCATTGTTGTGTGTGTAAAAATATATATAAAATAAAAATGCATATCGTTTTACAGAATAACCTTATTTGTACGATAATAAATCGTTGCAAATATTTATATTTATCCGTGTGCTAGAATAAAATATTTTAAAATGATAACGGTGCGAAAAAATTGACGATTTATCGTTTTATTTAATTACATAAATGATTAAACTAAATTTACTATTATCTGAAATTATAGAATATTTTTCTCATTTGTTTTTATTATATATTAAGTGTATATACTAGAATCACATATATATCTAATATATAAGAACTGCGGTTCAAAGAGTAAATAATAATTTTCCTTGCCAATTATTTGAGACTTAACAATGTATTAAATCTTTGTATTAAACAACAACATTTTTTTTGATATAATTTATATTTTAAAATATAAAATTTATGCGAAAAAAATCTTTTGATTCTATATATATGTTGAAATAATCTTTTTATCTTTATTTATATAGTAAAATTGATAAGCGTCTCATATTTTTGTCTGCATTAGTAAGCACATTTTGTATTTCTTAGAAATACGTCTGTAATATACGAACCACAGTTTGAGTAGTTCAGCGTTTGAGAGATAGCTGTAACCTCCCTCATCCTCTTTTGGTCTGGTAGTAAACCCACTTACAACCCGTTGCAGCCTGCACTTACACAATGCTGTCAATGGAAAGCGAATTTTTATACAGTTAACCAAAGTGGCGAATAATATTATATTTTATATTAATATGAAAATATTTATTTAAAAAAAAAAGGATGAACACAGTTATTAATAAAATTATTTATTATAATAAAAATATGTTGTTTTTTTTTCTTATCCAAGTTTTTATAACGTCTATAAATATGGCGCATTATTTGTAGAAAATTCACACTGACGTTTATATTTATCGTTCTTATTTACAGAGCGATAACAGTGCACTGTGTACAAAATGTCTGACCAGATATTTTGCAACCGTTCATTCTTTATGAGATGTTGAAAATGCACAATAATAATAAGTAAATTTATATGTTGAGAAATTAGATAAATATGAATCATATTTTATTTTACAAATGTGATACATTTTTAAAATGTTACAATGTATCTATTTTTTTTTTCATTTAAAAATAAATACTTAATGAAAAAAATTGTAATATGTTCGTTATTTAAAAAATAAGATTGATAATAAAAAAATGATAACAAAAAATATTCGTCGATTACTATCGAAATTGATTTTGACTTAGATATTTTAGATACATCGAATATTTATTAGATTTTAATTGCACGATTCATGATCTAAAACTTAAATACATATATATGTGTGTGTGTGTGTGTGTGTGTTGCGTCACTAATGTTAGCTAACGGGGACACGCCGTCTACTGTTGCGACATCCGCCAACATTCTTCGTTGCACTCCAGCTCGTCTTTCATCAGTGCCATTGTTATTGTCGATGCTGTATGAGAAAAAGACCTTCTGTCAGGGGTCGCCAACCGCGACGAGGTCAGCGCACAACGTCTATCAAACATCCAGTAAAATCGGCTAGAAAGCGATTGTTTTTTATTTCCATTTGTTGCAATCGACGCATATTTTACATTATTTATTTATTATATTATTTTTAGTATTTTTTTTATACGATTGCTTTTTATGTGCATCATATCTGAACAATGTCTGTCTGTAAATCAAGGTTTATTATCTGACTAATTTGTCAATTATAAGCCATAAGAAAAGTGTCATTGCTAGTATCGATAAAATCAGACTGTGACATTGAAATTATACGCTTGTAGCGTTTTTTATTAACGAATATTAAAAAAATTCTTCTATTTATATTATCGTTTAATAATCTAAAAATGTCATACATACATACATATATATATATATATATATATATATATATATATATATATATATATATATATATATATAATATGTTTGAAATTCCATGTGGTATGAGTTGTCCGTTTTCTTGCAGTGTAAGCCATTTCCGACGGGTGCACTTGATCAAATATTCATTTAGTAAAAAACAATGTCCTGAAATAGCCATTGACGTTGAATGGTCGTTATTTTGCTGTCGTTATTAAAACGATAACGTCGATAAATATAATATAAATATGCATATATTAAAATGAAACGCGACGTTTACACGGGCGTTACAAATTTTGCACGTTCGACCAGACGCATAAATTTTTTATTTTAATCCGGCAAACGATCGAATTAAACTCTCGGTAAACGTATTATATTCATTTTTTTTTTTTGCTTTTGCTTTTATCTTAACTCGTGTTAAAGTTGTTAATTATTTTTGAATTCGTTCAAGATTCGTCTGAACGTATTTAAAAATATTTTAATTTTGACGTTAATTAAAAACTTATGAATGCACGTACACAAAAAATATTTAAAAACTGAAACACTTCATGTAAGACCAATATTATTTAAAACTTAAATTAATTAAAATTTCGTTTTGAATGAATATTTCAAAATATATTTTCCAATTCTGGAAATCAAAATATTTTTATAAGTTATCATTCTTAAATCAACAAAATAGAAAATTCAAAATTTACCCATTTGATAATTACATTCATTTAGAAATTATGATTATTCAAGTGATTTTCTAATAAATGTTGATTCAAACTATTTAATGTTCCATATAAATTTTATTAATTAATTTATCAAAATTTCAACAACACCACAAGTGTTGCATATTTGAAGTAAAATATAAAATAGCTAATTGACATTTCTCGCAGAATTCAATCGAATAGCGTCTTGTAATTATATTCGCACAACAATTCATCTTATACCATATACCGATTATTTGTGTTGTTATCTGTATGTAGACATTGTACAATCTGTCTGCGACTTTCGCGCGTTTGTTTGTTTTATTTTTTCTTCCATTTCTTTCTTCTTTTTTTTTTTACATTTTGCAACTCGTCTCACTTAGTCGAATGCGCTCGCAATAAAATACAAAAGTCTATTAGTGTTTAATTGAATAAAACCTTGACGCACGCCTTAGAATGCGTGCTGTGTTCGTGAACTGAACGTTTTAAAAGTGTAAAAATACAATTAGAATTGATGAATGGACAACTAAAGCGCTAATAAAAGTACACGTACTACAAGGTGAAAATTTTCAATGTCGACATTCGTAATTTATATCGAATAATGTGTATATATGTATATATATAATTTATTTAAAAAATACAATAACCTGTAATTATTGCATACGCAATGCTGTCTCCGTTAAGGATGTCAGTTGGTGCACATTTGGCGTTTTCTGACTCCGGTTTGATATATAAAAGCGATGCGGGGTTTGGGTCAAATTGATGTGGTGCACCTGGCGCGTCCCGGCAACCACCTACAAATGATACATAATTGCAGACAACAATCTGTCTGGAAATGTTGCTCCGACTGCTGCCGTCGTCGATCGTCGTCGGTGTTTATGCTGATGCTGCCAATGACGAGGACACCGTTGCCGTTTGCGATACTCGGTCGTCGTAAACATTCGCTGTTTTTATTATTATTATTATTTTTTTTCTCTATCAAATACAAACCGATTGCTCAGAAGTAAAGCGGTAGCACATTAAGTTAAATATAATTAATTTATAAATACTGTTTTTATATTGGATTATTGATTTATATTGAAAAAAATTACGAGTGTTTTTGTTATATAAACACTCGTAATATTTCACTTTCTATATAATAATTTTAAATATGAAAAAAAAAATGATTATGTCGATAAATTTATTTTTCTATTGTTTTCTTTGTAAGGTGTATTTTAAAATTTTGAATGAGAACATAAATAAGTGATATTTATATTATTTAGTAAATTCGCAAGAATAATAGTTTATCATCGTAGTATTCTAGTAAATATCCGTTCAATTTAAGATATTGTTGGTTTTAAATTATATAATAACAAAACTTAATTCAAAAACAAAACTTTACAATATAAATATTTCTAAAAACATAACATATTGTCCATTATAGCCAGCGGTAATATATAAATGTTACATATACTTGAATACTGATAGATGTAAAGAATGATTGAAAATGTTTCAAACAAAACAATATGTTATTCGACTATATTATTTGATGAATTACACCGGAAATAATACAATAATGAATCTGTAAATTTTTTTAACATTCTATTAAAATATCTAATATATTTTTATTCAACAATTAAAATCTGAGATTAACTATAAACAATAGAAGAAGATTATACATAAACGATTGTGTTTAGAAATGAACCTAGAATTTCCGTGATCCGTATTCTGAAAACATATATGTGAAGTGAACGTCGTTTTTTTTTTTTTTTTTTTGAGAATGTTGTATCAGACGTGATGTTACGACGTTAAATCTCGATAATAATAAGAATAGATGAAAGAAAATGGCGAAAATTGAGTGTGCCAAGAAGGCGGAGCAGGTGTGACGTTGGAAGTCGCGCAATTTACGAACGGGCTCTCCGTGATAATTGGTACTTTCATGGCGCACGGGGAGCTTTTCCCAGTATTATTGTGTGTTGTATAGCCGAAGCTTTCTTGTATTTCGCTACTGTCGAAGAAAGTACAAATTGCCGAGCAACTTGCTCGTCTCGTCTTCTCCACACTCTAAAACGCTTTTGCATTTTACCGGTGCCAGACGATGGGGGAGGTGCGATTTGTGCAGACGTTTGAACTCGTTCAATAAAAACATGCACACATACGAAAACTATTCGATTCAACGATGAAAAAAAAACGGCGATTCGATTAAATTGTATTTCGCATAATTAATTATAATACAATCTATTTTTTTTTTCAAATGAACGACGGTTCAACGTCGGTATCATCGAATTTCGAAATTGTCCTTTTCCCGTTGGACATTTTTATGTCTCGGTTGCAATGCAAACATTCTACTCGATGGCGAATCGACACGCAATTTTTCGTTTTCAAGTTCGTTCCCTTTCAATAAGGGAACGTACTGTGGGGACATGTTTACGTATTCATTACATTTGTACATGAAACGGACCACGTCTCCTGGGGTATGCGAGAGCGACCGAGACAAATCCGCTTAAAGACGGGCCCTCTTTGTAATGGTAAAAGCAACATGAAAAAAATTGAAAATACTAGATGGTCTATCAGCTATTTTATGATGGAAACAGTTCAAAGAATTTTACAAAGTAAAAAAAATCTTATTACTGTGGAACACGGTGTTTGCAAGGGCATAGCGGAGTATCGAAAGGTTCACGTCCGATAATAAACAGCATACTATGTATGGAATATCATCGGTATAACTTTTTTTCTTCATCGTACAAAAGAAACGTTGTATTCGAAGAAAAAGTCCACGTATTAACTTCAATTATACGTTCAATTATTCGAACACTGCATCGTATTTTTTTTTCTATATCCAATGTCATAAATGATTTTTAAACGTTTATCTCTTCGATAGACATGAAAGAAGGAAAATGAAAATTAAAAAAAAATCCAACACAAACTCGCTAATGTTGAACGTTATAATAACATCCAAAAAAATATAACAAGAAAACAACATTAATAATAATAAAAAATAAATAATACACATATGCAACGGTAGCAAACCTGTCTTAATTTATTAATTTTTTCACAACCGATATTTATATTTTATAAAATGATTCAACTGGAAATTTAACATCGAAATATATAAATTTTATGTTTCTGTATTTTTTATCATTATTATTATATTTATTTTAATTCAATTTTTATATTACATATATTTTTGTCATTCGATTTACATTCGATCATTCTATTCAACACGCGTATGAATAAATTTTCTCGTACACACTTTCAACACTTGCAGTCAATCATTCGGCTTCAGAACAACCTACAGTCGTCATATTAGAAAAAAAAATGTATTTATGACCAGAAAAGTAAAAAAAAGTAGAGATTGAAAATGATAACAAAAAAAAAATAAATAAAATAAAATTTTTGGAAACAAAACGCGTTGTTTTTATTTCGTTTCGTCGGTGTTTAATTTGTGACGGGACAGGTAAAGTCAGACGGTCTCTTCAGTTAGAGGTCGCATGAGTCAACCAAGCCCATAGCCCCCAAAAAATCATCTTTTTCTTTTCATGAAGCCTCCTTCTTCACTTTCAATTTTTCATATGGCGTACTTTTTTATTTTTCTTCTTTTTTTTCGTCACTTCATTTGTTCGTTTTTTTCCTTCCCTTTTCACACACACACACACACACACACACACATATATATATATATATATATTCAAAACTCTTCTTCTACTTTGACTATACTGTAAAATATACGTATATATATATATATATATATTTTTGTGTTATAAGCATCAAAAATGTTTTAACGTTAGACCGGCGTCGTTTTCATTTCGACAGGTAACAGACATGCAAAAATATATCTTTTGATTAATGTTGTTCAGACGTACGGAGAAAGAAGAACGCGATTGAATAAATCAAATGTGAATCTCTTATAAATATATTATAAACTTCAATTATAATTGAAGTTTATATTGATTTAAATCGTATTCAAAATCGCTATTACCATTTTATAATAAAAATAAATAAATTGAAAAAATATTTTTAAATATGACAAATTACTCAATATAATTATATATTTATTTAATGTAAAAATAATAATTTAAAAAGATTTTCATATTTTTAAATTTTCATATTAATAATAATGAACCCATATGCAAATCCATATTCAGATTTACTAATCAATATTTTACCACCACTCAAACATTATTTTTTGTTGATATACTACATATTACAGAAAATATAATTAAAATTCCTAAAAATTAAAACATAAATTTAAAGATGATAAAGATTTTATGATATGAACATTTTGTATAAAAATTCGTTTCAAAATTTAAGAGAACCGTCATTTGTTCTTTTTCTCAAAAATTTCATACTAATTCAAAAAAAGTTTCATTAGAACTGTAAAAAAAATAAGAATCGTTTATTATTATAACAAATCGGCCTGAATTCAAAAACGCATCAGAATAAATTTATTTTGAAATCGTTTCGTTTTTCTAGATTTCACATATATTAAATTTAATTTTTCCACAATATATTAAAAAATAACATGAAACGGTATGAAAATGAAACAAATTGAAGAAAATAGCGTATTCGTTTCATATGCACATTGAACGTAATATGTTGCACAAATTGTACGAGGTAATTTTACGTTTTATTTTATAGTTATTTTATTATAAATTTCCTGTCATTGTTTTACATGTTGTCTTTTGTATGACACATGCATGTAATATATATATATATATATATATATATATATATATATATATATATATATATATATATATATCTCCATTATTAAGTATATATGTTATTGCGCAGCAAATTGCATCCAGAGCCCGGTTGCCACTTAAATTAGAATTTTCTTATCGTAATGTTAACAATGTCGTTTGCATCGTTATCGGCCATTGTTTTCAGACATATAAATACATACTGTATATAAAGGATAAAGGAGAAAAAATACCATCGAATATTTTATTACAAAAAAAAAAACATTGCAGTGTGGTTTTATATATATATATACAATATATATGTGAAATATATTCATCGATAATTTTTTATTTTTGTCACGGATAAATTTAATTGAAATTCGATTTAATATTGGAATATATAATATTTTTATATGAGATCTTGATAAAATAACCAGTTATGGACTGCAATATTGAACAAGATATTGACGTTAAAAATAGTTCATTGTGACACATCGAGTTTAGACAAAACGGAAGGATTGTGAACTTTGTTTTTTTTTTAATTGAAAAAATCAAGTCAATTATATCAACATGATCTTTGAATCCGCCGAACGATTTAGCATAAATATTCGAAACATTTAAAAATTAAGATGTATTTGTCAAACAAACAAGATACATATCTCGTTAAACCTGACTAATAAATATTCCAACATTTTATATATACTATATATATAAATAAAACACGCATAAATTCGCGTATTCTATTTAAACCTGCTGAATCGGTTCAATTTGTTCACAATTAGTATCGGCTGAATCACTATACGTTGTTGGATTCGTGAGTCAGTTAGTCAGTCAGTCAGTCAGTGAGTGATCATTTTTTTTTATTGTTATTTTTTTTTTCGATTTTAGTTGTGGCCTCATTTTTCATTGTCGTCGGAGGAAAGAAATAAACAATACTCGGGCGCCCTTCGCGGACCACCGCAGGGTCACCTTTTTCAGGTGACAATTTCTGGGAAAGTTAAATCGTTATATGGGGCCTTCGCCCTATCGTCCTTCAAAAAAAGCGGTTCACAGTCGATGAGATATCCAATAAAAAAATAATAATAATACATACATACGCGGAGACTGAAACGAATGAATCGTGATTTACTCGATTTTTATCGCGAACGACAATAATGATGATAATAAAGAATTAAAAAAAAAAGCATTGTAAAGGCGATAAAGCAAAATGGACATTTTGAATGTCGATCGGTGTCCGTGAAAATGGAAATTGATTAAAGTAATCAACATTTTTTTGTTTCATTATTATAAATCATTCCCGCCTTTAAATAGTTCAAATTTGTCGACTATATATAAATATGTTTACTTGTATTGTATTCGCACAATCAAAGATATATTATATCTATTATCATTATCACATATTATTAACCCAATAATGAAAGCAGATACTGAATAGAAAAACTGAAATTTTTTTTTATTAATTTTGTATATAATTTTTATATATTTTATAATTTGATCTATCTAATAAAAAAATAATTTATTTAAATTTCAAAAATCGAAAAAAATCAAATATTAACATTTGTACACAAATATGAGATATAAATAAGAAAAACCTTTCCCGAGGAGATTAATAGGATTTTTCAAAAACTACTGCTGCAACATTTATGTATACTCATTTTTTTCTTTTATAAAAAATCATTTCTCATTATAAAAAATGGATTGTCAGATTTATGTGTTTGACATTCGTTTAATGTGTCTTCAACTTATAAAATGACAATAAACAATTGTACAAAATTTATTTTCTATAAATGTTGATCAAATTATTCGATCTTCATTCAGTGACAATTCACTATTTATTATATATATATATATATATATATATATATATATATATATATATATATATATATATATATATATATCCTTTTGATTTAAAATTTCGTCGTGTATTTTCACTAACGTTTCATTTTTTTATGAAAGGTCTTCTATTATTAAAAGATTACATTTTTTCACTCATTTCAAAATATATCCCTAGGGATATTTAGTTTTATGTCTAGAGGTTGTCAAATGTCAACTAATCATTCTTACATTTAATTCTAAAATATAACATAATTTAAACTTTTTAAACAATACAGTTTTCATTTCAATTTCTAGTGCAATATATTTACATAATATTTTTTCAATTTGTTATTTCTCACAATCACTATAATATTTATAATAAAATAATAATTTTATTCCAATTTGTATTTTTGTCGTTATTTTTTTTTGTCTTTAATAATATGCATGATAAGATATTGAAATAAATTTATATCACATTTTTTATATGTGAAGAATTGCCTTTAAAGTTCCAAAGTATTTTATTTGATTTACAAAAACTTTCATATATTATTTATCCTGAATTATTACTTGACACATATTTGCATTTATTCATGAATATATAATTTGAAATAACGATTTAAATTCAAATTTTTCAGTACATTAAATAAGTAGTCTGCAAACCAAAATGTAATAGATTTTATAATTAACATACATAATAACAGAACTTTAACTATAGATTTCCATAAAATTTTGTTGTATGATTATAAAAATTAATTTATAATATTTTTTTTTATATAATCCTTTATGTATAATATGGAAATTTTGTCGACTGCACTATGTTAACTTTTTCACGTCCCGGGAGCTTTTACTATTCAAAAGTCATAGGATATCCGTGCTATTCAGCATTTCAATGTGCAAGACGTCTGAAAAAAAAATATAATAAAATTATTTTATAAGAATTTCGCAAGTTATTCATATATATATATGTGTGTGTGTAATATATTTAATATGACTATTTTTCATTAATAATTTTAATCACCTTTGAGAAAATTCAAACGGTAAAAATATTTGCGTTTTTTTTTAATTTAACGCAAGCATTCTAAAAATTTCGAGACGAGCACATAGTTTTAATTTTTTAACGGATATTTTTATAAAAATTTTAATTATATATATAATACATATATGAACAAAAATATCTGTACGACATTATGTTGAAGTGAATCGACGATGTCCAGACATAATATAAACCATTTGCTGAAAAGAGATAGAATGCAATCCATTTTATATGGGTGTCAACCTCAAAGCAGACATAGAAGCATTTTCCAAGTGCGAAAGAGAGATGGGAACCAGACATCTATTTAGTCCATAAGTGGAAAAGAGACAATAACAAGCACAGATCTCACTATTCAGGATTTTAGAGAATAAAATTCACAATATATATTAACCATAATAATTTTTATATCTTATAGATAAAATACAATTTTAGTACCGCATATTAATAAAAATCATTGAAAAGATTGATAAATTTCATATCAAACTTTAGGATTTATATATATATATATATATATATATATATATATATATATATATATATATATATATATATATATATATATTATTAATTAAACCAATTTTTCAGAGACACAAAAAAAACATACACATTCATCAGATTAAATCGTTTCGAATCGATTTACACGTATTATTATTTATATTTTCGTTTTATTATTCAGAACGCGAATTATATGCATAAATTTCAATTACTCTCGAGTGCAACTAATTTAATTATATGCAATTGGCTCATTATTCGGCGTAAAATCATTAATTAAAACTGTGTTACGGTGCATTGTACTAAATTGTACTTATGTCCTTTCGACGAGGGGGTGCGACGGGGTGACCGTTTGTTATTTTTTGTTTTGTTTTTTGTTTTTGTTTTTTTTTTTTTGTTTAGCTGAAGCAAAGAGAGCGAGCAATAAACATGTACAATGTGAAACAGACGTCTGTTTAAAATGCACTTTAACTACATATGCATATATGAAATTGTTTTATTATGTGCATGCAAATTGTTTAAAATCTAAGACAGTCATTTGCAACTCATAATTTATTTTGCAAGAGATGTGCATAGTAGATAAATATTTCATTTAATCATTTTAGCTCTATTTTACATTTGTATTTTATATATATTCGAATTAATGTTTTAAAGGCATAAAAGTTATATAAAACGCTGTAATATATATATATATATATATATATATATATATATATATATATATATATATATATATATATATTATTTTATCATTTCTATACTTTTATTAAAATTTAAGACTTTTCTCATAATTGTCTTCGTTTCATTTGGAAAAAAAAAACTGCTGAATATCATTTTAAACGAATTTGCATGACATTTATAGTTATAATGTATTCATTTTAACAAGTAATCAATAAGAAATTATTATTCACAAATCTGTTTCGTTAAACGTTTTAAGCGTATAAAATTAAATTGATATGACGATTTCTACATTCTATCTTTTTTTTTTAAATTTTGAAATCGCCAAATACACCTAAATAAATTTGTAATTTTTCTTTTTAATCTAACATTATAATTAGTATGATATCGATATTAAAGTATAACGTATTGATTTACTTGAAATATTTACGCATACTTGCTATGTAATAAATTTGAATAAATTTCTCAGAACGAAGAGATTCGTTCAAATATTAATGTAAATATATGAATATAAATATTTTAAACATGGTATTTACTATTCATACATATGTGTATGTATATTAATTTAACCGTCCAGGCATATATAATATATTATATATAATCAGTTAATATGAATGCTCGAAATTTTCATATTGCAAACGACGAGACGAGACATGCATATAAACAAATGTAAAATATCGCAGTCGATCCGGTCATCCGACCACGATTTCACAATTGACCTCTAATCAATGCGGGTCCGTGTACACTTCAAGAAAGGATCAAACCCGCAGGACTATACGACGACGATGGATATCCCCTTTGTGCGGTGTGATTCGGTTCAACGAACCCGCAGATGATCGCAACGGGATGAGTTGGCTTTGATGCTGGACATTCGCTCCTGATGATTCTTCGCCGTTCTTTCTTTATTTCTTTCTTTCTTTTTTCTTCTGTTTCTTTCAGCTCGAACTCCATTTACGGGACCTCCGTATAAAACACTCTAAATGGCAAACGATATTAAATTAAAAGGGAAAAAAAGGGGGGGGTGAATAAAAAATTATAGACGTTAAAAAAAGTATGCTCTTTGAAAATTTAAAATCGAACGTTCAGATTTTTACAGAATATTATAAATAATAAAAATATTAAAATGAGAAAAATAATTATTGAGGTGAAATAATTTTATATTCAAAATTTAAATTTACAGTATAGAAATACCATGAACTTGTATATTTTTTTCTACTATTATCTATACAATTTATCTATTGCTGAGTTCTCCTTTATTCCACTCTTTGTGTACAATGGGTAGATCATAAAAATTGGTTTTATCATTTTTGTATCTTTTATACAAATTATAGGATACATGTATACTGTTAACTATTCTCGTTAAGTGATAATATCATTATTACCTTAAAAATGTTATTTTAAGATTCACTAACAATATGATCTTATTTCAGAAGCATTATATTTATTTTTAATATACGATATAATATATTATCTATAATTATTATTTTACTTATATATAAAAAGATAAATTATGTCTCAATGATGTCTCGGAAAATGCTATATTTTCATCACTTATATATATATATATATATATATATATATATATATATATATATATAAATACAAAAGACAGGTATTTAATCGCCTTTTCGAGGTATTTAAAAGTCAAGCGGGATTTTAGTGCTATTATTTTGGTCGACGATAAAATCGTTTTCATTTTTTCAAAGTTTACGGCATCGACGTTGTATAAACGTTCTAAAATTTCGACGCAAAATCACTCGTGCATACTAAATACGTATTTTTTACGTTTCGTATATTATGTGAACAAAAAAAAAAAAAAGAAAATATTGCTTGAAAAAAAAATATATGAAGAAGCGATCTTTCTAGTTATGTTTTGGCATGTGCAGGTTCAATTCTGAGGATAAAGAGCAATTAACCTTTAGCAAGTAGGGTCAGGCGGTCCGTTAATTCAGGATGCAACAAATTCAACAGAACGGTTTAGTGCATCATTATTTTGGCATTACGTTGACGTTTTGCAATGCTTCCAGCTATAATTATCTGCCAGATTCAAAATCATCAGTTGACGTATTATCGTTGACCTCGTCTCTAACTTGACAATGTGACATTTGCAGAAGGTCAACGCGTGAAATAAAATTAAATGGAACACGTGGAACTGCATATCTTCAGCAAACATTTTTTTTTTATAAGTACGACAAATAAATAAGAAGACTCCAAATGGACACGTGAAAAGGACAAAGGCAATAATTTTATATCAACTTTTTACTCTTTCACATAGTCCATATTTCAGTCTTAAAATCATTTTTAAGCGAATACATAAAAAATATGACTATTTCACAAAAAAATAAAAATAAAATTAAACTAAAATGAAAATTTGGAAAATTATCAAATATGAATTTAGAACGCAATTTCTTATTAAATTATTCGAGATTTTATTAAAAATATATCATCATTTAAAAGCGATGTTGCTGAATAAAAACATGAATTACTTACCATTATAACGATATCACATTAACGTGTTGAATCAAATATCAACAAAGCATAATTACATTTAGATACGTATAGTTAAAAAATTTGCACATTTTAATACCGCAGTATTCAATATGGTAAGTATGAAATATTAATTATAAATTTAATTTAATACTTATTAAGTGCATAAATTATGACTCGAAAATCATATCAGACAATCTCGAATAGCGTGTGCTCGCTTTTGTATTGTTTTAATTCCACTTCATTATAACGAAACATTATCAAAATTAATACGAAACGTCTGAACGATTTGCATTCGCTGTAAATTTTAATTTTAAACATTTTTTTTATGTTGAAAATTTATATATATATATATATATATATATATATATATATATATATATATATAAATTATTAAAAAAATATTAAGTTAATGAGACTAATTAAAATACTCGAAAGATTATCGTTTTTGGTTCGTTTGTCGCTTGTAACAATTTCGTTTTGCGGTCTAATTAAAATATAATGCTTATTAAAAAAATATATACTTTGAAGATTGTGACATATAAATAAATAAATTTTAAATCTCTCACTAATTAAAAGTAAATTATTATGATGTAAAAGAAAATATCATCATAATTTGTAAATATTTAAATATTTGTAGATCTACAATTTAAAGGATTTGTTAAATATTTATAAAAATGCGTTGTATTTTAATATAATATATTTTTAAGTTAAAATTTTATTTTCGTACATTGTCCGACGTGATGGCTTATATTGAACATTGACATATTTTTCCAAAGAGGAAAAAGTCGTGGAAAAATAAACGCATTCGTTTAATATGAATATAAATTATTTTAAAATAATTTTTCTGTAAAACGATATTATATTTACCATATATGTATTATAATTTATTTATTTTTTAACTAACGCACAGACGGATTTAAATACGGATTTCTTTTTGAAAGTCGAATCGGTTTAATCGAGATGTTGCATTGAAAAAACAATGTCCGACATCGTCAATACAAAACGTGTCAATGAAAGAATGAAAGAAAGATAGAAAAAAAGAACGGAGATGACGTCTGACAGTGAAATTTTCGTATGTCAATATTATATATTTGATATACATGTGCACGAACGTTGACGAACACGTTTTGATACATCACATTGACAGACATTTTGCACGCATATAATATTTGTATTTTTTTTATATTTAATTTAATTCAATCGAATTTTTTTACTGTTGTGATATCGTTCTATATTAATTTATATATGTTAATAATTAATATATCTAAAATAAAAACACAATAATATAAGAATTATTATATGACACTTATTTTTTATATATTATTGTACAAAATTTAGATTAGTCACATAATTGAAAATTTGAACTAAGATTTCTATAAAAATCATATTCATAGAAGAATTTTGGAATAAATTTGACAAAAAAATGAATAAATTCATATATTTTTCTTTGTATTTTTTTACTACAGAATTTTACACATATTTTTATATTTAGGTGTTTTAACCGTTAAAACTGTGAATCAAACAATAACCTATCTCGTAATATATTTTTCTATAAAATCTTTTTTCTCATAGTCTATCTCCCATTTTTCTTTTATGATTAATATAATGAAATTAAGTTAACTGTAAATTTTATATAAAAAATTCATAAGTATACCTCAATTCTTGAACTATGAATATTTTTCATGTTTGCGCCTACTATTTTTTCTATTTAAATCAAATATAATATTATTCTAATTTTTTTATGTATATTTATATGGACAATATATAAAAAATCACAATAAAAATAGTTGTTATATTCGTTATTTTTCTACCAAACATCAAATACATGTTTTGAAATATTTTTATCTAAATATTTTTTTGTTTGATAAAATTATATAGGTATATATTTAAGATTATAGCGCAAATTTATATCTAAACTTTTCAACACCGTTATAATTATTTTTAAATTCTTACATTTTCAACGATATTTGAGATTAATTTCAAACATAGCAATTTAAAAAGTGTCTAGACGTTGCATTTATCGAAGTATTTTCTTACAATTTTAAACGATAAATGTTAGAACGCTCGCAATACACAAAACCCGCTTGAGTTGCATTCGATTTTCTTTTATATATATGGTATATATATATATATATACACAAATATTTTTTTAAAATGATTTTTTTAATATCAAATAAAACCTCCGTAAATATGTCGATTCAACTGTGCTCCAAATTTTCTTTAAAACATTGTAAAAATATCAAAAAGTAAAATAATTATGTCGAATGTAATGCACAATGTCAACGCACTTTGCGTAAATATTGATCATACATACGAAGGTCGTAAATTTTTCGTTCGTATTAAAAAAGAAATATTGAAGATTGACAAAATAAAGTATTAAAAAAAATAATAATAATATCGAAGAAAAATATCGCATTTGACGCATGTTGACAATGCTGTTTCTTGCCCTCGTTAACATCGTGTAAATAATGCGCGCAAATATTTTCATATTCAATAAATACTTTTAACCGGTTCGAATTGGATTTATCGAAATGCAGACATCATATACTGTTTAAAAAGAAAAAATAATATTTTTTTTTGTACGAAAACGACGTTTTGTGTTATCAAATCTTGATGCGCATTTATAAAACGTGGAAGTTAAAATGGTTAACATTATAACTTTTGCGTTTGTACATCAAAAGGCACTCGCTAAGAAATCTAATTTCAAAAGTTTAAATCTGTCCGTCTTGCGGTTTAAAATATATTGTCGTATATATATATATATTATTTTTTTTCATTTGATTACTCTTCAAAATATTTTATAGTAATATTAGTCGGAAAATTACTTAATGTCGAATTAATATGATCGAATTTTTAAACATAGATAGGCAAATTTTCATCGAATTCATTATTCAAATATCTAAATTTAAAATATTTATTCTTATTTATGTACCTCATTGTGTTCGAGAGTTTGGTAATCATAATTCCTATTTTAATTTTAATGCCGTATTTATTGTTCAATATGTAATATTTGTATACAATAGTATGATATTTTTGAATGTTCAACAATATATATACCTTGACAAAAATAATAAAATTGTTCAGGATGATAATATAGCTTTCCTTACATCTTTGATATTAAAAAGTATATCGATTTACTCCAAATTTTCTTTTCGGCTGTTTATAAATATAAAAAATAATGGAAAATGTATATAAAAAAATATTATCATGTAATACTAATTTGAAAGATTTAAAAAAAAAATACTTAAAATATTACATAATTTTCTATAGCGAATATTCAAAATCACTAAAAATTAAATGCAAATAATAGATGATCGATATTTATATTTTTTAATCGTTTCAATGCTCCTTATTTAACAAAATATGCTATTTACAACCAAACCTGAATTCCACAACGAAATTCCTCGCACAATCAAAACAGGTGTATACCTGAAATTGTAATAATTGATTTCGCTCATTCATTAAAACATTTATTTAACCGTTAACCATTGTTATTGAACATTCCAAACGTGGCACGCCATTAATTTCGACAAGTCGATGCATTAATTATTTTCATTACGCACGTCATATCCGTTTGATGAACGGCAATGACTTTCTTTTTCTTAATATGGCATACCACCTGTATATCGCATTATTATGGCGCAATATGTATATCTTTATTGACGACAATTCACCAATTAATTCCATTATTAATTTATCGCAGTCGACCGTCCTTTTCAACGATTTCGATAATTAATATCGTTCATAGTACATTTTATAATATTTATATTTCACAAATCAAATTCATATTTATATATTCCATTATTTTTATTTAACAAACACTGTTTGTTTGCTGGTTTGTCTGGTTCAAATCTAGCAATCGATTTTTCAATTACTTCCCAATATCCAATTGAATTGAAATTTTGCATACTTGCTCATTCTCAATGACAATACATACACGAATCGAATAGATTTATTATTTGTTTTATATATATGTACAAATTTTACACTACGATTATAATTTATTTATTTAAAATTATTTAAATTGATGACAAATATCGATATTTTTTTGCAATAAAAACTGTTAACACAAAGAAAATTTCATTATTAAATAAGTGTAAAATTGAACACATTTAATATGAATATGAAAATTAATCATATATTGATCTCAAAATCGTAACAACGACACATCCTTTTATAAATTTTATATTTATTATATCTTAATACTTTTCTACACTCTTGATTGAATTCAATATTTTTATTACTGTTAAGAAACATTTATATATAAATTTAAAACTCAATGCGCGACGAAGCGTCAACTTTATACAATTCATACTATTATAAATATATATCTAGTCATATTGAATATAATTTTTATGCTCGATCGATTAACATAACGACATCCCGTGACCATATTTATACAGTGTCCCGTTTCTATTTTGACAATTGTAATAGACAGACGGATATAAAAGTGAATGTGCACTAACTACGTACGACTGAACATTCAGAGCACCTGTTAATTGTGATCGTTTTTCGAAAAAAAAAAAAAATTTTTTTTTCTTTTTTTTTTATATTTCACAGGGAAGTGCAGTCTACGCCGGCACAGGAAGCGGTTTGCAGTTCCGGTTACGATTCTGGCACACGTCTACTCCACTTCCGGTTACAACTGACCGCCGTCACACATCGGCTGACATCTAATTGACAACCGACGCAATCGTAAATAACGTTAACCTTCATATTCGCTATATAAATCGATATTTACCAATTTTTCAATCTATCGTCTAGTTTCACCATTTAACTATACAATTTTTAATAGAAAAATATATGCAACAATCGTGTATAAAATTATTAGTTATTGTATCAATCGGGAATATATCGTTTATTCGTCTTTCACATTGTATATGATATATATCATAATTTTAAGTATTCTCTTCTTTATAAAAATATGAACTTTACTTTTTTTTCATTCTTCTTCAAGTATCTTCGGTTGTTGTTTTTGTCTACATAAAATGCTTTTCATCTCGGCAAAATTCCATATTTTAATTTTAATAAAAGATTTAAGAACGTGTACTTTCATATTAGAAATATAAATAATTCAAAACTGATATCGTACTTTATAAAATTCGAAAAAGAGGTTTTTTTTTCATTTATTTACTCATGTTTATAATTTTTTTTTCTATTAGCTTTTCTTTAAAAATATATAATATTAAAAATAATACATAACGAATATACGAATATTAAAGTAAATTACTGTTGCTTTTAAAAATATATTTAATATTGATATTATTTGGAAAAGTATTATAATTTAAAAACTATAATGTAAACAAGTACCAAAAATATTTTTTTACAAAGAACCATATACTATATATATTTATAAATAATGCAAACGCGCAATTTTGAGATCATCTGAACAAACCATTTTTTTTTGCTTATTAAAATAAAATTCAATATAATTTAAAAATGTAAATTCGCACTTGTAAATATTATCGTTATTGTGAAATATGTTAAAATTAGCATATTATTCACTTGATTTATAATAATAGGCCGGCGTACACAATTATTATACAGATATTTTCCATTTTTTTTCCTTCCTATTAATTCGCACTATATATGATTATACGAAATATGCGCGTGTGTATAAGTTAAACATAATCCAATCGGACACGGTCACATTGGATACGTATTCAAAAATAATTTTGATGGATTGAATATTAAAGTACGATGTCGTACTCATGCATAGACAACAGCTTGTGTTTTTTATAGAAACTGTATTTTGTGTTTTTCTTATATCATATATATGAAATATGAAATTGGATATGTATTACATATATAGTCTATACGTAAAAATATATAAGAAATTTTCTTTTGAAAAAAACCAAATAGGCTCAATTTAAAACTTCAATAAAAACATCGAAACATAAACACTCAAAAGCATTATTCGTATGACAATAAAAATGATGTCGAAAAAAATCTTTTTTTTTCTTCATCTTCTAACGAGAACAAAGGAAATATGCGAGATAATTCTGAACGGTACAAAAGATCGACGAGCTTTTTTTTTGCGAAAAGTTAGATTGATGCCTTTTACCGGGAGCAAGAAAAAGAAAAAGAAAAGACACGCGGCTAGTGTGAACGTGGCCTTAGTGAAAATTAAAACAATTCCAGAAGGCAAAGTGCTAAGTGCTCGACGATTATGTGGTTTTGATGGCTGCGCCGGTGCGCACTTCCTGTGAAAAGTGATTTTGTCAAAAGATAACATCCTATTCTACTGATGATGATACATATCACGAACGCACAACTTCACCAACAATAATTACTATTAATAACAACGTTACGCACGCTAATTCATCACTCAAATACATTAAATATATTTTTAATATTACCATTTATTTTTCAATAATTACCTTTATACTATATATATGTATATAATGTCATAATTTAAAAGCGATAATTTCGCGTAGGCATCTGGCAGTTTAAATATTATTTATGTATATATTATATTATATTATATTATATATATATATATATAATGTATAAAAAGTTATAAACGAGCATAGCAATAATAATCATGCATAACGTTCCCATATTAACAATTTACATACTAAACTTACAACAACAGTTCACAATGCGCATTTGCATGTTCCGACTCATTATTAAGTCTAATAAATAATGCATGTAAAATTTTTAAAATTAAGCACCCCATTTTAAAGTCGTGCGTTCGCGTATTTTTATTTTTCATAATAAACACTCGAAACATTATCACTCGTCAAAAATCAATAATTCACAAATGATTTTAGTCATACATTATTGTGTTAAAATAATAATATTATATATTATGCGATAGTAATCAGAATATTTTATATGAAAATTAAAATTATATACAATATTATATAAATTAAGATTGAAACTACGATATACGTTTCAGAATAATGTTGAGGATTAAATTTATGATTTATATTATTATAATGATCTGTTTTATACATTTTTTTTTTAAATTCAAACATAAATAATAAGAATAATAGAACAGCAATAATAAGGACCTTTCCATCACTGTGAGTGATATTCCTTATAGCGCGGAATATGTCTGAAAGTCAAAAGGCGTGCAGAAAAGTTCACCTTCTCTGATGATGGAGCCGCGACTGGTATGAGGTTGGCCGACGGTGGAGGACAAAGAGTTGCCACGTGCTGCTTCTCCACTCAACCACCCCCGGGGTTATACAACAGAAGAGGTTTGAGTAACCGCCTTCGGGGTGGATTTTTGGGGTATGAGACAGAAGTGCACGTGAATGTCGACCTCAGACAACAAAAGGTTTCGGCAGTCAGGCTAGCGTTTATAGTATGCAAGACTGTTCCATTCTATATAAATGTATATAAATACACGTATTATACATATATGTATATGTTTATTAATAATCTGAGAATATTGTATGGTGAAAAAAATATATTGCTCATTCTATTCAATGAACAAATATCATAAATTCTACCGATTATATCCTGGATTTTTTTTTATATTTTTCGATTTATACACTAATATTTTCATTTATTTAATGGTATTATTTCTAGTAATGAATATTATTTATATATATATATTTTTTTTTTCAGAATTAATATAATACATTCTAGACATATTTTTTAAATATATCTCTCAAAAACTCGCCATATTCAAATGTGTTTGGAATTAATAGTGATATAAATAAATTATATAAAGTATGAAAGTTATACCGTTAAATATTACTATTTTCCCGTTATAATATCAAAATTAAAATTGATTCTAAAATTAAAAAAAATGTCTATAATTATAATATAATTTTATTCTCAAAAAAAAAAAAAATAATTGAAAAAATAGTATTTAAAAAAAATATATGATATATATATATATATATATATATATATATATATATATATATATATATATATATATATATATATATATAAAATAAATTGATTTGCCACGAAGCGCCTACGTAGTACCAAAACTAACGGTGACCTGCCTCAACATTCAAGAACGTTCGGAGGCCGTTTTGCATAACCGCATTCCCTTTGACGAATTATTTATTCACACGATGATTTATTACGCTTTCCTTCTTTGTTTCATCTGTTTTGTTTTGTTTATTTATTTTTCTTATATATATATATATATATATATATATATATATATATATATATATATATATATATATATATATATATATATAATTTATTCGACTGTTTGTTATTGATTCGTTGCAGTAAGCCGTCTACCGAATTACGCGGATGCGAATTATGCTGAGAGTGGCAAACGTTAACTATATATGAGGATCTCTTGTCTTTTTCTGTGTCGCGCTCGTGCAGTTGTCGGAGTATGAGCGCGATCAGAACTATGGTCTGATAGTATGAAGTCCACAACCGGCTCCAATTCACCACCTCCGATCCCCAATACCGTCGTTTTCCACCACCTGTACTGTGGTATCCGCCGTTGGGCCACCTTTCGCCGACCTCCTACTCGTCCAGACTGGAACTAAGTTAACTTTATTGAGCGTCTGCAGACCAGCGACGGTTAAAGCTTCTACATCGAAAGCCATTCTCATCGCACAACTTTTCCACAACTTATAAAACTTGCACGGATCTCCCCCCACCCCCGCCCTCTCTCCACGAAGCTCTATTGAAAAACACTATCAGACGACGTTGATAATCAGATCGACCTTTACTCACAATACAGCATTTTTAGAATATTTAATAATAATAATAATAATAACTACGTTTTTGAAAAAGTTTTAATTATTATAATTAATACAATAGAAATATTTATAATACGAAAGGCGTTGTGATTTAATATTTTTATTAATCATTGAAATAATAAAACTTACTTTTTTGATTATTTTTATTATTAAAATTTCGATTCATCAAGATAAAATTAATCAAAAGATATTTTTCTACAAAGCCTTATAATTTTTTTATAATCAACTTCAGAAGTCGACAGTCAATATTACGAAAAATATCAACAAGAAAAATTATGTTGTTAATGAATCTAAATTTTACTACATATTAATGTACAGTATAATTTGTGCATAATTGATATTTAAAAAGTAAGTAGAGATACTGAGTCTAATTTAAATTTACATTTGAGATTTTTTTTTTGATTACATTTAATTGTAAAAGTCTACGATTTAATTACACGAATTACTTAAATATGACCTAACAAATCTATTTACGACAATTCTAAAAAAAAAAAAATATTTCATTGAACAAAATTATAGATATTCATTTAAATAAAAAAAAATAGAATAATCTTGAATGTCTGCGTTCAAAATATCTAAAGGTTATCGATAAGTCATTGAGTCGGAGGCCGATTCCGAATATAATATCGTAAAATATCGAATATCAATTTATTAAATACGATGATGGAATATCGTATATTTATATAAAAGGCTATATTTCACATTTTATTATATAATAAAAATAATAATTCGTAGAAAATTATGCGTTCACTTAGTCGATCACACGCATTTGACGCGTGACGTGAGAAATGCAACGCCTTTTGCATTCTAAAATTTCAACTTATATATATATATATATATATATATATATATAATATGTGCTGAAAAATGCGATTATAATACAGAATACGGATCTGAATATAAAATACGTTTGAGTCTCTTTGTAGAATTTCAAAATTTCGTTTGGCGTATTAAAAATATAAAAATATTCCAACCGTATCCAGCACTGAATATTATTTCAATAAATATCATGACTTGTAATTTAATAATCATACATAATAATAATAAATAAAAAATTATATATTTGAATGTGTTATCAAATGGTATTGATTTTTTATGATTATTCCACAAATTTGCAATGTTAAAAAAAATGTGGATCAATTGTTGGACAACACTGACAATCCGCCACTCGATTATTTCGTGTGTGTATGTTTTTTTTTGAGCTTTTATGTCATATAAATCAAATCATGCCATATAAATTATTTTTTATTAAAAAAAATCAAAGGTCACATTGAAAAATTATCGTTTTTATTTTTTTTTAATAGATGAATAAAATTACTTAAAAAAATTACTTTTAATAGATGAATAAAAAATCATATTTCAAGACACATAAAGGAAATTTTCAGAGCGGCAAACAATAGGAAAGAATTTTCTTTTGATATTACCGTTAATAGTAAAGACAATGCAATATAATTCAAATCATATTATAAACTATAATAGATGTTAATTTAAGATAACCTAAAAAAAATTGATTTAAAAATGTAACACGAAGATAATTTAAGGCACAAAGATGAATTTTAGTATTAAACTCAAAATTTGAATATTTAAAGGAGTATCGAGATATTTTCATTCAATGAAGATTTGATACATATAGAAAAAAATGATTTTCCGTATAGTTTTACATTAAAAAATATAACAATAAACTTTATGGAATATATTCCTAACATATTTTTTTTTCTATAAATATGAAGCCGAAAAAATAATATATAATATTCATAATGTTTCTATCTAACAATGTTGATTTTATTAGTTTATTACTTTGAATAATGTGTACTTGTTTATAAAAAAAAAAATGTTTTTTTTAAATTAGTATCATATATATGTAAAGTGTCATATATTGTTTCGTAAAATACTATTTTATTTTTACAATTTCACAATAAATAATATTTAATAACTAAAAATTTACATCTTTCTCATGCCCAAGTTCAATTTATTATTATAGATGTTATAATTTACGATGCAATTTTAGTTCAATTACATTTTAATTAAGACCCGTGTGCGAATTTTTACACGGATACATTTGTATATTATAATACTACTGTGATCAAAAAGTAAGATAAAATTGTCATTTACCATAAAACTCCCAAGCATTAAAAGGTAGGCAAATTGTAATTTTTTTCCTAGGTTGATGGGACTGTCTATAACATTTGCCCAACATCTGTTTGTCAAAAGGTTACTCGTATTTTTACAACTTTTGGTTCTTTCATCACGATAATGCACCGTGTCATACTGCATTAGTTCTTCGCGACTTTTATGTCGAAAACTCGACTTAAATCGTTCCGCAACCACCGCATTCGTCTGATATGGCTCCGTGCGACTTCTGGTTATTCAGTAAACTCAAAAGGCCAATGCGGGGATGCCGTTTTGACACGATTGAGGAGATAAAAACCGAATCGAAGAAGGTATTGAAGATTATATCGGAAGAAAAATATTCCAACTGTTTCAAGGACTGGAAAAAGCGTTGACAAAAGTGCGTTTTATCATACGGAGATTACTTGGAAGGGGATGAAATTAATTTGAAACAATAAATAAAGAATTTATATTATATAAACAAATTCACCTTACTTTTTGATCACAGTATTATATATGAATAGAATTTTAAATCTTTTCATATTATAATTTTTTTTCTATATATATATATTTTTATATACAAAATTAATTTATATGACATACATATTTCAGAAACATCAGCATTAAGAATGACACTACATAAATGAAAAAAAAGCAACAAAAACTCGTATGTGGTAAAAATACGAATACAAGCGATGTAATCCATCAGTTCAAGTGTTGAATATATTTATATATATATATATATATATATATATATATATATATATATGTATGTGTGTTTGTAAAGGGCGGTGTGTGATTTTATATGCGAACGGGGCGGGTGGTGTTACGGTGCAACATCGGCCCCTGCACCACCCAGTCTAGCCGAGCTATTTTTGTCTGCGCCGATTTCCGCCTAGTGCGACCTTAACCTTGAATAGGCGACGCCCCCGCCCCGTCTAGCCGTGGGCCCCTCCCCCCCCCGCATTATACACCCCCACACTCCGAGGAGGGTGCCCCTGCAGACGATCGCTTGTTTCCAGCGACGACCTTCCTCGCCTTTGGGTGTAGCTGCGGCTTTGCTCGTTCTGCCATCGGCAACAACTGCAACGAATGCAACTGCGCTTCAACCCTAGGGTCTCTGGTCCGCACGTGCATTACTGCCTTCTCTACCCCCTCGCATATTGATTTATTGCTCAGTTTCTGCCATTTGTTACCCCCTATATTTCCTTTATTTACTTATCTGCTTTTTTCATATATATATATATATATATATATATATATATATATATATATATATATATATATATATATATATATATATATATATATATATATATACATTTTACTACTGTGAGACTAATTCAGGTTTTTCCTTATATAGATATATCATACGATAAGCAAATGTATGTCATATTACATATACTAAATGAGAAATATCATTTATAATAAAATCAAATCATAAGCTCTATTATAATATTATTTTATTGTACAATGATAGAACAATTATTTTAAATTCGAATATATATATATTTATTTCTAATACTTATACAACCACTTGTTATAAATATGATACAATATTAATAATATCGAAATTTCGTTTCGTTTATTTATATAATATAATATTAGAGTTACGTTGAATCTATAAACTTTTTGTTAAAGGATTTAATATTGCGCTGCATGATAGACGTGTTTATTACAAATCTGTTGAAGGTTTCCAATATTAACAAAATAATTTCACTTATTGTTCTGCGTGTTTATTAGAGAACAAAGGATTTCAATAATAATAATAATTGTAATATATATTTTAAATACTTAAAAAACAAAATGAAAATAAAATAATTTTTGGTTTTACTTAAAAGTTTTAAAATTTATATATTAAAATAGTAGTAGCTAACAGGTTGATTGTTTTATGTTTGGTTTTATTTCATTATTTTTGAGAAAAGATTCGTTCTAATTTATAGATGTCTGGAAGATTGGAAAAAGTTCGAGGTCTTTATTTAAGGGCGCGATATCGAAAATCGAAATTTGAACAATGAAAACATTTTTTTTTTGGCGCCAAATCAAACAAAGGTCGGAATTTGGATTGCTTATAATTGTACTTAGAAATTGACCACACCTGAACACAGTTTATCTACTGTGTTCAATACATAAATTATTGGATATTTTTTTTTTTTCGATATACAAATAATGTTAATTAATGTTATTCAAACATCTTTGTTTTAGTAAAAAATATTATTTTAATGGTATAAAGTTGATAATGAAATATATACTTAAATATATATCGTAAAAAAAAATGAATTTCTAAAATTCTAATTTTCAAAAATATGAAATAATTAATATTATTATCAATATTTTAATGAAAATGTTAAATGTAACATAAATATTTGATACAGACATATTACAAACTTAAAGTATTTTAATGGAATTTGTTGTAACGTGTACATTTACATCGCTTTCAAATATTTATCAATATTATATAGTATTTTCTTTTAATATTTCAAATCAATATATAAAGTATTGATTTCGAAAAAAAACATGTCACTTTCTACGTAATATTACCGTAATAATAATTAAGACGACTTTTTTGACCCAGACTTTTTTATCGATCATTACATAATTGAGGTGACATTTATGCGACATGGAAATGACATCACTCACTTCTAAAATATTATAATTAAACTGTAAAATAAAATCACAATAAAATTATATGAAATTATATATTTTTTTTCCAATAAGATAACCGGAATTTTCAGCAGACGATATCTCCCAGACATATTTTGCACTAATTAAAACCAAACAATTGTTTTGTTTCTAGTAGATATTATAATTTTTTTTCTAAATAAAATGATGCAATAATTTTATTTAATTGTCATATTTTATATTATTTACAATTATATAATTAAATTAGCCATATATTTTTAAATATGACACGAGTTTCGATGAAATATCGACCTTTTTTACTTTAAATATTGATAACACTAGTTCAATTTCATTATTTATAAAATTAAATGATCTTTATTATAAATTAATAATTAATTAAGTGTAATTATAATAATTTCATTAACTTAATCTATATGAAAGCTTTATTATTAATCTGAATATTAAATATTTATTTATTGAAATGTAATAACAAATATTTTATAAAATAATCAATAAAAATCTTATTAAGCAAAATATTAAATGTAAATTTTCATCAAATACATTGATTAAATCTTTAATTTTTAAAATATAATTTATTTAAGCAATCAGCAATAATTTTACTAGGTGATTATTAGACTTATTTAGGAATACAAAATTTAAAGAACATGATAAGTCGTAAAATTGTCAACGAGAACTGCAATTAACTCGCCAAAGGACAATATTTACCCAGTGTTAGTGTATATAGCATGTTCTGTAATGTAGCACGGTGACGGTTAAACTGTAGCTCAAGGGTTAAATTCAACCTGCCCAGAGATTTAATTTGACCCACCATAGATTTTTTTTTAATTTTTAAAATATATAGGTGGGCGATTAAAAACATAGGTGATTAATTATTTTTCACTTAAGTCAATCTTTATTTTTTGGTCTACTCTTGAAAAGTTTAGAAATTTTCAATATATTTTATGTCAAATCTTGATGTTCCTTTAAACCACATTTGAAGTTTAATTTATGAAATAAATAAAAAAAAATATTTTTGTATTTTTTTTTAAATTACACACATAAAATAATGTTTACAAATATCGATCTATCTGATAATTTAAATTTTTATATAATATATTAACGTTTCGCAACTTTAAAAATAATGGAAAGATAATTGTGTAAAAATCATTAATCGATTAAATAAAAAATTTACTCTTGTATATATACATCAAAGGTTTAATAAAGGATCACTATCATGAGCATATTGGTTCTTTTTATCAAAGTGTGTGGAAGAAAACAGACGATAAATATTAATATGAGTAGGTGTTGGTTGCCTGTGAAGTGGTTTCTGTGGTGTTGGAGTGGGTGTTGCGATGGGGCACAGACTCGAGGGGTTGAGCCCCCCGTCTAGTCGAACATCCCCATACGCCCCCTGTCTAGCCACTCTCGTCGGTGAAAATCTAGGAAATATACACACCATAACACAATACTTGCTAATGATTATGTCTATTGCTTTTCCATGATGCGAAGAGGGCCATGGGCAGTTCCGACGCTTTTCCTTTGATCGATCCACCATGTAAAATCAACATGTTGAACGCCAGAATCTAACTTTTAATTAAATTCATTTGCTATACAGTACATAATTTAAATCTTAATATATATATATTTATATATATATATATATATATATATATATATATATATATATATATATATATATATATATATATATATAAATTATTTGATTTATCTAAATAATCTATTAATTACTTAATTCACCACGGTAAAGTAAGAAAAAAATTATGTTCCCCACTATACCTAGTTAATTTTAAAATTAACTGTTTTGTTAGTAATAAGATTTTCCGATATTAAAAAAAATATTTTGTATTACTATGGCAATTTTTTTTTCAGTTTTTAAAAACCATTCATGTATGGTTGTAAAATTATTATGAGATTTGCATTTGTTATTTTATTGACCTTTATCCTGAAAATTAAAAAATATATATTTTCACGACAAAATATGACACTGAAGAAATTAACTATTATAAAATTGTAAGCGATTCTTAATCGTTTACAAAGCGCAAACTTCTTTTCGCAGATAATAAAAAGATAACGTGTTTCGCTAAAATGTAAGTAAATTTATTTTTGAAAGTGTAACAAAAAACTTGAAACTGTACCCTCGTCTCAAATGTTATTTGAAACTAGGCCTATATTGTAAAAAAAAAATATTATTCATTAATAAGCTATAACATTATTTCTTACGCGAATAAATATAATTTAAAAAAAATAAATGAAGTATATATAATTAACTAATAAGAACTGTTTTGCACCATATTTAGATTACTCGAACATTTTAAGCGAAAATAAGTTTTTTAACATTTTATTAAAAATGGCGCTTTTTATTTTGAAAATTTCCATGAATTCATTGTTTATATTTTTATCTTTAAATACATTTGACACACACACACACACATATATATATATATATATATATATATATATATATATATATATATATATCAATTCCTCATAAAATGAAATTTATAATATTATAACTCAATTATTTAATGAAATATTTGAATTGCTTATCAAATTCTTAAACCTTCAATAAAAACATGATGAATAGAAAAATATGCACTTACCTCTAATATTAATCGAAACAAATTCCACATGATTCTATTTGTACAAAAATCCTATTCGAATTGAATAATGAATTTCTCAATAAAAAGAGAAAAGGAAACGAATTGTAAACAATAACTCCCTTTAAACCCTAATTAAATTTTCTAACAAATATCTTTCGATATTTAAGGGTGATGCATATGGTATATTATAATTCCTTTATTAATTAAAATATCTAATAAAAAATAAATAATTAAAGTGATTAAAAATCCTAGAGTTATAAAATTATTTGAATATTTAATATAAATTATTAAAAAAATAAATAAAGAAGGATCATGACAAATATCAATGATAAAAATTACTTAATGTATCAAAAAAATAACAATTTTATGTATAATCTATCTCGTTTAAGAATCTTTCTTACTGTTATTTTATATAAACTTATAACAGCTCTAGAATGTTAGATCAATAAAACGTGTAGTTGAAAACAGCACTCAATTATTGAAATCCTTTCAACGTTAAAATTACTTTAATAAAGATTCAAATGGCTCTTCCAAGACGAGAAATGATTCGTGATTATGTTCAAGAACAAGGGAAACTGTTCGTTCTTTTATTTTAAATATATTGTATCGATAAATATAAATAAATCTTACGAATCATTATAAATTATAGAGTGTTGCAAGTGATGAAAGAAAGACAGTCAGAGAAAGAATGGAAACATAACTGGAATTTTTTTAAAAACCAAAAAAAATTTCTCGAAAATGAAGCATTAAAAAAAGGTATGTAATTATTTTTAATGACAAATTCTATTTTTTATTAACCAATATTTTAAATACAGGGTTTTCATCAAAAGAATATTGGTCGGCTGTTAAATCAATAGAGATAAAACCTATCCAAAAACAAGAGCCAATAACTACACCTAAAACTTATTCAAATTTACCAATGACTTCTAATAGTGTTTATTTTTTTTATATAAATTATTTTTATATATGAAAAATATCATAATATATAAATTAAAATTATTTTTATAGGAATGATCGGGTGGCGTTGTGAACACCAATTAGAACTAAAATATTATCCTCAAGTTACTCCTTTAAATCCTACGATTAAACAAAATGTAATATTTTTAGGATAAAAATATTTGTAAAAAGTCATTTGAAAGTGAATGAAACACAAGCAATATAATATAATATAATATATATTTATAAACAACCAAAACGTGGTTTGTAAAACATTGGAGGTAATTTTTCCAACATAGTCGTTGGCTCTACCACAACAACTGCCGATTCAATTTCATTATTATCACCCATAATCCATCCAGCAGAAACAAGATGCTAAAATTTCAAATAAATATTTTTTCATATAAATTTTAAATAATTTAAAAATAAATTTTATAAAACATATACGTACGTGATATTTTTTACTAGTATAACATACTTTCTCTTCCATCTTCGAGTCGTTCTTTTTCATTTTTTTTGCTTGTTGCCCATCATTATCGTTTAAATTCTAAAAATAAATCACGTTATAAATATTTTATATCAGTATAGTATGAAATAAATTAAATTAATTTGACAATTACCGATTTCTTATTTATTACAAAAATTCCAGTATTATCATACGCCATTAAGATATGTGAATGAACAGGATGTACTGATATTCCTAAAATTGGGTGTAAACGAGAATGCCACCGTGCTCCTAGAATTTTTTCTTTAGTTAGCATTTTACTCCATTTTGTAAATCTCAACTTTTGTAAATCGTATTCAATTAGCTATAAATTAATAAATCTATCAAATTAAAAATATATTTAAATGGGTGTATTAAAAAATGTAAAAATACCTTTTGATTAGAATAAGCTATTATCAACAAATTATTACAGCTATCAATGGTTATAGCACTTGGAGGATATTCATATCGAGGCAACTGAGCAATAAATTGAGGAATTTTATTTTCGTTACACAAATTTATTTCCCAAACACCAATATTTCCGGTTTCATCAGCGAGAACCATAAAACAATTATTGTTTGAATTCGTTTCAGATATAAATAAATGCATTATTGTACATGTTAACACTGTGAATAAAATATAATTAAAATTTATAGTTATATTAAGAAAAGGAAGAAATAGTCTGATTATATTTTACCTGATTTTACATCAAATTCACTGCGTGTTGTTATTGCTCCATCACTATGTATGTATAATATTTTTATTTCACCATCTGTTGAAGCAGTAATAAGAGTGTTTGAATCTGAAGCAAATACCATTTTATAACATGGTACACAATTTGCAGGTAAAGGAACTAGTTTACTTAATGTTGGTGAATCATTCTCCTGTAAAAAAAATCATGTAGTCCATATATATAACTGAAATATATGCCACAACAACAATATACATACTATAGAGAATTTCAATATTCTAAAATGAGTTTCAGTTGAGTATGCTATCCATTTACTATTAGGAGATATAGAATAACAAACTAAAGGTGTGTTTGAAGGAGTCGTTATTTTAATAATAAATTTAGGTGCTTCAGATAATTTTAATCGTTTTCCTAAATTAGATTCTTCATTTCCAACATTACTAGTTTCCTTTTCTCCATTTATATTAATGGATTCATCAACTACATTAATTTTTTTTCTATCTAATATTTCATCCTCTTGAATAGAATAATTTGAAGAATTAGGATGTGCGGCACCAAGTTTCCAAATCTCGATACTATTTTCATACCTACAAAACAATATATTTTTCTACAAATATTATAATAAAACGAGCAAAAGTTAATGAAATATATATATATATATATATATATATATATATATATATATATATATATATATATAAATACCGCAAACATATGAATTTTGCACTTTTACAAAATGCTACAGCATCATAAGCGAAAAATGATGGGTATTTAATAAGAACTTTAGGAGGAAAACTCGACATTGCAAGATATCCATCAATTCCAGCAGTAAATAATTTACTTCCCAAAGTGACCATAGATCTAAAATATATTTTGTGAATTTAAAAATATTTCTTAAGAGTTAAATTATTATTGTATTATGTATAAAACAATACCTAACATCATGTTGATGAATATTTCTTTGAATATTCTTAACCCATTTATCAACATATTCTTTTTCACCTTTGTGTTTCATTTTAACTTTAGAATAATTTATGATAAGTGGATCTGCTCCTGCACAGTATAATGAAGATTGATCTTCAGACAAACCAATAGCTAAAATATCAGCTTTATGAGTTTGTAAAGATTCTATTTGCTCTCCAAGACGAGCATCCCAAAATGTTAAATGACCTCTCGAATCACCAGATATAATAGTTAAATCTGATGTGATTTGCAAGCACCACACAATTGTTTCAGTATTCTTCATTGTACGACCTGTAGTCATTTTATGTAATGCTTGACCAGTTGCAACATTCCATATTCTAATGGTTTCGATCGAGCCTATTTATAAAACATAAAATTTTCTGTATTAAATGGTTAACAAGCAAAAAATAAATAATCTATAAAAAAAGAAAACCTGTAACGAGAATATCTCCCGTGTGATCAAATTTGCAACATAAAATGCGTCCTTCTTGTTTGTCAAATATTCTTTCATATTGCATTGTATCATTTTCTACTGAAAATATGTTCAAATATCCTTGTTCAGTTCCTACTGCAATTCTATTATTAAACTTTGTCACATCAATACACCAAGCGGCATGACCAGTTACCATAACTGAATTTTTAATAGTTAGAGTCTTTAAATCCCACTCCACAATAGAACCACTCAGACCTGTACACAACAATCTGTCTTTAACCCAACACATCGCTTCAATGGATGCAGATGGGTCTCCATATATTTTACGACATAATATTGGAGCACCTTTCAAATCCCAAATTTCAATTGAAGCATTGTTTCTAAAATAAATAAATATAAATATAAATATAATGTAAATTGCTTTTTTAAATACAAATTCAATATTTAAACAATATAAAAAGAATAAATTAGACAATTCCTTCATTCAGATATTACTAATCAAAAATGAAATAAATATATTAAATATAGTTTCAACCCATATTTATATATAAGAAAGTAAAATTAAGCAAAAAAATATATTTTAAGAATTAACTACATATAAAAGGTTAATTCTTAAAATATATTTTAAGGACACACTTATAAAAGAAGGACTATTTTTCCTAAAGAGGGTTATTGGTTACCTTAAAACTTATAAATGATTTTATAAAAGACAACGTAGTTTAAATATACGTACCTCGAAAGAGCTAATTTATTTCCTGAAGGATGTAATATTAAGCAATTAACAGAGATTGGTTTGGGTGTGTAAAAACGAACGTGGTGAACACGACAAGACATTTCTACAAAATGCTGTTTCTAAACATAACCTGTACAATCGAACACACACATACACAACACGCGACAGTGACACTGTGCCATTAGGTTACATTCATTGCTGCCAATATAAGCATATAAATTATGTTAGTAAGATGTAACTCATTAATTAAAAAGTATTAAATAAAGTATTCAAAATAAGCCTATTGTATTAGCGTTTTTCATTTTTTGTAATCAAAATTTAGAGCGTTATTATATTATCTTATTATTTTCAATAGAATTTCTATTTGATATTTTGATAATAATAAAATGATAAAAATTCATAATTATTAAATGAATCTGTAAAAACAGATTTAATTAATTAATTAAAAAATAAAATATTTTATTTTTAGTATTTTTCTTTCATTATAAATCTACAATAAGCAACAGAATACAGTTGGCTGCACTGTTGTCTATATAAATGAGCGTTCCCGCTTCAGACGAATGTCAGTTTAGAGTTAATGTGATATTCGTGGTTTTAACAAAAAAGAAGGATGGATCGTTTCGAAGTGGGTCACCGCGAGGTGATTCCTTTACATTCTCATTCGTATTCGTCTTCACCATCCTCATCTTCGTCATCGTCGGATCGTTGGAGACATATTAGCCTTAATACAGGTTAGTTTTTTTCGAGGTTACTTTTTTACCTTATTTAATATTTTTATGTTATAACGTGCTGAATAAAACGTTTTTTTTCTTCATTCTAATATTTTATAAACCTTATGAAATATAACACTAACATGTTTTCAATTTTTGATATTGTAATATTTTTATTGTACGTTTACATACGTTTTTGATAAATACTTTAATACAAAGTTTTATTGTATGTTTAAATAAATAACATTCCTTCAAGTTATATGTTGCCCGTATAAACTGGTAATGGAAACTTTACAATAAAAGAATTTTCTTATTTTTATTAAAATAAATTATTTTTCTATTATATTTCATTTTTCACATTTACATTTTTTTCTAATAATATTTTTGTATTTAATATATATCTTCGAAAGATCGCAGACATCACAACGCTTTGCATAAATAATGTATACAATATTTATACTTTATAGGTGGTACTCAAAGTATGTTGCAAGATATAAAACTTCCTGAAAGGGCTGGAGGTTATTTTTATAAAGATTTTTCAAAATATTATACGCGAAACAGATATATTTGTTGGTAAGTTTACGTTTATTTTGTTATTTACATTGCGCATAATAACTTAAGCTTTGGTTTTTATATTCAGGCGAATCAGTCATGATACTCTTGAAGTATTTGAACAATCACTAGAGATGAAATTAACTAATTGTCGGGTTCGTTGGCGAGGCGGTGGAGCATTATTAGGGGCCTCCGTATTTGAAAAAGGCAACAGTGTTATATTACTGATAACATCCGTGTGTTCTGTTCATCGTTTAATATTTCCTCATCCTGATGTAATTCATAAACAAGAAAAACAGATTGGAAGAGATGTCGAAGATGGCAGTCCATCAATTTTAAGTAGCGCCACAGCAGCTCAAGCTCTTGATCCAAAACATTTTCATATTGTGTCTCATTATTCCAATGCTAGTAAGAATTTTGATTTTTTAATTACCATATTTTGGTATTATTTGTTAGTTAATTTAGAAAATTAAATTCGTTTAGATGCAGTTGTACCTCACACTTGTTCAATGGCATTAAATAATAATGGCGAAGCACTTTTTGCAATTTCTGGCGCCAGTGGAAACAGTGGAAATGATGGTATATTGTTGGTTAGATTAAATCCTGCTGGTGGAGCTCTTACTACTTTGTTGCGTCAAGAATCAATAGTTCCACGATTCCTCTCAGCTTTGCGGTATAGAATGTAACTTATTATTAATTTAAAGTATTTCTTTCATTTCTAACGTAAGCTATTGTTTTAGTGGTAGTCGTAATGAAGGAGAAATATCATGTGGATTAAGTTTATCTGTAACAAATCAAGGAGTCAAATTATATGCATTGGGACGTGATGCTCGTCTAAGAGTTTGGTGTTGTGAACGTAATACGTGTATAGCAGTGCATCAATTAATAATAGATCAAAATGAACCAACCATACATGGCAGTAAGTAATTTTACTTTTCATAAACACACACACACGCATATATAATATTTGTTAACATTTTCAGCTCAAACGCATATGTTGAGATCAGGAGAATCTTCTAATGGAGATTTAATACTAGGAGCCTTTTTATGTTTTTCAATGGAAAGTCGATTCACAATATTAAAACCTATTGTTGGTGAACAAAATACAGTTACATTTACATTGATTTGTCATTTATTTAGTCCTGAGGTTAGTTTTAGTAACCATATTGTTATGGATTCACTGTAATATATATATATATATATATATATATATATATATATATATATATATATATATATATATATATAATTTTTATTTTATTTTTTTTTAATTTAGCGTGATCTAATAGATTTTGGTGTTTGTGGAAATGGTATTTGGGCAGTTTGGGGTAATAGTAGTAGTGGAGAACGAGATGCCACTGTTACTGCTTCTGCTTTGGGACCTACAGCCCAGTGGCATTCCTGTTTCTCAGCACCAATGCCATCTCAAGAATTACTGCCACAAACTGATCATTATTCTTATCTTGATTGTCTATTTCGTCCAGGACTTTTCCCAATAACTGTTATCGCTAAAGCGCTCAGTGTATGTATCTATATATAATTTTGTAATATTTTAATAATATTTAAGTTTAATAATATTTTGTAGATTTATGAACGTAGTAGTGATTCAAGTAATTCTAATATAACTCGTGACCAAAATGTACTAGATAGTACAACTGATGAAAGTGGAATTTATAATTTAAGAGTAAGAGCTCTCGCAGCTGTACGTGCTTCAGAACAAAGACATGCTATACGAACTCAACAAGATCCTGAAGATTTAATGCACAAGTAATTACTTAGATCTATATCTCTTTTCTATTTTATTTTTTATGAATTAATTTCATTTACTTTTTTTAGATGTTGGTCTGAACTATATAGTTGGTGTGTTCAGTATCTTGAAGTATGGAGAAAACCACAGGGTATCGTTTTGTCTAATCATGTGAGTGTCAAACTTTTGTAATACACATTTTTAATTTGTGTAAATATATGTACTGCATATTTATATTCACATACGTCTATATATATATATATATATATATATATATATATATATATATATATATATATATATATATATATATATATCTGTGTATGTTGTGTGTGTTTCAAAATATTTTGCAATGTTTTTGATTTAGAAAAATGTAATTTTAATCAAATTACGTAATTTAGGAAAATGGAGAATGGTGTCTGTTATTACGGCAAGGAGGTGTATCATTTTTTAGAACTTTAGAGCCTTTAGAACATTTATTTTTATCTGAAAATAATTCTGAACTTTCTTCAAAATATTTATCATCAGTATTTTCATTAGGTATGAATTAAAAGATTATATATTTTTGAACCCATATTTAAAACAAGTATTATTAATTGCGTAAATTTTAGATGAATCCATTTGTAAATGGATATCTACTGTAGTTGGAGCAGCTGGAGATGTTGAAAGACGTTTACCAGAAGGGGCAAAAGCTGCAGTTCGTGCAGGTTTAGAATTGGGACGTGCCCCTGAACATTTGTTACCCCAATTAGCAGAAGATTTATTGGCTGATGGCGAAGATGGAACGCCCCCTGTAATTAAAGAATTTTTAAATTTATTACATATTTACTGTTATTTGGATTTATTAAATTTTTATTTTTATATGTAGATATTCCCACCTGATGTCGTTGCTGGCTTAGCACGAAAACTTTTTACTATTGGTGATTTACCAAAAGCTCTTCTTGCTTTAAATCAAACGTTAAGATTAGATTGCGAGAGTAAATTTTATTTTATTATTAATTATTATTAATTTTTGTCCATTATTAATGCGAATGTTTTTTTAGTTGAAGGTGATAATGAAGGTAATTCTTGTGGTGAATATGACACAGTATTTTATAGTGATTTGGGAATTTCTCTATCTACAGAAACATTATATCAGATAGCCCAAGTAAGGTAATTGAAAGTTTAAAGTTTAATATATTAGTAAAAAATATGTGTGAGATATATCTCACACATATTTTTTACTAATATATTCAATAAATTACATTGGTATATATATATATATATATATATATATATATATATATATATATATATATATATTATATTTCAGATTTTCAATTTGTTGTAATTTATTAATTCTTGGCGCAATGTTAAATGGTAGTTCACAAAAACCTTGGCCTGTTGCAGGCCATACAGGCGTTAGTTTACAAGCATACAATGCTTTATGTTGGCTATGTGAAACTACTTTAGGAGAATCAGAAAACAACGATTTAATGTATCTATTTTTTAATTTTGATTTCTCATATTTGTTTACATTAATTATATTTATTATATTTGTATATTTAAAATTACAGGAAAAGTGGAGTAGAAAGATTATCTTTACTAAAATTGTGTTCTACTGAATTAAAAGAATCTGTATTGAAACTTAGTACAGCGTCAGGTAAAGCAGCCAACATAGTTTGGTGGTTTACTCAAGGGGTAGGAGGTCGTGCTGCTCGTCAATTATTAGTTCAAAGACAATTGGCATCACATCTCCATTGGACTACTACTTTACATCCATTTGTACATTGTTTAGGACATTTATTGTAAATATTTTTTTCTAATAATATGCATTTTGTTGAGTTTATATTTTAAAAATAATATTTATATAGGTGGGGTGTTAGTGGGGGATTTACATTTGGTACTTGGTTAGCAGCGTCAGGTCGTCCTATTCTCGTTAAAAATTATGCTGCTTTGCTTGCACCATGGTGTGAATGGAACGCCTCTTCGAGTAAATATTTTACATAATTACGTTAAAAATAAGTTGATGAAAGTGGTAAATAATTAGTTTTTTATTTTTAAGGGGAATTTATAGTGGGAATGGCATTATTGGATACTGGAGAATCTCATAAAGCTTTAGCAGCCTTTTTACGTGCTGGACAGGGCGTTGTCAATGAATTATTTTTAACTCAATTATTACCTCGCTCATCACAGTCGACAAGAAATGCCCTTCTTAGTTACTATCTTAAGGTATATATAATTTTTAATATATATATATATATATATATATATATATATATATATATATATATATATATATATATATATATATAAATTTTCATTAAATTTCAATTTTGTTTAATTTCTTTATTTTATTTTGTTAAATTTGTTAAAAAAATAGGTCATCAAACTTTTTGAACTTCATAAAGCTCCAGAATGTATTATTAGTTTAGCAGAAAAAGCTATTGATATTGCCGATAAAGATGATCCTCATTTGGTAATTAATATTTTTAATAAATATTATTTAAATTAATATTATGAAACAAATAACTTAATAGTACTACTTTGTCTAATATTTATATATATTAATCTCAGTTTCTTATAGATTTTTTTTTTTATTATTTTTAGCCAGTGTTTCATTCTCTGGTATTTCGTACATGGCTAGAACTAGAACAATGGGAACATGCTCTGGCTGCAGCTGGAGCACATCCTGATACTGAGCAGCGAGATAATTGTGTTGCACGTTTAGTGGCTGCTCTTGGCGAGCGTAGATGTTTACCTCATCTTCTAGCTCCGGGAGCTCCACCTCCTCCACCAACAACATGTATCGTTGCTGAACAAAGGGCTCGTCTTTGCGATGAACCTTTTAATCATTATTATAATTTTTTGTATGCTTATTATATCAAATGTGGAGATATGCGAAAAGGTTGGTATTTTTCTTTCTTAATGTGTTATTGTTTTTTTTTTGCTGTTTTTCTTCTGGAAATACTAAATTCTTAAATGTTAATTGTAGCTGCTGATGTAATGTATGAACAAGCAAGTCGCATTGGAAACGAGTTAGGTGCTGGAGCTGTTGCTTTAGGTCGAAGAGCTCGTTGTTTATTATCTGCGCTTAACTGCTTAAATTTGGTAGCTTCTAAGCATGCATTTTTAGTAATATCTCGTCAAACTGCACTTGCTGATAAAAGAAATATTCGTGGAGAAGTATTTTACTTTTATTGTTATCATAAAATTAAATTTATTTTTATGAACGTTTTATATTTTTTAGACTGTTGAAAGGACTGATAAAGATCGTGAAGTTATAGTAATTGGTATTGAAGACTTAAGAAAAGAATTACATTTAACCACAGCACGTCTTAGATTTGCAAAAACTCAACCAGATCAAATGTGTCCAGAAGTAGGTATGTAAAGTCGTTTAATTATAAATTTATGTAATTTGCTATTTTTATCAAAAAAATATGTTATTTTTTAATTAATTAGGCATTGAAGAAGTAGCATCATTATTGAGTGGAGTTGGTCTTCATGTAGCAGCTGTTTCTTTACGGGAACGTTTAGGAGCTCCACGAGCTCCCGCACTTGCTGCACTAGCTGCGGCAGCTGCTTCTTTACCGGTTTTACCTGTAAATGCTAGTGCTATTGAAACTCAAGCTGATTTAGATGCCTGGCGTTGGCTATCAGAAAACGATATCACTGGTTTTTTTTCTCAATTATTCCTTATTTTCTTAATATAAATTAATGAATTTACTTATGTATGTAATATATATTTTTATAGAACTATCTTTAGGTGAACGCAGTGCATCAGGTGCTGCATGGGCATTATTGAAATCATTAGTTGGAGAACCATCAACTGAATATAAAAATGTTGTAGAATCTAGAGCGTCAATTTTACATACTATTGCATCTCGTTTACTGTCTGTAGGAGTTTTTTTACCTCATTGGTTACTCGCAGAATATAAAGTAATTTATATATTAGTTCATTTTTTTAAAGTAATTGAGTCTATTTATAAGCACAAAAAACGTGTTGCTTGTTAAACAATGTTTATCGTATTAGTTGAATCGATAAATTATGCACTTCTAAAATATTAGCAATTTATAATATTTATCATATTATCAATTGCGAATATTTCTAAATTTAATAACGTAAACTGTTTGATATCTCATTTTTAAAATAAATAACAATCATTTTCAAAATGTACGATTCGTATTCTTAATATATTAATGTGTTATTATATTATAATGTTGCATGGTATATTATAAATATTTGTTTTTTTAATAGGAGCTCGATGTATCTTCATTAATTCGGTTATTAGCTCGTCATGGACGATTAACCGAAGCTGCTGCCGTAGGAATAGAGGCTTTAAAAGCTTCTCGTCCTGATCCACGTCCTCATATTTCATATCATCCTGTTTGTTCTCCATTACCAGCATTAGATCTTCTATTAGCTGAGCTTCAATACCAATCTGAAAAGGGAGAAGTTTTATATACACAAGTATAACGATTATAGCTATTTTCTTTTTTTTTTAATATCTTTTTGTAATTATGTAAATTTGACTTTTTTAGTTATTTGAAGAATTAGAAGGTCTTGTAAAAAAACATTGTGAAAGTGTAGCAAGAGCAACAGACAATTTGAGAGAACTGAAAACATTTTGAAAAGATTAAATATTTGTTTTTATATAATATTGTGCAAATACATTTTTTTTAATTTATTGCTTTTTTATTTATAAAAGAAGAAAAAAATATAATTTCAAGTATTTTACGCCTGCTTGAACTAGTCCATTATGAACGTCGTGTTGTGTATTAATAATATTTATGAACTAAAATATTCGAATGTTAATAAGATTTGGACGATTCTACTTTATGATAATTTTCTTAAAAACAACCCTTTTTTTGCTACTATAAAAATATGCGAATGCTGGCTTATTAAAGGCTGTATAATTTCTTAAAAATCTTTTTTTTACTTGTTTGGAAAATATTTATGAAAGTTGGCAATATCTGATTTGGTTTCGAAAGCTTTAATACACCAAACATTATAATAATTGTCTTATTACTAGATTCAATTTCACATTTTAAGCGATGACGCAAGTCAGTAATAAAATAAGAATTTTGAAATCTATTCAATGTTCATTAATTATATTTTTCAATTAATTTCTTAGTATTTATAAGTTTTTATTGACAAAATTATTGTTCGTGCCATCTTTAGCATGCGTACCTACATGGATTCATTACCAGACATGTGAAAAATGTAACACTAAAATTTGGCTATTTATAAAAAATGCAGCGAAAACTTAATATTAGAATTTCAACACAAATATATAAGAAAAGGCATAAATAAAACGAAATACTTTGTTAAATATTTAGTTTACTAAAATTCCATCTGTTTTTTTCTAAAGTAGTTATTTGACTGCTCTTAGCAAAAATTGGTATATACAAAATTTCGATAGATTTAATGATATATATATATATATATATATATATATATATATATATATATAATATGCATAGCATATTTTTAATTCTCTATTAGTTTTTCCCTTACACATATTTTTTTAAGTTTTTAAATATTCAGTTGGCTACACTGATAAACGTTTGACAATCGTATTTTTCCATTTTGTTTGGTTCGGTTTTGTTTCATCGAGATTTCTTCTGTTTATGTTTGAACGAGAAAGAATCAACAATTATGGATCTTACTTTTGACAAAAAGTGCTTTAGAGAAGCATATTTAGTATCTCTTAGACCATTAAAATCTCCATTTGATCCTTTAGAGCGTATTATTTTAAATCCACCTCAGGTAACTATGATTTATTTTCTTTATCGTTTTTTTCCACAATTTTGAAGAAATTTTTTCATACCCACTTATACATCAATTTACGCACTACATTATTTATATCTTTTTTGATTACGATAAAGTTTTCAAAACAAAAATTTTGAAAATACACATTGTTATGTATATATATATATATATATATATATATATATATATATATACATATGTGTGTGTGTATTCTGGAGTAGTTTTTGAAAATACTTAAAAAATTACACACGTGTATGAGTATAAATAATGTTATAAATATAAACATATGTCTGGCTAGATATTTTGTCAGGATTAAGGGGTAAAATGTGGATAATTACTTCCATTTCCATTGTTTTTCTTGATATTTAGTATTCTACCTATTGTTATTTACTATATTGTTATTTAAGTTACTATATTGTTATTTAAATTTATTTCATTAACTATATAATTATGAAAATCAGTCATTTTTGGTATTACTATTTTGTTATATGATAGATTTTTTTTAAATAAAACATTTTGATTTGTTTTTATCTCACTTCAATTTCAGAAAACCCTTGGAAGATCATTAAATAATAATACAGTTATTCCTCATATTGGTATATCTAGATCACATTGCTTATTTTGTCAAAAACCTAATGGTTCGTGGTTTATTAAAGATACAAGTTTAGCAGGAATCAAAATCAATGGCATTGATATATCTAAAAACACGTTTCACAGCTTAAAGGATAAAGATATTTTAAAATTGGATTCTTGTGGCGAATTCACTTATATATTTGTACAAGATGATGATAGCATTCGTGAACAAACAAATATTTGTGGAATTGAAAAAAAAATAGAGGATAATATACAAAATGTAATAATTGATTTTGAAGGCTCGCAAAATCTCGAAAAAAGTTGTATGGCGGTAAAATTAAAAGAAATTCAAGAAAAACGGGATTCTATTCTTGATGAAAAAATTGTTTTACGTAATCAACATGAGCAGACTTTACAAAATTTAGAAAAAAATTGTCAGGCACAGATACAAACTTTAGAAGGAAGTGAATTAGAAATTGAACGTCAAAAACAACATTTACTAGATAAAATACAAAAAGATAAAGAAACTCTTGAATTAACATTACAAAACGCAATCAGCGCATTAGAGGTTTTCAACTTTGTATTTATTGATATATATTTTTCTTTTTATATATGTAAACAAATATTCTGTTTTTTTTTTCATATTTTTATATTAATTTATTATGTTGTGTTTATTTTTCAGCAAAAAAATACAGAATTTCAACTAGAAAATCAAAAATTAATTGATGAAAATAAAAAGTTATTAGAAAGATTAGATCATGAAAAAAAAACATTTGAAGAGAGACTTGAAAGTGTTACTAGTTTTAAACAAAGTCTAGTAGAAAAATTAGAAAAACAGTTAAGTGACAAAGACCAACATATAATAACTGAGAAGGAGAAAATGGAGAAAAAAATGCAAGATGATATTCTAGTTTTACGAAATAATATGGAACTGGTTGGTTTTATCATAAAATTTATAAAATACATGATTAAATGTTGTCTATTAAAATTCTTACCACCCAATATATATTTAAAAATTTAATTTGTTTGGATATGTTATTATGAAAAATATTTACATGTCAATTTTATAGTTTATTTTATTTTCAACCAAGATTCAACTACACAAATTGTGTCAAAAATCATGGGGTATTTTTTGCATGTTTGCCATTATCGTTTTTAAAATTATTTTTTTTATTCTGCTTTTTGGTCGCCATTTTTTTAATTATCTATGCACTCGACTTCATTAAGATTTTAACAGTATCACACCTTCCTTTTTAAATTTTATTATTACACACACACACACACGTATATATATATATATATATATATATATATATATATATATATATATATATATATATATTTTTAGGAATTGAAAGATCTTGAGAAAAATCACATTATAGATCAAACAGAAAAAATGAAAGAAATAGAATCGCTGCAATTACAAATAAAAACACAAGAAGAAATATTAACTAAAAACTTAACAGTTGAAAAGGAAAATGAAATAATTATTAGTAAAATGAACAGCGAATTAAATGATTTGAAACGTGATAAAGAAGAAGAAGTATGTTGTATTAATCTTTTGACATTTTTATTAGAATATTTGTTATTATCTATAAATATTATTTTGTTCTCTTTTGTAAGTTGATGAGACCTTTATATTTTTACTTAATTAATATACTTTAGTTGTAAATGTATATATAATTAGTTTATCTTATATTTTATAAAAAAATGTACTTTTTACTTTTTTTATAATTACAATATAAAAGTTTTTATGACATTTATTAAAACGAAATTTAGCTTTAAATATTATGGAAATATTTTTATAGTAAATTTATTAAATATATAACTATAAAAAAATATTTTTTAGTATAATATTAATTTTTCATAGATCTCAAAATATAAAATGCAATATGCGGCTTTGGAAAGAGCAAAAAAGGAAGCAGAAGCTAAATTAAAATCTGAATTTGACAAAGAATTAGTCCTTAAACTAGAAGAAGTAAAGGTACGCTTTATATTTTTTCCTTTTCTTAATACATATATTATATTCTTAGAAATATTGTAATGATTTTATACAATCAATAATATATTTTTTTAATTTATAGAAGAATATTGCATTGAGAGAAATTAGTTTAACCAATGAATTTGAAAATGAACGAACACGGTTGCAACAAGAATTAGCCAAAGAAGTAGAAAATACAACGCTGTTAAAGGAAACCTTAAATACAGTATATATGTTTTTAATTCGCTTTTATTATGATTGTTTTAATCACTTTGTTTTTATCTAGTATAACTTGATCGTAGTTGTATTTTTTTTATTCTTTGTGATTTGTTAAACAATTATTTTGTAAAATTAAATTGAAATTTTCTACTTATTTCTCTATTTTAGATTCAAAGTAAAAAAAGGAAAATAGATGATACAGATGATGATGGAAATTTAAATAAAAATCATATTATAAGCGACTATAAAGAATTGTTGGAATCCCAATTGATATGTTCAGTATGTACTGAGGTTTTTATTGATGCAACTACTTTAAACTGTGGTCATACATTTTGTCATTATTGTATCCTAATATGGATAAGAAATCCAAATAAAATAATTAAACATGAACACTATTGTCCTATTTGCAGGTATTTTTCTAAAAAATAAAAACGATAATAAATGTTATAATTATATTACAATTTATTTTCAATGATATTTAATTTCAGAGCTAAAATTCATTCAATGTCTAAAAATATTGAATTAAATTCTTTGATTTCTAAAATTTTTTCTAAATTAGATGAAAACTCTTTAATAAAAAGAAATGAAATGATCATGCAACGTAAGTAAAGTAAAATTTGCAGTATTGTAAAAGAAATTAAACATATTACAAGTGTTTTTTTCATGGTTTAATTATGTAAATCTAGGTCGAATTGAATGCGAGGGAATGGAGAAAAAACGACGAGTTACTTCTAGGTATTCTTTATACTTTATTTTAAAATGCAATATAATTTATTTAAAATTACATATAAAATATGAAAAATTTAGTATTTATAGTATTGACAATCATCATTGTTATGTAAAAAATATGTTTTAATATGTAAAATTTTATTATTTATTATATAATCATATAATTTTACATTTGTACGTTCATATATATTTAAATACGTTTTTTTATAGATCTCAAATTGAAATCGATTCGCAGCGATTTTACAGTAAGTATCGTTCAAAGAATAATTTATTAAACTATTTTCTGAATTTTGAAAAAAATATTTAATTTGAGATTTATTTTTTAGGTGAGACGTCCCAATCTGAATTAAATGAAAATCCAACAATCGTTAATCCGGTGCCAACACGCATCGTTAGACGTAGTACAAGACGAAGGCGATAATGAATCATTTTTCCAGAGTTATTTTATGTCTTTAAATTCTTATATTTTTATAAATATATTAATCAGAAAAATATATTTAAAGTATGAGTTAAATCATATTTTTTTGTTGAAGTTGTATTAAAAATGTTAAAAAGAAAAATTTCCATTCAAAATTCAAAACGATTTTCATTTCAACTATTAATCTGAAAACATACAAAATACAATTAATGTATTATAGGTTTAATTGTTTTCGACTGCTAATTTGTAAAACAATTTAGTAATTTTGCTTTTGAATCATTCCAAATGCACGCAATCGCTTGGAAGCTGTTCTCGACGTTTGACATGGATCCTCATTGGGCAATGCCTTCGATTCAGCGTCTTCGAAGGTTTTTGGCCGTCCTTTACGCGGACAGTCGTCAATATCGAAATTATCGTCTTTGAAGCGGCGGAACCAATCACAGCACCTTGTTTTATTAGAAATAAGAAAATCAATACTTCCAATTTTTACACACATCCATCCATATATATCTATTAGGGACCTTTTTATAAGAATTATTATTGTATGTGTTTTTCCAAGAATTCGTAAGAATTACTTGCAAATTCTAGAATTTAAGAGGACGTTAATGTGTTAAAATTACATAGATCAGTTCCCTTTATTTTTTTAATACGAATATTAGGATTGCCAATTGTAAATCAAAATTTTAAATATCTAAAGTTTTCGTTTCCATTTTTTCATATTATTTATCTTTTTAATGTCAACCTTCAAACTTGTTAAATTATCTATAATTTATATATGTAATGAAAGAAAGACGAGCGAAATATTAACAATACTGATTTTTTTTCTTTAACTGTAAAAGAAAATCAAAAATGTTGGTCACAAACTTAAGTGTTACGACGTAGTTTGGCGGGAACATTATTCAGTTTTCGTCTGTCATCGGGTTCGGTGGTGAAATGTTTCGTTACGAATATTTGTAATAGTTTTATTTGAAATGAATTGGCTACGCGAGTTAATTAATGAGAAACCGATTCGAAATATCAATCAAGTATTAGAATTGATAAAAGATGATTCTAATGATGAGAATCAGTGCTCTTCGTCCAATATCGATTCCGCACCTCCGACCACAGTGTTTTCGTATTGTGTATTGTGGGCAAAACCATCCGGACGTAAAAAAAAAGTTTGGCAAGGAGATGGTATTTTAACTATAAAAGGAAACGTTACCACATTGTATGATGAACATGGAAAAGTGATATCCAGTACTTCTTCCACACTATCGACTCCACTTTTGAACGGCTCCACATTCATGTAATTTTATATTATTATAAAAGTGTATTGTAGAATTCAGGAAATATGTTCCATATTATATAAAATTGCTCTATATGTAACTTCTATCATTTTAATTTAGAAAATTAAACATTTTCTAAATTTTAATTACATATTGTTTCTTTATAATTAATTATTCTTTTAGATTCAATATGTTTAATTTATAGTATCAGTTTTTCTATATCTTAAATAATCTATATGTGTTTTACTGAACTACTTTATTTTTTGAGTACTATCATATGGTAGCCAAATTATTGAATAATACATCTTCCCTTCTAACCTCTAACGTATCGAATGATGTCCAGATTTTACAATTAGTCACGTGATTTATTTAAGGTTACTCTGCAAGCTTAACATATATGTGTATTTTGTTAAATGCGAGAAAAGTGTGTCGTAAACATTTTTCTATTATTTCGAATATAAGGTTTTGTAATAAAAACAATTAGATGTTTAAGATTATATAATTTAACCATCGAGCATTTCTAATTTAAATAATTTAACTCTACATGAAAATCAATAATTGTCAAAATATTATTTTTTAGTGCCATTTATTGGGCTAGTTGCAATTTTTCATTTGTATTTTTTTTCTAAAAACCAGACATGCATATATATATATATATATATATATATATATATATATATATATATATATATATATATATATATATATATATATATATATACGTGTGTATATATGTATCTCTAAATTTGTGAAAATTTTAATGATTTATTTAAAATACTATACATGCGTTAAATTAATTTAGGGTGGGTTCCAAAGAAGTTGAAATTGTTCAAAGTTGTTTCGAAAATGTTTCAAACACAGAAAAAATTGAAAAGTCAACAAATAAAAAATTTAAGTCCAATAATACTATAATGATGTCGCAAAGATTGGGTTTTAATCAACCACTTAAAAAAGATCAGATGGAAGAATTAATTTTTCCTTTTCCACCTAGTGAACATCAAGTAAATATGTTAACAAAGTTAATAATATTTAAGTTTTTCCAGCATTTTATAATCACTATAATTTTGAATTTTTCAGAATAATTAAATGTAAATTAAATATTTTCATAATTGTAGTGGAAATTCAATACTGACAAAAATCCACTGACTGTGGTTAAAATGGATGCATGTCTTCAACCTCGACTTCGACCACATCAACGGGATGGCGTTATTTTTTTATATGAATGTGTTATGGGATTTAAGCACAAATATAATGGAGCTATTTTAGCAGATGAAATGGGACTTGGTAAAACTCTTCAATGTATTGCTTTAATTTGGTAAATTGAGAACAATATTTAATAGTTTAAATAGAAAAAAATAGTATAATAAATGAACAAAATATTTTACTTTATAGGACGCTATTAAAACATGGTCCTTATGGAGTTTCCACAATTCGTAAAGCTTTAGTTGTTACTCCTAGTAGTTTGTGTTCTTTGTGGTATAAAGAATTTCTTAAATGGCTAGGAAGAGAACGTCTTGTACCTTATCTTATCGATAATTCAAATAAACCTAATTATTTTATTAAAAAGAAAGATAGTGTAATGATAATATCTTATGAACGACTAGTAAAATATATTTCAGATATTGAAAATATAGGATTTGATTTAGTTGTTTGTGATGAAGCTCATCGACTTAAAAATACAAATATAAAAGTAGCCAAAATGTTGCAAAAATTAAATTGTGATAAGAGAATCCTCTTAACAGGAACTCCTATTCAAAATGATCTTCAAGAATTTTATACTTTATCTGATATGGCAAATCCTGGTGTTTTTGGAACTTATGGAGAATTTAAAGAACGATACGAAGACCCTATTTTGCTTTCCCAAAAACCTTCATGCGAAGTCGAAATGCGTCTTCTTGGCGAAGAACGAGCAAATGAATTAAACCATATTATGTCTAATTTTATACTTAGAAGAGATCAAAGAATAATGCAAAATGTATTGCCTTCAAAGATAGAATATGTTATTTGTTGTTATATGACTGATTCTCAGCAAGATATATACTCATCTGTATTAAATGAATGGTGGAACAAACGTGAGACTTTAAACATAACCCCACTTAGTCTAGTCGTACTTCTGAAAAAAATTTGTAATCATCCTTCATTACTGAAATCTGATGTTGAAAACGAAGAAAAATTAGACATTAGTCCTTTAAGCATATGTAATAGTAGCAAGATAAATGAAATTGTACATAAATGTTCAGGCAAACTTTTAATATTGAATTCTATATTGAAAAACATTGTTATAAATAATCGCGAAAAAATAGTGATTGTTTCAAATTCAACACAAATGTTAAATATAATAGAAGAAGAATGTAAATTACTAAAAATATTATTTTCAAGGTAGAGCGTAAATATTTTTTGAATATGAGTAAATGCCGCTTTCTTAAATATATATATTTTTTGTAGATTGGATGGAAGTACTCCAGTTCAACAACGACAAACAATAGTAGATAATTTTAATGATAAAGCAAATAATAATTTCCATAAAAACGCGTATGTATTGTTATTAAGTTCACGCGCAGGAGGAGCTGGATTATCCCTTCCTGCTGCTTCTCGTTTGATATTATTTGATTCTGATTGGAATCCTGCTATTGATAATCAGGCGATGGCAAGAATTTGGAGAGATGGCCAGAAAAAACTTGTACACATATATAGATTTTTAACTACAGGTTATATATATTTATATATGTTGAATATAAATTTGACATAATTAAATCATAATTTTTATCACTTTAGGAACTATCGAAGAAAAAATATATCAGAGACAGATATTTAAAACTGGTCTTTCAGATATCGTTTTAGATACTAATAAAGTAAAAACAAGTCTGAAATTATGCGAAACAGAGTTAAAAGATTTGTTTTCGCTTTCTTTAGACTCTGAAAGTACAACACATGATATTCTTAACTGCTCTTGTTCTGGCGACGGCTCATGTGATGTAGGAAACAACTTATTTTTATACAATTAATATTAAAATCGATTAATTTTTAAAATTTATTTTTATGTAGGACTCATTAAACGATACTGATATTGTAAATGAAGAAAGTAAATTTTTTGAAAAAAATCCCAATTCACCTAATGCAAATGTGTTAAAAAGTATTAATCAGTTAAAACTCTGGAGTCATATGAGATCACCATTCGACGATCGTTTTCTTCAGGTTTAATTTTTATATTTTTAAAATAATTTATTTCATCTTGCTATTTTTATTTAATTTTTTTAATCTCTTGTTTTTTTGATTAGGAATCTGGTCTGTTTGATGTTGCCAACAACGTTTCATTTGTTTTTCGCAAAATATATAAAAATAATTTATCTTAAAATTATATAATTTGAATTTAAAGATAAGATTAATTTATTTTTTATCTCAAAACTAATTAAGAATAATATATTTTTAGTACAAAAAAATCACAGTGTATGTTGTTTTTAATAATAATTGATAATTTTTAATTTTGATTTAAAATATTTGTAAAAATATATAGATATACGTATTTCACTGGGAATAATCACTGGTTATAAACAAAATATATTTAATATATTATAATTTACTAGATTTGCTCAAGAATGCTATTATAGCATTTTGGAAGTCTTCAGATTGCCATCTTTCTTCTAATTCATCACATTCTTTTATATTAGCCAACACGAGACTGTTTTTATCAAACATTTTCAATAATCTCTTGGAATTAAGTAGGGATCCTCTGGGCAATTTCGGAAGGCTATATATTTTATCCCATATTTTTTTCAACATTTCATCAGAAGTATATACTTCAGAAACAAAACCATAGCTCATTGCTTCTGTAGAATACATTTTATAACCCAGAAGAAGCATTTCAGTTGCCTGTGGAAAAATGATTTAATTTTACATATTCGTATATTTAATCATATTAACAATACCATGGGGCCCAGTTTGTCGCTGTCTGCTACGTAAAAGGGGGTAATTTTGCAAACGTTTCGCAAACCACTGTGTCAATATTAGAAATCGAATAAATTGAAAATAAAAAATATGATGTAATATTTTTTTTTCATATAGATGACATCATAATTCTTTGTAAAATTCAATCGTATTGCTACGTTACCATCGTTTACCATCACACGACGCAGTGTATTACTATGCTTTCCCTCTTTAACCGATAGCAGGCGTCAGTCGTATTACTACTCTTTCCCCCGGTAATGTGTTAAATAATTTTTAATCAGAAGTTCATTTACCTTACTTTTTCCAAAAAATCGTGGGAAAGTATACGTCGAACATCCTTCTGGACTTAAACCCAATTTTATGAAGGGCGTTTGGATATATGCCTGAAAATTTAATTATTACTTATTAACTAAATATTTGTATTTACTAATTTTCCAAGTATTTACCTTTTCCGAAGCGTAAACCAAATCACACAATCCAAGAGTTGTTGCTGCAATTCCAATTGCTGGTCCATTCATTATCCCAATAAGTATTTTTGGATAATTAATAAATGCATCTACGAATGCAATTAAAGAAGCTTTAGCTTCCCGTATAGGATCGTCACTTACAGTAGATGTGCCATGAGCTATATCATTTCCACTGCTATAGTAATCTCCATTACCAGTTAAAACAGTTACAACTATATTATCATCAACAGCAGCTTCTTTCAATATTCTAGTTAGACCAAGATACATCTTATGTGATATGGCATTTTTCTTTGAAGGTCTATTAAATGTAACCACTTGAACGTGGTTCTTAACGGTGACAATAATTTCCGAATCCATATTTACTTCCAAACGACTCCAAAGTACGAAGACGACTGTCAAAGATCATAAGGTTATAAGCGGGTGAAACTCCATCGATCAACTTCTACATTATCAATATTGATAAAAAAATTGCAATAACGTCACAAAATTTGTAGTAAAAATATTAAACACTAATAGATTTTTTATCTATAAAGTTGTTTTAATCTTTAGAAATATACTATAAGATTTGTATTTGGATTAAAAAATAAAAACAATTTGAATGCATGTAACTTTAAAAACAAAATATATTATCATGATTTTGTGAAGGGAAAATATTACAATAGTCCCTTTATTTATGCGATCGTTGGTTATGAAATTTTTGCGGTTTTTGATCGCAAAAACATATATTTTCATATGTAAAATAAAATAATTTACATATAAAATTATTATAGCATTAATTATTTAAAATAACTAATCATAATAAAAATAATTTTAAAATTGTACATATATATTTATTTCATAAACCAATGATGATCATTTGTTGACATTTCAGAAAATTTAAAACTATTCATTTATTATCTATTGATTCTTTTCAGCATTTTTGTTTAAAGAGATTAAATTTCAATTAGACGTTTTTAAAATAAACTTACGTATAATATAATTTTTAATTTTAAATCACATATAAAGTGAATTTACAAAAAGGAATGATTTTGTTGAATATTGAAAAATCTTACAAAGAACATTTTTGTACATTTTTTTATATAATAAACAAAATGTGATTAATGCATCATTTTTATTTCAATTAGCACTTTGCTCGCTTTAAATGTCATTTTAAGGTATAATGTAATATTATTTAATTTATTTCGTTCATTAAACATTTTACATTTTTTTAAACTGTTAAAAATATTTTTTTTTAATATTGCTATAAAAGTTTTATAAATTAGAAGACATAATAGGTATATACAGTTGATTATTTGTAAAATGATAAAGATATTTTTTTGGATTGGTAGCCCTGCATTGAGCTCATGTGCGTTTTTGACATTTGTTAGGATTTGAGGTTGTTTTCTTCATTTTTATGTTTATTCACAAGTAAGTTATTGAGATAATTTATATCAAAATTTTTAAATTTATGACATACCAAAAAAATCTTTAAAATTATTTATATTGTAGAATATTTTTTATTATGATATTTGTAATTAACACATAGTGGAAAAACAAAAAAAAATATTACATTTGTCTGGAGTTTGAAAATATAGTTTTCCAACAATATTTGAAATTGATTATTTCATAAATTGATTTTTGCTTGAACTTTTTGAATATTTGACAGCACATTGTCAGCAAAAAATAGTAGATATGGTAGAAAATGACGTTTTATATCTTTTTATAGTATTTGTTTTTATGACGTATAGATTGACCTTATTAAATCACTTTAACTTGTAAAAATTAACAAATATAAATAAATGTGATATTTATAGATGTCAGTTGTTTTTACGAATGCGTTGCTCCGTAACATTAATCTTAAGTTGAAAATATTTATTTATAAAATATAAATGCATTTTAAATCTTGTTTATCAGTTTGCCAGTTATTCGTTTTTTTAAATCGATTAATTTTAGTTTTTACTTTACGTAAAATCTACTGATTATTTATTTTCTGTTTGTTTGTTATTTTTTTATATTATAATATAAATGTATTTTTTCAGAGATGGGGAAAAAAGACAAAACTGGCGGCTTAGGTCGTTCGTTGGTGAAAGATAGATTTGGACATTCCAATAGAAAAAAAACAGTAGACAATGGCAGTATGGTGTGTTTTTGTTTCACTTCTTTATTTATTAAATATTATTAGTAAACAATATATACGTTTTTAAATAATTGAATCTTCATCTTTTTGTATTTACATTTCTCAATTTTCAATTTTATTTTAACATATATAATCATTACATATTTCAGTTGCATACAACAGCGATACAGGATGGATATGAATGGGGTCGTCTAAATCTTCAGTCAGTTACTGAAGAATCTAGTTTTCAGGATTTTCTTTCGACCGCTGAATTGGCTAATACTGAATTTCAAGCAGAAAAACTTAATTTGAAAATGATAAATATTAATAGTGGTGTTTGTACTGTTACTAGTTCTGAAATGCGCGTTAAGGAAGAGAAAAAACATATGGAATTTAAACATTTGTTACGAGTTCCTAGAAGGTTTGTATTAATATATATATATATATATATATATATATATATATATATATATATATATATATAGCAGGGGTAGCCAACTGGTCGATCTTGTGCGATGTCTTGACTTATGGCCATATACATGGACATAAGTGTTTTATGACAAATGAAATCATAACATCTCTATATATGTTTACCCAATTTGAATATTGTTAACAATTATTCATATTATTTTAATTCCCATGGACGTGAGTATTAAACTTAGACTACTAATATGGCAACAAGTTGATCGTAACACATTTTTCAAATTAAATTCGATCTTACGTACACAAAAGTTGGTTATCCCTGATATATAGAGTAAAGGAAAGAGTATCCATATTTCTTAAACTAGATCCACTAATTGCAAATAAATATTATTGCTTGCTTTACCATATTGATTATATTATAATTGTCATAACAATAAAAAGATAAATTTAGATTTGTATGTAATTAAAGTACAACCTCTACGTCTTATTCCACTTTCTTGCAAGTTTTTTATTAGATGTATATATGCTTAATGTTAAATTAAGTTTATATTCCTTTTTTTGTATTTCAGACCTAAATGGACAAAAGATATGAAGCCTGAAGTTGTTCAGGATAATGAAAGGCAATCATTTTTAGAGTGGAGAAGAGATCTCGCTACATTACAAGTAATAATATATTTTTGTATTACAAGTATTTTATTTTATTTTAAGACCATATATTTTTTATATTTTAGGAAAAAGATGGATTAACAATTACTCCTTATGAGAAAAATTTAGAATTTTGGCGTCAATTATGGAGAGTTCTTGAACGATCAGATATTCTTATTCAAGTAGTAGATGCTCGAAATCCTTTATTATTTAGGTAATATTGATTATAAAATATAATTAGGAGGACAATTTATAATTAATTCAAGTTTCTTGCAGATGTGAGGATTTAGAATTGTACGCCAAAGAAATGGGGATCGAAATTTGTTTATTGCTTCTTAATAAGTCTGATCTTCTTACAGAGGAACAGCGTAAAATATGGGCGGAATACTTTAATAAAGAAGTTTGTATCAATAATATTTTTTGTAATATAACATACGCATAATCACTATATGTATGTATATACAATTATAAAATCATATAACGTTTCAGAAAATTAGAACTGTATTCTTTTCGGCTACATTAGCTGCTGAAAAAGTTTCATCTGTTAATTCTGAACTACATAAAATTGTTGAGGAAGACAGTAATGAACAGTGTGTAAATAATGATTCAGATGATGACATTGTAACTGAAAATGAAAGAGAAAATGCAAATATAGAAAACGAAAATATAAATAAATGTATGAATAACGAGACGTTAGATGTGAGCGATTTAAAAAATGAAATTAAATCTCTAGAAGAATCTGTCGACGAAACTGCAGAAAAAATTAAAAATATTATTACTGATGTTGAAAATCTTTTATCAAAAAAAATATACGATGATGTAGAAATAAAGAAAGGGTTAGAATATAATGAAAATAAAAATGTATCATCAGCGAATTCTATTACAGGGGTGATTTTGGAAGAAAGTATTTGCACTGATATTTTAGACCGTGATCAATTAATTGAGCTTTTAAGAAGTTTTGAAATTGAAAAAAATGGCCGTATCTGTGTAGGGTTAGTCGGTTATCCAAATGTTGGAAAATCTAGTACGATTAATTATCTTATGAATGCCAAAAAGGTAAAATATAATTTTGATTTTTAATACATCATATTTTTCTTAATAGTCTTAATTATTTTTCGTATTATGAATTTAATTATTGTAAATAAGAATCTCAAAATATTCCAAAATTATTTAAGGTGTCAGTGTCTGCAACACCCGGAAAAACAAAACATTTTCAAACATTAATGTTAGAAGATGATTTAATGCTATGTGATTGTCCTGGACTTGTTTTACCATCTTTTGTATGTACAAAAGCTGATATGATAGTTTATGGCATTTTACCTATAGATCAGGTATATTTACTTTATATATATCTTTTTTTTTCTTTGATTAGGATACATGGAAAAATTTGGGTTTGTTTTAATGTTTACAAGTAAGAGTTACTATAAATATAGTTAGATATTTTGTGTTGAAATATTATAAATAATACATTAAAACTTTTTTAGTCAATTAATTTTTCATAGTAAGTACTTACCATTTATATTTTTTTATTGATTTAATATGGTTATTATAATTTTCTGTTAAATAGAAAACCTTAATTTTTATATTAAATTTTATACTTAACTTTATAATAAATATTTCAGATATTTGATGAATACAAAATTTTCAAAATTAAAACTATAAGTTTTCATTATATATATTTTTATTTTATTAGTATTTTTAGTGTTTATTTATTGTTTATTATCGTAATATTTTTAGATGCGAGAATACATGGATTCTGTTAATATAGTTACAGAATGTCTTGGAAATCGTTATCAAGCTGAAAAACGACTTGGTATTCTTTTACCACCTGCTTCTGAAGACTCTGATGATTTAACTCCTAGAAATGTTCTTAATGCTTATGCATGTAAGTTATGTGTGAAGTTTTATTATTTGTTTTTATTTGTGTTAAAATTTCATTTCTTATTATTTTAGATAGTAGAGGTATGATGACTGGCACAGGACAACCAGATTGTGCTCGTGCTGCTCGTGTTATTTTAAGGGCAGCCATGAAAGGAATTATTCCAGTAGCTGTCCCACCTCCAGATTGCAACTTTTCACATTTTATGAGTTCAACTTATTTTAATATTCCAGAAAATGAAATACTTCAAAAACGTCGAGAAATGACTCCCAATGAAGCTAGAGCATTAAAAGTTATTTCTTAATATATTATTTTATAAAAATATGTCATCTTTTAATTATAATTTTTTAATTGTTTGATCAATTTTGTAGATGAACGAGACATCAGAAGATGTAGATAAAAAATTTTTTGGTAGTTGTAGTCTTACAGCTAGTACAAAAGGTGTTCCTGGAAAATTTCACGGTTTACCTACAGAAAGGTATTTAACATAACAAAATTTAATTTTTGCCTTTATATTGTTTTGTTTTTAATTTAAAGTTTTAAATTAAATTCATATTTTTAATAGATCATATGGTGATGGGGAACAACAATCAAATAAACCATGGAAAGAATTTAATAAACACGTAAACAAAAACAAAAAACAGAAGCTTAAAAAAGTTTATTACTATTTAGATAAACATTAAAATTCACTCTGTTGATTACATGCAGTGTATAAATTTTATTGTTGATTTTTGTACTCATAAAATATCTATTAAAAATATTTCTTGTCAAAAGAAACAACATGTTATTTAATTTTATTTTATATTTACAATATTTGTATATGAATTTCAATTAAGATTGTTATATTGTACAAGTTGGTGACGATGATAGTCTCCGTCGGGGAGTAGCCTCTTTCTGTTCGCTGGCGACTCATATATAGCGGCAGCAAAGCGGAAAAAGACACTTCCACGGAGTCTTGTTTAAAAATATACACAATAAAAAAAATCATATTATAATAAATTTTCACAAATCTGCGCGAGCTTCCAACACTTTGTAATCAATCATAAACGCGCACGCTATTTATATATGAATGAATATATAGTACATGAATGAATGAGAATGTGATATTATATGTAATATATATATATATATATATATATATATATATATATATATATATATATATATATATATATTGTCTTTTCACAACCGTCTCATCCTTGGAATTAAATTAGATTTTTTGGAATAGTTTATTGACCATGTGTGGGTTTTAGTCGGATAAAACGCACAGGCGTTCGAGAGGGGTTCGCCGTCTAAATTTAGGTCCAAGTTTGAAATATTTCATCGGCTGAACACTCAGGTTCGCGTAAACATTTTCAGTGCAACCGGGCGCCCACACCGATTTGACCCAATTGCTATAAACTAATTTATCGAATCGTTTCTTTTTTTTTTCGACGTTATTCCAAATCGACACGTGTATATTATATACAATGTTAATTAATCTCATGACGGTCATTGAAATAAAAATGAAGTTTGTTCACATGTACTGTACGATATGTAAAATTATTGTCTTTGGGATGCGTCTATCTGCGGACCTATCCAGATAATTATTATTTGGATATAGATTAATATCTTCAATTTTTTCTAATTTTGATTGATCAAAATTTTTGAATTTTCGTCTTTTTTTCAAGTACATTAAGTAATATGAATAATAATGAACTCTTTAGATTTATGCTTATTCATTTTTAACGGATTTTATATATTAATTCTGAAAATTATTATAAATGAGTAAAAAGATATTGTCAATACTTAAAAATAATATTTTCGATTTATTTTACATTATTAAATAGTTATTTTTTTTAATTATTTTGATATATATATATATATATATATATATATATATATATATATATATATATATATATATATATATATATATATATATATAATCCAAAAATATAATTTATTAATGCAAAAAGGTGATTGTATATTATGCTTGAATATAGAAAATATTCATAAATAATAAGACAACGATGTTTTAATTTGGAATATTAGTTTGTTAATATAATTTTAATTCCAATAATGGTCTAGTAATAATTGACATGTTCGTTTAATTGATTGCCATCAGCGGTTTTTGAATTTTCTTTTTTTTTAATTGTAATACATACAAAATAAAACTGTATAAGAATGTGTATAATATGTTCTTATTATATTGCCCACATTCTTAATTTATATAATTTTAAAGTTAAATTTAGTAAAGAATATGATGGCAATAATTATCTAAAAGTTGAAAAATTAATTAACGATATTGAAAAATGAAGAAATTAGTACATATAAATTAGAATTATCTCAGGTACAGAATTTATGAATCTTTCCAATATGAAATTAGTTCATGCAATAAAACTAGTAAAGAATCAGCCACAATTAATATATTAATAAATATAATAAAACAGCTGTACGAAATCTGTTTAATTAAATATAATATCGAAATGGTATAATCGTCAATGGGAAGTGGAATGATTTTATTAATAGCCATGTGTTTAGTGTGAGTGTTCATTGGTGTGAAGTAAAATCATTCAATTTATGTTATTTTAATATAAACATTATATGTTCTCTGACTCCATATATATATATATATATATATATATATATATATATATATATATATATATATATATATATATATATATATATATATATATAAGATTCTCAAAACACTTTTATTAGTTTATCAAACTCGGCTACAATAATATATTGAGATGAAAGACGTTTCCAATCAATTTGATATTTATATATAATTTTTTGAGAAATAGCTGTCATACATAATAAAAATGTTTACTTTTAAAGAAAAGTAATTATTAATATAATTAAACGAATTTAAATATATATTAAATAGACGAATTTGAAGTATATTAAAATCAAAAATGTTTCCTTTGAATATTTTCATTAAATTAACGTTCAATGCTCTTGTTTAAAATATGAATATTGTCGTTACATGATTTTTGGGTGTTAGACGCTTCAATGGCACGTGATAAGCTATAAGTTTATTAATTGATACATAATTTTACTGCAACCTGCGTGGGCTGAGGTCCAGGTTACCAGACCACAGGTCAATTGTCGTTCTGAACCATCGTACAGTAAATTCGTTTCGAGTATTTCATGTTAAATAATTGCTGACGGGTCCATTGAAAATGTAATGTTCGCTATTAAAAAAAAAACATCTTTAGTAAGCGAAAGATATGAGATTCACTAATAAAGTAAAATGTAAATTATTTTCATAAATTAAACGTATAAAATGTTATGTTTTATTATATTATAATATTATCAACGCTTATTTAGTGTTTAATTTCATGTTAATAATATAAGGTAATTAAATTTTGACATTAGTAAAGACGGACATTGTTGAAGAACGGGAAAGATAATGTATTTTTGATTAGAATCTTTTTATCTGTTTTCTAACTTTATCGCTTACTTTCTATCTTTCTTTATAAAAAAAAAGCAGAACATTTGAAAATTCTCACGGAATGCGGGGAGACTGTCCTGCTAAAATCAGGACATCTAGTCATCTCTTGGTAATAAAATTAATTTTAAATATATCAGAAGAATAAATATTTTAATTAGATGTATTTAAAAAATACTGCTTGCACACTCAATAATGTTGAAAAATAGAATTTTCACTTTATTACGGAAGATTAGTATCTTACAAATAAATATTAAATATTAAAAGTAGAAATCACAAAATATATATGTAAATAAGACTGAAGCATTTTTATACGTATATTTGAAATCTATAAGAATATATTTATAGATATTGAATATTTTTTTTTATATATTGATCAACGATTTTATTTACAATTGAAAATATACTATTTTTACGAGTACGAAATATAAAATAAAATTTATATATCGATCAATTTATAGGTATCACAAAAAGAAATGTGTGAAAAGAATCATTTCATTCGCAAGTGTAACATTAATGTTTTATTCTCACCTTTGACTAGCGAGATGTTTGAAACGAGGTATAGAGATAGAGACAAAGATAAACAGAGAGAGAGAGAGAGAGAGAGAGAAAAGTTGATTTTTCGCATGGAAAATTGTTTAGAATATCTGGAACGGAATGGGAAAAGTTTACTTTATTGCTTGCGTATACTTATATGTATGCGCGTTAACGCTCTCTAGCGCGGCACCAAAAATAAATGTTACATTTACAATTTTATTTCAATCTCTCACCTTCTTACCTCATCGATATCAATATCTGAAAACGCGTTTAGAATATTTCACTGTAATTATAATTATTATTATTATTATATTGCCATGCGATCGACTCAAACGATTTTCTGAAAAAGAAAAACAATATAAAATTATATATGCGGTTTCGTTTCGTCGACGATCACACACAGTTATATTGTTTAGAATGTTGACGCAATTTGAAAACTATGCTCAATATAAATTTAGTTGACGTCAACCAGAAGCCTGGTCCAATTATTTCGTTTCCATTAACGCCACTTTTAGAAGTAATCGATGACACGAATTAAACGACGGAAAATATTGAAAGTTGACGCCGCAGAAATTCGCAAATTCGAACCGATTAATCGAATATATATTTTATTTAAATTCAGTCAAAATTATTATAAAATTGTTAACATTATCTTTATATGTATGTATTTGTTGAAATAATTGTATTTTGTAAAATATATTAATTTTTAGATCGTTCCGTGTTGATTGATATAAAACACCGCACAATTATGTAAATAAACCGGACTGAAAATATCAAGAACAAACTAGAATTCACAAATTATATTAATATTTATAATAATTCTAAACATCACAGAATTATTAATATATATATGTCGTATAAAAAAATGTAAAATATAGGTGTATATATATATATATATATATATATATATATATATATATATATATATATAAATATAAATATTAATAAAGAATGTATAACAGAGCTTTCAGCTGAAAACGTACAATCACCTGTCCGATGCGTCTGTGTTGTATGCAAGGTGAGCTTTTATTGACTGTACGGTTGAACGAATGCGACGCATCATTACCTGACGACGACTACGACGACGATGACCGTGATGAAAATGAACGATGTTTCCAGAGGAAACGCCCGAACAGGAGTGTGAATCCACTCCAGCGAACTCGCCCAATCGGTGATGTTAATGTTAACAAAGAACACGCTATATAAATTGCTATATCGATACGCCTGGATTCCCAAACACATCGCACATATTCCACACTTATTTTTACACTGTGCCAATCATTCATTGCTCTTATACTATATTATATTTTCTGTTATTTTTTTCAACTCTAATAATTCTCATATATGAAAGCAACGATATATATATTTATATAATATAATATCAATATTTTATCATATATCATTCAAATTCTATATGTATCAATAAATTTAATATAATTATGTTTAATTCAATAATAAGATACAATATAAAATATTTAATGAATTGACCGTTTTATTTATCAGATAAAAAAAAAGTTTTTTTTTTAATGTAAAATGATCTGATTCAATCTCTCAAATTTGTTTAATCCAGTCCCGGTATGTGATTACATTGAGTGACAACTGATGTAATGAGTAACAAGGAAGTTTCACTATGTGGAATACATTAAAATGTTATTTTAATGTGGACGAGGTCAAATTGTGGCCGGTGAACAATTTAACTTGGTTTTTAGTAATAAAATTAATATCAAAATATATAGATAGTTCTATATAAATATAGAACTGATTCCAGTAATAATAATAATATATATATATATATATATATATATATATATATATATATAATCAATTGATTATATCTTTTTATAGAAATAATGCTAAAGCTAATAATTAATATGTTTATCTAAATTAAGAATTCAGTGCGTCTTAAATTTACAGTTAATTATAATGTAAATAACGATTATTTTATTGTTGTTTTAAGATGATATAATTTCTATATAATTAATAGTTCAAATACTTGAATGGCTAAATATGGTATATATACATGTTATTATATTTATCTTTCTAAAATTCTTATTTTTTATGTTAACAATAATATGTATAATATTTAAATTTGTAAACAAAAAAAAGTTATAAACTAGATAAACAAACTCTCGCCACAAAAAAATGATTGTGCGTGTGTATGTATAAATTATAGAAATAAACAGTAATTTTAATCAAGGTTTAGACGCCAATATATCTTTGTGCGAAAAGGATTAATTTAGGTTCAAAAAATAATAATTTGAAAACCACTTCAATTAAATTCATATTTATGAGGTAATTTTTTATTATCCGATTTTTAAATGAAAATGAAAAAAAAATCTTTTCCATAAAAACAAAGGAAATAATAAAGCTATATGCATTAAATATAAATTAAATGCTATTTACAACTATTATTTATTCAATACGATCTAATAATAATAATTGAATACTTTTAATTTTTATTAAATTTAAAATAACATGCTATAATTTTTCAAATATTTTTTCTAAATGTTAGTTACATTGTAAATAATTTTCAAATTTCTATATAAATAAAATCATAATATACGAACAATGAAGAAAAAAACTTGTTACGTAGAGATAAGCCACATATTCGGAAAAAAGATATTTCTTAAAAATAGATCTTGATTTTGATTAAAATTTTTTATTGAAAATTATTATAAAATTGACATTGAGCTATAACAATCACAATATATTATTATAACTTCAATTCCATATGCAAAATATATGCAATAACACATAAAAAAATCTTATTAATACAATTGAACATTATTTCTCTCATCATTCTATTGCAAAATTTATTTATATAATAAAAAACACAATATATCATAGTTAATAAATATGATTTTGAATGTGAAGTTTATCGATATAAAAATGTTCTTTAATACAACGAAAAAACTGATAAATTAATTCTATGTAATTTTTGTTCGTAATAAAATAAAATAATTTGACAAAACAAAGAAATACATGAAGATTGTAAAGAATATTTCATTTAAAGACGATAAAAATCAATTTTTAAAAATATTTCATTTTAGTTTAAAAAATATAAAAGAAAATTAATAAACAATACTAAAATATTAAAAGTTTGTACGTTCGAAAAATATATTTCTCTAAAATAAACAATTTTAGTAGATCTATAAAACGTATATAATATGTATATTATAAGTATAATTTATATCTAAATTTATTATTGATAAAAATTCAATACTATTTATTAAAATAATAAAATAGCATAATTTTGTACATCCTTTAGTAAAATCAAATATTTATCGTCATTGACTTGATTTTACAAATTGATAATATTAAAATGTATGAATTTTACTAATGCCAATTACATTAATATCTCAAAAATGAAAAAGATTTAAATATTTAATGTTACTCAAACATTTATATAACTTAAAAATACGAATGCTTTCATAAATTTGAGCATCACTGACTGCCAAACGTCACAGAGATCAGGTAAGTTTTGCGTTGACATTTTTACTGCTTTCTACGAGTAAAACTGTTTCAAAATGTTCCAAAGTCAAACACAGATATATCTTTGTGTTCAAAGGGGCCAAGAGCCAAAAATATTAACGCAGATCACCGTTTTCGCACAAGCTCCGACATTTTTGATGTAATTATAGATTGCGACATACAGTCGTCACATGTGATTCACCATAAACGCTTTATTAATATGCACAGTATAAAATCAGTGGTTTAAAACCAGAAAAATTGAGAAAATAATTTTAATACCAAAAATTATTTAACCTATTCAATTAACGTGTTTATACGTAATGAACTATTTAATAAATTAATACATTTGTTTGTACTAATCGAAATATATAATATATAAAAATATGTCAATTTCTTACTACACTAAAAATAGTGTAAATATTGCATTTTTTATATTCAATAAACAGTATTTGAGAAAATTGCACAATTTTTCTTTGTCGCTATTAACATACATAATTTTATTTATAGAAATATTGTTTTCCAAAAAGAAGTTCAGAATAAATTAAATTAATTACAATTAATCTTCAGAACTGCTTTTATATAAACTTTCATTACGCCTTTTAAACGTTCTTTTAGGTGTGGGAGGTATTTCACACAGTGATGAATCATGAAAACTACTCGTTTCAGTTTCATTAACACTTGAGTTCAATGATACTTCATTTTCATTACTTTCTTCATATTTTTGTACAGGCTCAGGCAATGATAAACGGGAAGGCGTTAGTTGCGATTCTGACAGTTCTGTTTGTGATAAATCTGTTGATTCAGTATCAATTTCTTCTGATACTGTGGTATTCGACGAAAGATTATTAGGATAGAAAGGTTTTAATACAACACCTTTTTGTAGCATAATTAAACTAACAGGATCATCGAGTTGTAAAAAGTCACAAAATTTGGAATTTTGAGGATTTAAAACAGGGGTAGATTGTTTTCCAATTACCATTTCCGATTCATAAATTTCAGAAGTCATTTCAAAATTAATCGGAATCGAAAGATTCCCTTCCATTTTTATTAGAGTATTCTGTTTTTCTTCATCATCAGGAGTGAAGTTCCATCTACAATTACAATATTAAATGAGTATATTAATTAAAATATTAAAATTAATGTAAAAATATTTTAATTGATTACCGTTCTTGTGAGTTTTTTCCAGGCATAATACAAATACATGGACGAACACTGAGAAAGTGATTTGTTGTTCTTAATATCGTTAACCATTCTAAATCATATTGTAACGATATTGGCATGTTTTCATCATGAGCAATATCTAATATCTAGATAAAAAATAAAATCATATTTTTATTTAAAAAAAATTACAATTTATATTTAATAAATTAGTTTAACAAAATAGTGAACCTGAAGAAATTTTCGATGAGGTAAACACTTATCGAGTGCTAAAAATCGAGTCAATAAATCACTATCTTTATGCGATACTAATGCTGGAAAATGACAATGAAGATGACCGGCAAACCAATAATTAGGTTTTATGTGTTCGAGTAAAGTTTTAAGAGGAGGTGATCCAAGTTTTCCATTCCTAATATCGTTCCTAAAATTATTTTCTATTAAACAAGTTTATAAAAAAAAAATACCAAACATTTATTGAAAAAAATATATTACTCAAAAAACGGTTTCTTTTTAAGTAATGATTGTACATTTCCATATTGTGTAATATCTAATGGCCAATCATGAGACAAAAAGATATCTAATTTTCCACTCAATTGTCGTAGTCTAAATACCTAAAATTACTTTAAATATAAATAAAAACAAATGAAAAATGAGCAAAAGAAAATAGTTTTTTATACTTCGAGATTTCTATAATGATACACGCTACGTTTTGTATCTTCAGAGTAAGGAGAACATTCAAAATGCCCTTTTGAAAAATCATGACCTTTATAAATCCCAGAAATCCCTAGAAAAACAAAATAAAATATGGCAAAACTTGTTACCACTAAATAATTTATACATTGTGTTGTAAAAAATATACCTCCAATTCTAAGACCTCCTATGGAAACAACTCCGGCATTACCTAAGTAAAAAATGTTTGGAGCTACCCAACCACCATACGGCAGTTCTTGCAAAAAATTTGAAGCTTCATGATTTCCACCAATAAAAATTGTAAGTATCGGAGCTTTCTTTTGTCCACTATAATAACTAAAAAATATAAAAATATTTAATATAAAATATAACTACTTTTAAAATCTTTTTATTTATCCGGTACTCGAATCGGTATATTTATATATAATTAGTATTGAGGTATATAATACTTTATATTCCAATACGAGAAAATATATTATGAAAGAAGTATAGCTTTTTTATTTCAGGATTTATATTGTCACATTTTATCAATTTAAATAGTTTTAAGCGACTAAGAAACCATCATTGAATAACTTCTCACTAATATAAGATTATGAAATATTTATGTTGGATAATAAATAAAATAAAATACATACATCATTGTATATCAAACGTATAGTTAAAAAACAAAATAAATACATTTTTGTATTAAAACAATTTCTGTGGTCAATCATAAAACGAGTTTTAGGTTATAACATCCACTATGGATATTTAAAATATCATTATCAAAATTAATCTATTCTATAATCATTTATGACGACTCGCATTTCTTCTTACTCTTCGTTCTATATTTTTTTTATACATTTAGATCGTACTTTAATTTAAAAATAAATAAACCGTAAACAGAAAGAAACACATAATGTCAAATGTTTAGGTTAGAAAGTTGTTATTTTAATTGTCAATATTGTTGACATAAAAACCTCATGGATAAACAACAATATATAAAGATTAAAAAAAGAAACAATAACAAAATCAAAAAAAAAGGAAAGTAGTATGCATAACGAACAGGTGGAAATCTCCAATGGTTCGATATTTATTGGGAACGGCTAACGTTTCGAGATCATCCAGATTGCGGGTGGCTTGGAAGTCTCCGCAGCAAAGCAGCAATTGAGGCTGCTGAGGCAACGGAGCCGCCAACAAAGTTTCGTAAACGGTTGACAGTTCGCCGTGAAGACATCCTTCCACCGCCACTATCATCACGTATTCGACTGCCGCCGCTACGGCACGTTCACCATAACACTAATATTTACGACCATTACAAAAAAACATTATATTTTTAATTTTATTTCTTTCATTAATTTCAAAGTGCCGATATAATTTTAGGAAAAATGAAGGAAATTAGAGAGTGAACGTGCCGAAATGTAGCCGGCGACAATGGTAAAATAATCAATTCTTTCTTTAGAAATGTATAATTAAATGGAAGTAATCAAAAATTTATTTATATGAAATATTTTCGATTTTTCGGAAGTTATAAAGAACCAATAGAAGATTATTATTATTCATAAATTATTTTATTGTCTGCAATATTTTTCTTTTTTAAATGGTTGTAAAAATATCTTTTAGTAACAGACTAATATAACAATAAGCGTGTACCGTATAGTATGTTCAAAATTGAACGAAGTTTTAAGCGTACAACATGTAATCGTAAAAAAATATTCAAATTTAAGCGTGAAAAATGTATTACCCTCAATTACAATAAAACAATCCGTAGTAAAAATTCTGTTCTTTACGATATATGAGGAAAAATTGGGCGCTAGTTGTTAGGTTTCGAAATATTTGTTAAAACCTTTAAAGACGTCCTCTTTGTCAAAGCGCCATTCCCTACTTTGTGGACTTTTTTAGATGAAATCAACGAAATTACGCAAATTATGAATATAATATTTTCAATAAAGAAATTTATAAGGAATATTTTATGTTTGAACATCTTTTCATTTTGAATAATAGTTTTGAAGTTGTAAGCGATAAGTCTAATTTTGGGTGGTTTTCGGTAAATATGAGAGGAAGCTTCCTTCCCTTTTTGGATGGCGTAACTTTTTGTATTTTTTTAGCTTATTATTTAAAATGTGTTTTCTAAAATGTAATTAAAAGTTTTGAAGTAACAGTTGTGTTTCTTATTTTTTCAAAATGAGCCCTTTTGTTCATCAAAAATAAAAAGTATTTTTTTATAGTATATAAGTAATACAATTGTGAAATAAAACAAAAATGACAAAAGACAAAATATATATATTATTTTTTATATTAACAAGCGTATAATTTAGTGGAATAATATTTAATTTAAAAATTATATATATATATATATATATATATATATATATATATATATATATATATATATATATATATTTATTTATATATATATATATATATATATATATATATATATATATATATATTTATATATATATTTATATATATATTTATATATATATATATATATATATTTATATATATATATATATATATATATATATATATATATATATATTTATATATATATTTATATATATATTTATATATATATATATATATATATTTATATATATATATATATATATATATATATATATATACATATATATGAGAAAAACGTATATCACAAAATAAAAAAATGAGTGGCACATAGACTCAATATTGTTCAATAATACGACACATATGAGATTCCAGAAATAAGACAAAAAAAGCGAGAAATAAATGCGAAAAAATATTTATGTTAAAGTTAATTTTATATTTATTATTATTATTACTATATATTCTACTTATGTATCGTATTATTATTTTATAAATTATTCTAACATAAATTTCAAAATACATTTTAATACTATCTAACGTAAAAATACGATATGATAAGTGATTGAGAATTATTTATAAGGACACTTCCAAAAATATTACCTCATTTTGATATTTCATTATCGCAAAAATATGATACTTATTATTACTTTGAAAGTAATGATATATTCAATAAAATAAGTTTATTCAGTTATATTAAAATTTTAAAGGTACTAATTGTTTTAATAAATTTATACTCATTTTTAATGTCTCTTTATATTAGAATTAATAGCAACGAAAATACACGTACACGTGAAAATTCAAAAATATGAGGAATATTTATAACTATTTATGGCACAAAATAAATTTATTCCAAATCAGGTGATTTGTCGTCCTTTTCTGGATGATTATAAGGTGGTGTCCAAAAATGAGGTTTCCAAAACTGTAATATTTCTGTATCATTTTGTTCAGACGGTACATCGTTTTGACTTAAATTCAATCTTTCTAATATTCTATTTAATGTATGGTCCTGTAAAAAACAGACATGTAAGTAAAATATAGGATTTATCATATATTATATACAAGTATTATGTATACAACATACATCACTATTATTATTATTATTGCTATTGTGAGTTGTTCTATTATTTAAATTTGAGTCCATTAAATTTGTTGGTGTGCAAGATTGTGATGGAACATCGATATCTAACAAGTTTATTTGGGAATTGATAGAATTGATATCGCTCTGAGATTTTTGAATATTTTTACCATTTGTTTTTGACTTATTGTGAGAACCTGGAAAAATTTAGTATGTAAATTATTTATAGTTTAATAGAAAATTATTACAAAAATAGTTTTTTTTTATTTTTTCTTTGTTTATAAAATATGATAATGATATAATTACAAGCGACATTTAATTCCAAGTTAGAATTAGTTGATTCTCGATTTTCACGGCGATTTAATCCTAAAATAAATATTGAAAATGATACATAATGTTTGTAGATTAATATAAATATTTAAAAATTGTAAACCTTTAGTTAAATGAGTTGGATATATCCACCCATTTTCACTAAAAACACTTGAATATAAAATATCAGTAAAACTTCTTAATTGAGTTTGTGGTATTATATTAAAATTATATTTTGAACCAGATTTTTTGTCTCCAAATTTAAAATTAGATGCAGAACAAGCAACATTTGTTTCTACATCGTGAGATACTGTCGCATGAGCATTATCTGGGTCGTCTTCTTAAAATACATTTACATAAATTTAAAACGATTATATTTTAATTAATTTATTAAATAACTAGGTATTTTTTATATAAATACATACCTAATAATTCTACAGATTGTGGATCATTTATCTCAGATGAAGTAGTATTAATGCATGGAATATTATAATCATTATTATATTCGTCGATTGAATGAAAGTCCTTTAAATAAAAAGGAAAATTAAATATATTCATTAAAATAATTAGTAAAAGTATTAAAATATAATAAAACAATATAGAAGATGAAGATATGAATAAATTTAGTTTAATATTAATTACATACAGTGGTATTGTTATAAGATTCTGACAATGTGAGCGCAGAAGCAGTTTCTAATAAATGATCAGATTCATTTTCTACTGCATCTGAAGACGAATTCGTCAAATCAAGTTGATTATTGAGCGATGATAGAGTTAATGATAAATTTGCGAGTTCTGGAGATGAAGATGAACAGTGTAATCTTCTAAATTCATCATGCATATTAGATTTATTTTTATCTAGAACTAAAATAATTTGAAGTATTATAACGTAATATTTTATAAGAATACGTGCATTGAAATTATAATGAAAAAAACCTGGATTCTTATGTAGTTTTGTATCTTTTTTGCAACTTTTCATAGATGTGTGTTGGGAAGGAGCAAATAAAGTATTTAAACTTACTTTTAAAGATGGTAGTTTTGAATCTAATTCACAATTTGTAGAAGATGTTTGTGATGACCTAAATATTTGAAATATATAAAATTACAATATGCGAGAAAAAAAAATTGAAAAAATCAATTTAATACTAACTGAGCAGATAATGAAACATTTAATTTACTATTGGTTGGTTCAGAAAGATGTTGTATATTTCTATCACTTGATGAAGGTATAGAAAAGGAATATGGTGATGTATTTTCATTTTTATTTATTTGACTTATGGCATCGGTATTGAATAAGGAACTATTTTCAGGAACGTCATTATTTGAAACTTCTTGTCTGATATTTCGATACCAATGGGAAGAACTTGATGCATCGTTATAAGAGACATTTTCAGGAGATAAATAATTTGTATTTCTTAATGTCTTTAATGAATGTTTCATATTTGATGTGCAGTTTTTTGCCATTTCATGATTCAGTCTCTATAATATAGTAAAAATATTAATATAAAATTTTCATTTTAACATTTTATATAAATAAAATACCTCAATTAAATTATTCATCTGTGCCATATGTTGTGTTTGTAATGTAAGTAATTGATTAATATACCATTGCAAATCTCTACATTTTTGAAAAAATGTTGGTGGTCTGACCTGAAATCTATAATAATTTTGATTTTTAATTATCATTTAATTTATAGGAAATGTATTTGTATTATCCAAAATTGCTAACTTTAAAACCAATGTGTCTGTTTCGGTGTTAAGATATCCCTCGCTAGCTAATAAATCAAGACGAAAAAATCTGTTATATCCCCAACATTCTCCCATTTCGAAATCGGATGCAAATTCTCTAATGATATTTTTGCTAGAATCTCTGGAGGTTTGGTGAATCATTTCGATTCGATATTCATATTTAGATGTTTCTGGTAAACCAGCACTTAGTTCTAAAAATACAGATAGGTAGTTACCCCTAACTACACCATTTCCATCAGGATATACTTTAAGTCTCCAACATAGTCCACTAACATTCAAAGGAGCTGAATAAACTGGATCAGCTTTATGTTGCAATTGAGAGAAACCAGTGATAGTAAATGTACTACTATCATAACCTGGTACAATTTCACTATGAAAATCAGCAGGTACAGGTGCTGATACGAAACCAGCCATGGGTTTCATTCTTACTTGATGAATCATTTTGGATAATTCATTACTTTTAGATATTAATTCTGATCTTGTGCAGGTATTCAATTGATGTTCGATTTGTTGCAACAAATTTTCTAATATCTCAATTTCTTGTGTTAATGTATTTCGTTGACCGAGAAGTGTTAATAATTTTACTTTCAAAGAAGAATCTAGACGAGCTATCATTAACTCAACAGCATATCTAATTTCACGAACGCGTTCATCTTTCGCAGCTCTGACTGATTCTACATTTCTTTCAACATCTTGTACGAGACTGATTATTTCCATAAAACGATGTCGTAATTGTGCAATTTCATCTCTTATTTGTGCAACATGCTGTTCATAGACTTCTTCCAAAGGCTTAAACGTATGACCGGAATGTGTTCCTCCCCATAATGCACATTGATGGCATATACAACATCGGCATGTCCAACAGTACACACTCAATTTTTCGTGATGACTTATGCATCTATCTCTATCGACATCTTTTTGAGCTAAACTTCCATTTTGTTGTATGGATTCTATCTGTTGAGTTACTTCCTCTACCCATCGACAATTAACTAACTCGTGGAGATGAAGAGATGCCCTGCAGTGAGGACACTGAGATCTTTGTTCAGTTAACCAACGTCGCATACATCCATAACAACATAATTTGGAACAATGTGGACATAGATGAGCGTCAACTAATTTTTCCATACATATAAAACATCGAAATACTTCAGCTAACGTCTAAAATATAAATAATAAATATATAAAAATAAAAGGCAAACACGATATCCAAAAAATAAATTTAAATATTTATAGTAAATTTAAAATCAGTTTAAAATAATTATAAAAAAGATTTATAACAAACACTTATGTCAAACAAAAAAAATATTAAAAAACTGGTGACTGATATTAAAAGTAGTATATGAAATTAATTCAGTATAAATATTGATAATTGAAATAACATAAAAAGATAAAAAAAAATAACATCTTAAATAGAATTTCGAATGTCTGAACACATTAATTTTCATATATCGTAACAATAATAGTGAACTCATATATGTAGTACAAATAATGTATATAACTTTATCATAAAAATGGAGCTATAGATTATATATATCAACTACATACTATTAAAAATGGAAAATGTCACAAGTTATATCATTGTCTGTTGACACATTATTTGTTTTGAAATTTAATTTAATTAATTAGATATTATTCTATAGTACTTAGTTTTATCCATTAAATGAAATTGGAGATTATAATTCAATTTAACTTGAATGAAAACGAGCACGAAGATGACAAATAAATAAAAAATAAATAAAACCTAAGAAAAACAATGAATGTGTAATCAAATAAGAATAATTGATTTTAGAAAAGATCGTAAAGGTGAAAGGCAAGATATTCTATGAAATTGATATAATATAATATAATGATTATTATATACCTCGACTATGCTATCTTCATCAGCCATAACGGCTCCTTTTAGGTCTTTATGTCAATTGACATCACCAAAATCTATCCGTCGCCAATCAACACTGTTTCGACAATTAAGCGTTACCAACTATTTCAATTTAAAATAAAAAATATATTTATAATAATATTTTTATTTTATTTTATATTACGTATTAAGTAAATGTTTTTTTTGATCCTTTCAATTTTATAAATTGAATTTCATTTTATGAAAAACATATTTAATATAATAAATAAAAAATTATTAATTTTATTGTCGCATTTAAGAAGCGAAATTATTTTTAAATAAAATCATATATTATTAAAAAAAAACAATCAATTAAAAAAAATGAATTTTATCAAAATGATATATTTTTTTAATATTGATATTTATTTATACAATTGTAAATCTACTTTTTGTAATTATAAAATTTATAATTAACGAATTAAAAATTATCTGTTACATTTGATTGTCAAATTAATTATAATTCAATCGTAATTTTAAAATGAAAACTTAACAGACGTTTGTTACCAGCCATTACTCATGTGATCACTTTAAGGTTATCTGTCAAACGTATACTTGTGAAATTTGTTGATAGTTTATGATATTTTTAAATTTATACTAAACTTTTATTTAATTATATATTATCGTTGCGTTTTATTAATTTCTATTGGGTAAAATTGACGAACAATATTTTTTTCATATTACTGCTGAGATCAGAATTATAAAAACACTATTGTATTATATTTCAATTTCAGATAGAATTTTAATTAGAAAATGTCTGCATTGACTCGAATATTACCTAAATTAAATTTTACTTATATTCGTAACTGTACTAATACGTCAAAAAAAGAATCTCCTTTAAAGAATTTATTGGATAATTCGGCATCTTATAATGATGCATATATTGAGTCAGAGTGGTCCACACAGCCTTATACGAATGTCCCTAAAAGAAAAAAAGCCAACGAGAAGTTATTAAATTCTAAAGATTTTAATATTATACTTTTTCCTGGACAAGGTACGCAGTACTTAGATATGCATAAAAAACTCCTCCAATATCCAGGAGCTAAAGACATATATGATCGCGCCAATGACATTATTGGGTATTATTTAAGGTTTATGTTCTAATATATTTTAATACTAAATTTTAAAATAATATAAATATTAAAATATAGATTTGACTTAAAAAGTATTAATACTAAAGAACAATTAGAGAAATATTGCCAACTATCTATAGTTGTGGCTAGTTTAGCCGCCATTGAATGTTTGCGTGATAAATATCCTACTGCATTATCCTCGTGTATAGCAACAGCTGGTTTCTCTTTGGGAGAAATAACAGCTTTGATTTTTGCCGGTGCATTATCTTTTGAAGATGGTATTATATAGTGACAATAATATTATAAATAAATATATAAAATTTTAATCTATTTTTTTTTAATAGGATTAAAAGTCGTTAATATTCGTTCTTTAGCAATGGAAGCAGCTAGTAAAGATAATCCTGGTGGTATGTTAACTGTAATACAGACACATGATTCAAATATATCAGAAGCCATTAATGATGCAAAAGATTATTGTATAAAAAATGGTATCCAAAATCCTATTTGTTCTGTAGCCAATTATCTTTATCCACAATGTAAAGTTATGTCTGGCTCCAAAATGGTTAGTCGACATATATATATATATATATATATATATATATATATATATATATATATATATATATTTATATATATATATATATATATATATATATATATTTATATATATATACATATATATATATATATATATATATTTATATATATATACATATATATATATATATATATATATATATATATATATATATATATATATATATATATATATATATATATATATATTGAGTAATAAATATTTAAATTTTGTTTTATATTTTTAGGCTTTGGAATTTTTAGAAACAGAAGGAAAGAAATATGGTTTTCGTCGGACAAAACGTTTACGAGTAAGTGGACCTTTCCATACAGATGCGATGAAAAGTGCAGTCGAACCTGTTAAAGCTGCATTGAAATTATGTAATCTTGAAAAACCGGAAATATTGGTGTATTCTGCTGTAAATAATCGTCCATACAATAGTTCAAAGGAAATTATTACAACATTACCACAACAGGTTAGTATTTTCTTATACATGTTCTTAAAAAAATACTGATAAATACTTTTCTTTTTAGATTGTCAAGCCTGTGAAGTGGGAACAGTTAATGCATTTGCTATATTCCCGTCCTAAAGGTCACGAATTTCCTCGAACTTTTGAAGTAGGTCCTGGAAACACTTTACGTACTATATTGCGTCAAGTAAATGCATGTGCATGGGATTCATCAATCGCAATTTTTGAATAATTGTGTTTTGTATTTAATAATAAATTTAAATTTTGACAATTAAATAGATTTTTCAAATAAATTGTGTAACCTTTGAACTGTTTATATCGAGTATACTTTTCACAAATATAAAAAAAAACTTACATTTGCATTGTTGTTCAACGAATCAATTGCATTTTTTTCCTGAAGAAGGTTTGTAAATAAAGACCTTTTAAAAATATATATTAGGCTGGCAATTATTTTAATTCACAAAAGCATATATTAATAGATATAAAACAACATGTTCAGTTTAGTTTTTGTATATTAATTTTTGAAATAATTTAAATAAAACTCTGAAAGACCTATATTTTTATCAATTTTTCCTAATTAAAAAACTATTTGCTCAGACAACGTGCAAAATGATATTTATAATTTTCTGGCACGCACACATAAAACATTTTATATTACTAATCAACATATTATATAGTAATAATTTATGATTAATGATAATTATCACTTTTAATGTTAAATAATCATTACTTTGTAGATTAACAAATGAATAGAATTTTATTAAATATTAAAACAAAAGAAAAACATACAGGGTTTTAAATATATTTTTTTATGCAAATGTAATTCATAAATTACCTAGCTGGTTAAAATATCAATAGATAATATTTTTTGTATCGTTTAATCATTTATTTCATTTTACATATTTTACCTCATTCTGATTTTTCACACCAAAATAACAGTCTGTTCAAAATTTAGCCATGCTTATTATAAAAAAAAAAAATTATATATATTTTGCCAACTTTTATAAGTAGCATCCGGGTTATGATTCCCCAGTCCCATTCCCCCTCGTTAGGTCACTATTTGCGGAACCTTGGGTTTAAGAAACGCTAATTTATTTAAATGATTTACTTATAGGTATGGACATCATACAAAGTATTTAAACTATTCCATACGTCACTTTCAATGACAGTATGCAGGTTATTGGGGAGAAGGGAGGGGGGCAACTATGCGATGTGTCAGTTAGAAAGATTTCATTGGCTGTTGTTGGTGTGTTCTGACATTTTCAATAAGATAATTTGTTTTGACTATTACATCATATATTTATTTACTTAAATGTAAGTTTTTTTATATTATTATTTATATTTATATTGTAACACACAAAATAAAACCTTGAAAATAATAAATATTTCAGCGATATGGAGCCTTCTAACGAATTAGGCGATATAAGCAGTGCTTCCGGTGCAAAACCGAATAGCCTGCAATTACGCGTACGATTAGTATACGGAATAGGACATATTTTAAATGACATGTGCGCTTCTATGTGGTTTACATATTTATTAGTATATTTTCATTTAGTACTTGGATTCGGTGCCGCACAAGCCGGGGCGATTTTACTCATTGGTCAAATCGCCGATGCTCTTGCGACTCCATTTGTTGGATTTCATTCAGATTTGTCTCATCCATCAGCTTTATGTTCATATGGACGAAGAAAGTCTTGGCATTTATTTGGTTTCTTTTTGATTATTGAATTTTAAAATTTATTATACGTGTTTTAAACATTTCATTTTTTCTTTATATGTATATTTAATAGGAACGGTATGCGTTTTGTGTTCATTTCCATTTATATTTTCACCATGTATTGAATGCGAAAATACTCATAAATGGGCTCAACTTATATATTACTCGGCGTTTGTTGTTATATTTCAAATTGGATGGGCCGCTGTTCAAGTCAGCCATCTTTCGCTGATACCTGAACTTACATCAGATGAACATGAACGCACTCATTTGACAGCAATTAGGTAATTTGGTTTAATTATGTTATTTTTTCGTAACAAATTGAAAAATAAGTGTTGCATGTACTTTTTTAGATATAGTTTTACTGTGTTCTCAAATGTATTAATATATGTAGTCACTTGGGTCGTTCTCCATATCACTACTGATTCAAATCAACAGGTATTTTTAATGTTAATTACTTATTCATGTATATGATATTCTATACTTCTTTAATAAATTATATTTCTATAGATTGGTCCTGATGATGCATATAAATTTCAACAAATAGTTGCAGTTGGTGTCGGTACTGGAGCGTTTGCTTCTATATTGTTCCATTGTTTTTTGCGAGAACCAATTCCAAATTTTCATAGCGATATTTCTCCATTACTACCTCAAAGTACCACTTTAGTATCTCATCGTTCAATGTTAAAAAGTTCAAGTTTTTATCAGGTATTATTATATGAATAGTATTTATATTAGCAACAAATGAATAATTACAAAAACTTACAGCATTATTAGCTATCTAATATTTAAATTTTTGACGAATGTTTTGATAAAATGAATGTCAGTATTTGGAAATGTACATATGTGTAACTAGTTATCGATAAATGCTTGGTATTTATATAAATACACATATTTATTATAGTATGTAGTTGTTGATTATTCATTAATTTGTTTATTATGGCATAATTGATAAGAAAATTGTACATTAGTCATATGTTTAATCAGCCTGTGTATTATTAAACATATTTATAGGTTGGATTCGTTTATATGGGAACAAGACTTTTCGTTAATTTAAGTCAAGTGTTTATTCCATTATATTTACATAGAACTTTGTCATTACCTGGTGTAGCATTAGCGTCTGTACCTTTAGCTATGTTTATTTCTTCATTTTTTACATCTTTAATTGTTCGTCCACTAAATCAATTTTTAGGTAGAAAGGTATATAATTTTATACAAATGTATCTAATATTATATATTTATTTGATAGAAAATTAGAAATACTTATAATTTTATTTTGTTTTAGATAGCATATTCTTTTGGTGGTTTGATCGCTTTAGCAGGTTGTATTTGGATGTTTTTTGGACATGGAGAAACTTATGCAACATATCAAATATACGTCGTAGTTATAATTTTTGGTTTGTTGATTTATTTGTTTTTTTTCTATTTTTTATTTGTTGAAAAATATTAAAATATTATTAATAAAAAAAATGTAGGTGCTGGTGGTGCGTTGATGTTGGTTACAAGTTTAGGTTTAACTGCTGATTTAATTGGAAATGCCACTAATACTGCAGCGTTTGTTTATGGATCTATGAGTTTTTCCGATAAATTAGCAAATGGCTTGGCAGTCATATTAATTCAACATTTGTATATTTTTAACATTTTTATCGAATTTTATATATTTGAACCATTTCATTTATATAAATAAAATCATATTTATTTCAATTGTTACAGATCAGAGAGTGCGGATTCTGATTTTTATCGTTTGGCAGTATCGTTAAGTTGTGGCGGAGCAGCAACGTTTGCAATATTGGTCATTTTATCTATCCGTTTGAATAGTCAGTCTAGAAATTATATTAAATATTATTTATTACGTTTGTTTAGATTAAAACGAAGAAGTAATAAATCATTTTTGTAAATAAAAATTTACATTGATAATGCTCAAAAATACAGCTTTAAATTAGATTAGTATTTTAAAGTCATTTATGTATATAAAATTTTGATTTGACAAATATTTATTTAAAATGATGAACAAATATTTAAATAAATAGCAAATTTTTATAATAATGTAAAACGGTTTAATAAATAGATTGCTTTTATATATTACCTGTTCCAGGCATGATAATAGCACCAGAAGAAGACGATACAATTATTGATTCCACTCAATCGTGAAATTTAAGATTTTAAAATATTAAATAGATCTAAAATAGCATTAAAAGTATTCCTAAATATTCAAAGGGTCGAATTTGCACAAATCTATTGAATGCGAATGTAAAACATTCCAAATTTATCTGTGATATTTTATAAAGTCGTGCATTTACGATATTATATAGTTTTATATATACATGTGTATTTATTGAGAATTTTTTATATAGTAAAATATATGAATATTAATTATTTTACAATATAATGTATATTTAATTATTTTAAGATCTGATTTGAGAGATTTAAATTCATTTTAAATGATTTTAATAATACACTTTTTAAAATTGCATTGTCTATTTCATTTGTTAACTAACTAAAATACAGAAAGAGCTATAACTATTACTCTGTGAAACAAAACAGAAATTATTTGAATGATTCAAAATAACTAACAATACATGAAAATCACATTCGAGTATTTGAAGTATGAACTATTTTTTCTCATGTCCATAATGATATTCTTCATATTTGGGAAACGAATCTGGACCTTTTATATCTTTCGGTTTTGTTAATGCTTTAGTATTATATTTTTCTTCTAAAAGGGCTGCATTTTTCTTTTTAAGCTGCATTATAGCTAGATTTTTTTGTATTTCTTCATCTTCTGGTGGTTCTTGCCTGTAAATATAAAATTAAATACGCGAACTTCATATTCTTGTTAATTAATTTTGATGAATATTCCAGTACAGAATATTACCTTCGAAACCTTAACCACGATTCCCACTCTGCTGGTTTTTCAGCATTAAAACCGCTTTCACCTCCTATTGGTTTGAACCAGCGTGCAGGTTTTCTTTTCCCTCGAGAAGGATCTGCAGGTATTTCATAATATTCGTTGCCTAAATAATCTTTTCCTGTTGGATAGAATAATGGAATAATAATTAAATTAAATATAAAATTACACCATTGAAGTAATTCAACAAAAACGATTAGCTTTAAATATTTATTTAACAATCTTGGATTTTAACTTTCTACGCTGATTTCAAACGAATTTCGCGTATTTTAAGTAATAAAAGCGGGCATAATGTTTATGAACCATATTAAATAAAGGTCTGATCGTATAATAAAATAAAATCAAGTGTATTTTATTAGATAATAATACAACACTTACCTATAAGATTTCCTCTAATTTGTTTTGGTTTTAACGATAAGACAAAATTATTCCAAATATTTAAAAATAATCGTGGAGTACGTCGAGCCATTTAATGTAATTACTTTATATATTAGCAGATATTTTATGTACTACGCCTCTTTATACAGTGCTTTGACATTTGACAGAAAGTATTTTTTTATTTAGGTCAGCCTAAAGACTTTAAAAAATGACCATTGTAAAATATATTATTTTCAGAGAAAAAAATAAAAAAATCATTATTATAATATAAATTTTTAGTAATAATCGGAAAATTTTAAAAATATTAAAAATCAAATTTGACAATGTATTAGTTAACTATAATATTTTTCTATTTTTTATTTATTTTTTAAATATAATACAAAATAATTTGAATTTTATAAAATAAAAAATATTAAAAAAGAAAAGTAATTGATTTTCCTCGCTTGAAATTATTTCTGTAATTTGGTCTTGTAATTTTTCAACATTAATTGTGTATATTAAAGAATTAGAATATATTTAAATTTAATAAAAATAAAACCAAATTTTATAATATAAATATTTTCAATATATTAATATTTTATTTTATTTTTATATTTTGAAAATCAATCGTATTGTTAATATTTCAAAAAGTTTTATACCTTTTATTTACAATTTAGACATTTAATGTAGTGTTAAATCGATACAACTTTAAAAGTAAACTACATATTATAGATATATTTTGCGATAAGATATGATTAATAAAGCTTTTCTATTATTCTCAAATATTCTATCTATTTATAATATATATATATATATATATATATATATATATATATATATATATATATATATATATATATATATATATATATATTATAATAATAATTGATGTTATTCGAATTTCTTTTTTTATATAAATGTTTAAATTAAATTTTCAAAGAATATTATAAAAAAAACATCCATTATAGTCAAACGCCTATTTTTAGGCAATCAAAATATTTTATCACATTTTGTATATGTATATTATAAAATAATATACAAATATATCACCGAATTCAAAAATTTTTTCTCATTGTTTGTTAGATTAATTTTATAAAATAATCATTAAATCAATAATGAAAAATTGATGCTAATTGTGTAATCTGACATGATTCACATGTAATAAATTTAGATCGTTTAAATTAAAAAACGGTGTATAATATTTTTTTATAAGATGTTTGTGAAAAACAAACCGTGTCGTGAGAAAAGAATATTAACTGAATTTTGTTGATGCATTTTAATCAATACGATCTAAAAAAATAGTTGAAGAATCACCGATAGTAATATTATAAATGTTTGTATTCTGATAAAGTTAACCGAAATGTATTTCGATTGCTTATAGTTTTAAGTAAAGTTTTAACAGTGCTATATTCCGATTTTACGGAATAATAGTAATAATGAATTTTTTGAAATATAATAAATTTATCATATCGATTTTATTTTTTTATTATAATAATAAATGTAATTGCCAACTGTTTTACAATGAAATAGACCATGCTATATGTGAAAAGAACACACAATGCGATTCTTGTTTGATGACACATATAAAATGTAATTGGTGTAGTGATGAAGATTTTCAATCATCACCGCAATTAGCTAATGCCGCTTGTAATACATACGAAAGGTAAATTAATATTATGAGAATAATAAATATATAATTCGATTATTTTTAAATAATATTTATATTAGAAATGTAATTTTGTTACGTCGCAGGCTAATTCAGTTTGGTTGTCCAGAAAATGCGATACAGAAATCGCAAAATCCTGAAGTGACGACGATTAGAGACAATCCATTCACTGATGCAAATTATGAAAATATGGATCCTATTCAGATTAAACCACAAGAAATTTCAGTGATTTATACGCCTTGTAAGTATATAAATTTAATCAAATTTGACAAGTAATAAAAAATATATTTTTAATATCAATGAAAAAATAAATTAGTTGAACAGCAAAGTTTTACATTCACCTACAAACCAGCTAAAAATTATCCTTTGGATCTTTATTTCTTGATGGATTTAACTTATAGCATGAAAGACGACAAGGAAACTTTAGTTAGTCTTAGAATAGATTTAATGTCGGCTTTAAAAAATCTTACAAAACATTTTAGGTTGAGTATTATTGAAAAAATATTAAAATATGACACGAAAATAGTATTAATTTTATTAAAAAGTTAAATTATAAATTTAGAATGGGATTTGGAAGTTTTGCTGATAAAAAACTAATGCCGTATGCTGATATGACTGAATCTCGTCTGAAAAATCCATGTACGGCCGTTGGTGAGACATGTGAGATTTCTTATGATTTTAGACATAGATTAAAGTTCACCAATGTGGAAGAATTCGTCAAAGTTGTAAATGCCAGTGACATAACAGGAAATTTGGATAATTCTGAAGGTGGTATGGATGCGTTGATGCAAGTCATTGTTTGCGATGATGAAATAGGCTGGGATCCAAAATCACGAAAAATGATCCTTATTGCCACCGATGGTATGTCACACTTTGCTGGAGATGGAATTTTAGGTAAATTTTTATATATATCTTAAATTGAAAAAAAAATACGTATTAAAAAAATTAATCGGTAGATGTGGTAATATGAGTTTATTTATTTTTTAATCATTATCAGTGACGTTTATAGCCTTTTCGGATATAAATTGTCGTTTCGTGGTCAGCTGTGCAAATAATATTTTGATATAATATTATTATTATTACTATTAGGTGGAGTTACAAAGCCGAATGATAAAATGTGTCATTTAGACGAAGAAGGGTTTTATTCTCAAGCAAATTATATGGATTATCCGTCTTTGGAGCAAGTTTATAGAGTTCTTTTGGAAAAAAAGGTGATTAAATATTGTGACATATTCGAAGTATATATATATATATATATATTTTTAAAGCACAAGTATTGTGCTTTAAAAATATATGTAAAATATATGTAAGAACAAAACAACGACATAAAAGTAGGATATTATAATTAAAATTTTGTTTGAGAATGGTAAATATTTTTTTCAGCTTGGAAATAACACGCGAACTTTTCGACATAACAATAATGAAATAATTGTTAGAATTTAGAATTTTGTGATTAAAAGTAAATTGAAATATTAATAATTAATAATAACATGAATAATAATAGTTTTTTAAATAATAACAGGAGAATTTTAGCATGATTCTCAAATTATAAACTTAAAATGTAAAGTCATGAAAATATATTATATTTTTGTTAATTTTAAGGTTAGCGTCATATTTGCTATTACTAGCGAATTTCTTGGTTATTATGAAGAATTAAAGAAATTGCTTCCATCAAATACATATGTGGGAATCCTTGCTAGCGACAGTTCTAATATATTATCATTGATAGAGAAAGGATATCATTATATATCTAGTATAATAAATTTCGAAGTGGAAACGGATGACGACATTGACTTTGTAATATCATCTAGATGTGGAGACGATGAAAATAATATGATGGAAATTACTTCATCTTGTACCAATGTGACAACTGATAAAGAGTACACGTTTAAAGTCGATATGAAACTGAAAAATAAGGGACAGATTTTTAATAGTATGGTATGAAATGTGATAATTAAACAAATATTTTAAATTCATTGCGCGTTAAAAATTTGTGTACTGTATACTTTTGATTATCCTATAGATATTTTTGAAATTTATAGAATAAAAAGATTTCCATTCGAGAAACTCAATTGGGAAAAGATGTTTTGGTTGTAAATATAAATTTGGCTACTCAATGCAATTGTACCGAATCATCGGATATTTCTTTGAAATGTCAGCAAAATGCTAAGTTTTCATGTGGAAAATGCATATGCAAACCTGGCTGGTGAGTTTCAGTCTACATGTAAAATACAAATGAGGAATTATTTATGATATATATATATATATATATATATATATATATATATATATGTGTATATATTAAAGTAATGATATGATTTAAGGTTGGGAAAAGATTGTGATTGTGAAATTAATAAGGAAAACATCCAAATTGACAAATGTTTTGCATCTCATGATAAGATTCTATGCTCTAATAACGGAGAATGTGTATGTAATTCGTGCCAATGTGAAAAAGGTTGGACTGGAAAATATTGCGAATGTCCTTACTGTCCTGTCGAAAGGTTCGCTTGACTTTTTTGTTTCATAATTAATTTTTAAATTATATATGTTATTGTAAATAACTTGGCCGTTGATATTTGAAGCGGTTTAAAATGAAATTAATATTTTGTAATTATAAAAATAGTGGTGATTCTATTATTTAAATTAATTTTGCTGATGATTTTTTGAAAGAAACTTCGGAGCCGTATGCGGCGGTAAACAGAAAGGAAGATGTGAATGTGGAAAATGCATTTGTCGCGAAGGTTGGTCAGGTCCAAGTTGTTCATGTTCCAATACTTTATGTACAACACCTTGGGATAATACGTTATGTTCTGGAAATGGAATATGCGATTGTGGTAAAATAATCTATAAATTATGTCTTATTATAAAATATAAAATATCCTTGTTATAAAATTCAAATCATTTATTTATTTTTTACTATTGACAGAAACGTGTAAATGTTTAGAAAAATTTAATAAAAAATACACTGGACAATATTGCGAAACTTGCTTGAATTGTGAAAATCCTGTGTGTTCCCTATATGAAGATTGTGTTAAGAAAGGATTAGGTTTGAACACGACTAACGATGATGCATGCATAAATAAGGATGGCACATTATATGAATTCCAACACGCAGTCGAAGAATACGGTACATAAATATATTATATTTTAAAATACACGTTTATATTACCTATTTTTTTACATCGTAATATAATTATTTCAGAGGAATCGGAAAAAGTCGGAGTTTGCATTTTAGAAGTGACCGATTCGTTATCTGCTAGTTATGGATGTCGTTATTTTTATACGTATGAAGTATTAAAAAATTGGAACACTGTATTAAAAGTATATCCTGAAGATTGTCCTTATGTACTTAGGGGTACCGGTGGTGTGATTTTGTACGGTGTTTGTACAGCAATTGTTGCCGGTATATTAATAGCCATCATTTGGAAATTATATGATCATTACTCGTATAAAATGGAATATAAACGTTTTATGGCGGAAGTGGAAAAATTGGAAATGAACACGGTAGATGGTAATCCGTTGTATAAATCGCCTGTAACTAGATATAAAATGCCTGAAGGTTATAATAGAAATTTAGAAGATTGAATTGTTTTTTCTTTATGTCTCAAAATATTATCTAGAAGTTTGATTTTATATATTTTTTTTAAATTAGATATAGGTAACATTTTATTATTGTAAATTACATATTAAGAATTTTGATAAAATAACTTAGAGATTTTTTGAAAAAAAAATACTATTAATTAGTAAATAAATTTTAAGTAATATAATAAAAATATAATTGTATGACAATTATTAAATTATTATTCATTTTTTATATTATATTTTATCAATTAGTAAATAAATGTGATAAAAAAATCGAATATATATATATATATATATATATATATATATATATTAATTAGAATAAAAATAATAAAGAAAAATTAAGACAAAAAATTGATCAACATCAATTACACGTTTATAAATCTCTAATTCAATATTACTAGTATTTGAAACAATGAATCTAATAAACTATTATAGATATATATATATATATATATATATATATATATATATATATATATATATATATATATATATATATATATATATTATATTTCACATAATAAAATTAATTATAAAAATATCTATATCATTGTTCTTCTTTCTTTTTATCTTCAATACCTCTATTCATACGCCACAAATCGAAGTTAAATTTTGTTAAGAAAATATTCCAAGCAACGTATGGTATGAAGAAATATCCAGCATTAGGATTCACTTTATAAAACATTATTCCACATACACCTGAAGCGACTGTTAATCCACTATAAAGCCAAAAGTTCTAAAAATATATACATTAGAATAAATTAAGATACAATATTTTATATAAAAAAAATGATTGTTGAACATATTTACTAGTGCTAGATTATTGAATGTCACATTTATTGGAATGTATAGCCAATTACCAATCAAATGTGATCCGTATAATATTAATGGCAGTTTTGCTTCATCTGAAAAAATAATACATTTTTTTTTAAATTTAATAATAAGCAATTCAAGTACAGGGTATATACCTAAATCTTACAAAATATAATATATATAATACAGTCAAATTATCAATAAATATATTACGACTGACTACAAATAGTACTAATATAATATATAAGCATTACAAATCGTTAACTCGATTCAGCAAGATAAAAAAAAACAAACATAAATAATTGAAATTTAATAATGATTTCTCACTTTATATTAAATTTTAATCGATAAATTTACAAAATTTTATAAAAAAAATAATTTCTTGGAGTTTTTTTTATTTTAAGCAAAAAGTATTTAGTACAAAAAAAATCGATTTCAAAGTTTTATATTGAATTTTGATGAGCATGTATAGTAATTAGGGCATTTAAAAAAATGCATTTTCTAAAAAATGTTATACTAGTTTGATGAATTCCAATTTATTAATTTTATATTTAATGAAAAAAATATATGTCCACGAAATATATGTCTTATAAATAATCTTAGTTTATTTATTTTTTTTTTGTATATAAAAATTTGAATATCAATGATGTACAATTAACATATGCTGTTTGACTAGTTCTGCTCACAAAACTTTTAATAGAACTGTTTACAGCGGTGACGCTCTTCAATTTTATTTTTATGAATATATGTAAAAATTCCTAAAAATAAATATTGATATATGGTATATATATATATATATTGAACGAAATAATTTTGAATTACGGGACTAACCTTTGAAACCACCGGCCGTTTCCCAAATAATATATGAAGCGTGTCCCATAGATGCATAAAGTGCTCCCCAAATGGGGCCAAATGAGTTGTTAGGCGGAGTGCAACAAGGTTTTTTTAATTTACTATAAAACGAATCCGGTTTTAACATTTTCATCCCGTAATGATTGCTGGTGATGAAGGCGCCTAAACCTGGAAGACCACAAGCGACCGCCCATTCCCATCGAGGCATCTTGTAACACTGGGATCGTTAGTGTCTAAAGAGCCAATTTAAAAACGTTCCAAAGATTCTCAATAATGTTTGAAAAAGATTCGTGTTTATGTAAGATTTCTTTTTTTTTTTGTTTTGTCAACTTGCTATCATTACGTGAGAAGAAATATGGTACACGATTATATGATTTGAATAGCAGTAAAAAAAAAAACGTTCTATAAAGATTATTGTCTAAGCGATAAATAAATATAATAATGTTTTTAAAATTCTCAATTTGTATAAGTACTTCTTAAGAGAATTAGGAAAATATTTAAATAATTGAGATTTACAAATTTCGAATCGTTGAACTCTGAGTTGTCATATATTTATATTAGAAAATTATAGTTTTTCAATATTTAAATATTAAAATGACATTTAGCACAGATTAAAAATATTTCCTTATTATTGTGTAACTTTTAGAATGATAGAAAAAAACACGAACCATCTAAAACACAAGTTAATCATTAAGAATAGCATTGAACAATTGCTGTAATTTTCTAGAAGTATAAAAAAATGCTTCTAAAATTTAACAGGAAATATAAGAGTAAACATTATTATTATAAAAGATACCCATATAATTTATTTTAAATAGAATCCATATATATATATATATATATATATATATATATATATATATATATATATATATATATATATATATATATATATATATATATATATAATGTGATGGTTACATATTTATTTATTTATGTAATTATTATGAATGAAATACTTGATTGATTATATGTAAAAAATGTATGTATACATTAATTCAATATATATTTAAAACATTTTTATTCTTTTTTATTGTCTCCAATACTTCTATTCATACGCCATATATCAAATTGGAATTTTGTAAAAAAAAGACTCCAAATAGCGTACGGTATGAAAAAATATCCAGCTTTTGGATTTATTTTGTAAAATAGAAATCCGCAAGTTCCTACAACGGCTGTCATACCGCTAGCAAGGAAGAAATTCTAAAAAATATATTGTTATATTTTTTTTGAGCAAATATTTCGATAATATAATTTAATTAAAAATTATAAAATTATATTTACAAATCCTTGCTTCTTAAAAGTCACATGTATTGGAATATATAGCCAATTGACAAGCAGATGTGATCCGTATAATATCAAAGGTAATTTTGACTCATCTGGAATATTACAGTTTTTTTTTAATACACAATATTCAGATAATTTTTTTGGTTGTTTTATAAAAAAAAAAATTGTATTGACCTTTAAATCCACCGGCCGTTTCCCAAACGAGATACGAAGCGTGACCCATGGCTGTGTAAAGTGAAAACCATATAGGACCATATGAACAAGGAGGAGGTGCGTACCATGGTTTTTTCAATTTATCAAAATACGAATTCGGCTCTGTTATGTGAGACCCAAAAGGTCTGCTGATAATGGCTGCACCAAGAGTTGGAAGACCGCAAGCCGCCGCCCATTCCCAATGAGACATTTTACAACACTAGGATCGTTAGAATCAGTGAGCCAATAAAAAAATGTATCATAGATTTCCAACTCAAAAAATACGCGTATTATAAAAATATTTATTATACGTAAACAATTATAAATTGTGTACGTGTTTGTGTACGTATTTTATATTCAATTATCATATTTGATTATTGCGATGTTGGGAAATTGTGATTTGCATAGTTAAAGATCAGTTTATTTTTGAAGAATATTTTTTATAATAAAATTACAATTTCAACATAGATAAACATTAAATGTATTTGTCATTTTTTTCAATCTATTTATGTTATTATTAAGTTTAAATAATATAAATTAAATCTGATGTATAAAAAGTTTTGAGAGCCATCTGTTTGTTTTTCTCTTCAAAATAGATTCTTAAGCTACGTAAATATATTGAATAATATCACAACGATCAACGTACAATGGTATATATACAATATAGGCGAATATTCTATACTATTTAAAGTGCAAATACAACGAGAACAATTTTTACAGGTCATAATGTGACCTATGATAACGATTTAACTGACGCGACGATTATTAATTGTGTAAGTACATTTTTTTTCTTATCATACTGAATAACATGCCGATTATTTATTTGAGATGAAAAAGAAACATGGTTCAATAATTGTTTTTTTTTTTTAAAAACACTAATTGAAAATAGTGTCGAGATGTTTGTCCTTCAATTCGTATAGAGTTTGTATGTATTTTTACGAATATTATATATACAGTTAGTTCTCGACTTACGACGGGGGTTCGGTTTCACAACTTTGAACGTAAGTCGAAATGGTCGTAAATCGAATTTCATACAAAAATAAATAATATAATATGATAGACATATATGTATATATTATATAAGCAAATATAATGGCTTTTATTTCTGATTTTTAATTTTTAATTGTTATTATTTTAGTTGGTTAATTAAATAACTACATTCATAAATAAGTATATATGTAAGCATTATTCTGGCTTATGGTCAATTATCATCTGAGCTACTGATATTCATTGCTGTCTCTTGAGATTTATCAACGAGTGTAGTAGTAGTGCTTTTTGTTTTTATAAACAAATCCCATTTTGTTTGGACAGTTTATTTTTTCTTCTCGTTATAAATTTCATCATAACAGGCAATCGCTTGGTGAATATTGCGTTGTACCTTCAAAAATCTATCGTTGTCTGTCGTATCAATCGTCAAAAATGTCAAAAATCTTCAAAAGCGTGCAAGATTATATTAGATATGTATGTGACGAAAACTATAAAAAAAATTGACACATTTTTTTGAAAAAAATTTATGAAATTTTTTAAGTCGAGGTGGTCGTAACTCGAGAACTGACTGTATATGAAATATAAATAGATTGAAACGATTGAAAAGTGAAATAATTGACATCGTATATGCGCAAATTATGTGCAGCATGTGCATTTCATAAATAACCCAGCAGAAGGTTATTTATGAATTAAATAAAACTGAACGGGCGTATTAATTTAGAAACAAATATCGTATACTGAATATAAATTGAACAAACATTCAGCTATTTTTTTTTAATTTATTTTGTATTTTATTTTTTGCTCGTATATAGAAATATGCGTTCGTTTTAATTATCATCGCTGTCAACATGTCGCATTGTCGCAATTTATATTTTAACATGAGCGATAGCCATCGCATTGCATTTGTGCAGTTTTGATCTTTCGAATATGTATCTGTAAATTAATATATCGAATCGGCGGACCACCGACATCGAAAATAGAATGATAAAGTGCTATAATTAATCGTTTAATATGTAGATGAAGTGTCATTTCTGATTTCTAATTTAAAGTTTTTTTTTAATATACCACAATCGAGTATCAAAAAATTTAAATATATAGCAGAATCAAAGACAATTAAAAATTGTTTGACATATTTAAATTAAAAATTTTCAGTTATGATTTTTTTTCAGCTGAAAGATAATATTATTTTATTTATAAATTTAAAGTGAATAAATTTCGTTTAAAAAATAATATATTTGAAGTAAAATATTTTTTTCATAAAATATTTTACTTCATATAAATAATTTGATAATTTCCATAAAAAAGAAAATTTTACAACTTAGTATTATCGCGCAATAGATGCCGCTAAATATGATCAAAATTATTATAAAATTAGCATAAATAATGCTATTTTTATATAGTTTTCTTTATATAGAGATAGTTAAAAGGATATTTATGATTTATTATAGAAAGGAAATAGAGGAAAATTATGAAAAATTTACTTATGTCAAATAAATTTCATTGTCAAAGTCGATTGATTTAAAAGCATTAATCGTTTCCGCAAGAATAATTTTATTTATTTTCTCTATATAAATTTAACAATTGATTATTGTTGATGTGTTATATTTTACGAATAATATTATATTCAAACTATATTTCTCAAACTGACGAGATATACATTACATATAAATGATAAAAAGAATAACATATTTCTTTTAATATCAAAAAATAAAACATTCCACAAAAAATATATATCGTAATCGATGAAAAATATCAAACAATTAATGTTGAAAAATGTATTAAAATAATTTAAATTTTTATTTTTTTTTCTTGATTCGTAATTCAGTATAATTATTAAAAAAAATCAATATTTAATTAGGTATCGAATTTTGAAATTTTTATTTTTAATAAAAAAAATAAGAAAATTTTATTAATTCTCTAGGATATTGTATGCTATTCTTCGAGAACTATTGATTTAATTAACTAACCTAAAATTGTTTATAATGTATAAAATTTTTGACAGTTCTTCGATATACTATATAAAGAATGTAATGAACTTTAGATAATAATATAAAAAAAAAAATAGTTAAATATCAATTATGAAAGTATTAATATAATTAAAATGTAAAATTTTCTGCCAAACGGAATCAAATCGAAAATATGCGCTTTCGGCGCTGTTTGGTGTTTTTTTTTTTCGGCAAAGGATTTGCAGCGCTACGGATTCGTAGACGCGATACGTAGACTTTTGCCGTTTTTAGGGAAACACAGTTTGAGAAGGTGTGTCGTAGGACACGTTGTTGTTCTTTAGTGAAAGTGTTCGAAGGACGCGTCAGTTTGTACGGGGTGATCGTGGAGTGTGGTCGCGTCCGCCGCTTTAACGGACCGGACCGCTCTCCGGCATCTCACTAACAACAACAGTACGCGATTTTTTTTACCTAGAACATATACATATTTTTATATATATATATATATATATATATATATATATATATATATATATATATATATATATATATATATATATTATTTACTATTTTATTTTTTCGCTAATTCATTTTTAAGTACTGATCGATTTTTTTTTAAATATATTTTTATGTGTTTTTTTCTCTTTGACGTTTCAAAATCGAACCGTTTTTAAAAATGTGTTTACCCCTGAAAAAATATTATTTATAACGTGTAATTATTGTTAATATTTATATTATGTATTATTTTCGTTCATCTTGCAATGTTACTGATGCTTTGTTTAGCAGACGATTGTTTTGTATACGGAGCGAGCTAAGTATCTATACAATATAAAATATATTTTTATTCAGTTAAATTTATATTTTTTACTATTTACTTTTTTGAATAATAAAAATTATACAATATTATAATATATATTTATTTTTCATACTTAGTATATTTTATTAATATTGTACAACATTATATAATAAAATAAGAGCCACATTATTTACATATTTTGTCAATTTAATTACAATGGTACTTTAGAAAAAGATTATTACCTGGAACAAAAATTTGAAATTTGAACTAAAATAAAATTTATCTATATTGAAAATATTTATTTTATTTAATTGAAATCGTCATGTAAATTATGTATATTACATATATTAGAACTCGTTTATGCATAATTATTTCGTTATTTATTAATCGGATCTTAATTCGTCGTAACGGCCATTCGATTTTTTTTCAAACTCACGTTTTCTACTTGTTTATACGGTTATTATTATTTTTTTTTTAAATCGACTTTTGGCTAATGACTTTTTAAATATTTCTTCGAATGTTTGTGCATTTTGAAACTGTCTCGTTTGTGGAAATTCTTGTTATGGCCATCGAAGATCTGCGCGTTGGTGGTAACCGCTAAGCACACATCTGGCTCTTTATTTTCGCAATTTTATACATTTGTAAATGTGTAAAATATATTTTATTAAATTATTGCACAATTGTATTTTTCGATACTATTTATAAAATGTATATTTTGAATTACATTTTTTAGGATATTGCCTTTTTTACGTTGTATTTATCATATTTCATTGTTTTTATATTGAATAAATTTACATATAAATATTTTTAATATTCTATAATAAATATTTATTTCATATTTTAGTGAAATTATTTATATATTTAATATTCTTCAGATTAAAAAAAAATTGTATAAATTACATTAGTTGAAAATGTTTCATAAAAAAATGATATAACTCTGATTTACAATTAAAAATTAATATTAAATTGAATCGGTATATACGAATGACAATAAATATTTAAATTGACAAATCTTCATTTTTACATTATAATTAAAAAAAGAAAAAGAAAAATAATGTAAAAATAGAAGTCGAGACGATAAAGTTTGAGTTATACGCTGTCATTTCACGAAACACACATCTCTATTAGAACAACGCAATCATGCAATCACTATAATTGAAAACGGAAAGATTTTTTAAAATAAAATCGAGTCCTTTATTTTAATATTAGTATCAGACAGGATATGCATATATACGAGACATTGACCTATACGAAATGCATAATATCCCTTCAATGAATGTAAGCATATTGTATATATATATATATATATACTCATATATATATATATATATATATATATATATATATATATATATATATATATATAATCTCATATAGATACTCGTATACTATCCGGTCGATGTTCAATTCATTCATTCAGAACCGAAATCGTGTCATACATACTTAAAAGCGCAACAAATAAAAAAATATATACGTTTCCTTTTATTTATTTATTAACATAAAGCTCGTTTCATATCATATACGTGCGTATATAAAATGTTTTTTTTTTTCACCTCGTTAAACAAAATGCGTTCGAAAGCTCGACTGCACGTTAAAATGTAAAACGGCACGTTTTTACGTGAAGTGAAAATTGGCTGTTGGCGTTTTCATCAAGTGCCAAGATAACGATCAATTATGTCAGAGTGAATTGAATTTGTGTCTCGTTTATAGGCGAGAGTTATTACGCTTTGTTTATAAATCCACTGGTATGATGGTATGCCATAATTGAAGACAATGTGGGCAGGGATGAGTGGTCATTCTTCATGGAGCAAACAACAGTCGTATTATACTATCTACCGATTTTTTAATTAATCCATTTTTTTTGCCTGTGACGATTTTGTAGCATAGAAAGAATTTTTAATTTGGTGTATATGTGTCTTATTTTACAATGATAGTCCATTTTTTTCATACATATGTGTTTTACATATAAAAAATTTACTATTCATGATATTGACTAGGAAAATAATATATATATATATAGATAAGATTTTTAAATATTAGACAATGGTCTTATGTTTATCTTATACCATGTACTAATAGATATTCTTGTTTATTTTGAATTTTAAAAATAAATTTAAATCTTATAATATAACTTTCATTTTCATTATATAGAGAGTGAAATAATTTTATTCATGTGATATATTAAAATCGATGTTTTTTTTCTTTGCAGATTATTATTATTTTTTTTTTGTATGCTGATGATGGTCATTTTTATTTCGACGATTAACAACGAAGATCGAATAAACGAACATATCTAAAATAAAATAAAAAAATATATATTAATAAACGACACTTTAAAACTGCAACATCGAGTTATATTAACGAATTTACGCGCCATTATGGCGTCTACGAACTCTCGTTGTTCATAAATGTTTTCAAGTGAAAAATCAAGAATATTATATATTTATATTTATATAAATATATAAAAGGAAACGATCATATCTTTGACGAGTCACTTCGATCAGGTGAGTCACATCTATATATATATATATTTTTTTTTTCGATATTTAAATTTGTTTTTGTCTTTGAAAACTGGTCGAATTTATGCGGAACGTTCGTGTTTTTGTCGTCTTCAAACGGATTTGGACGATTGTCTCTCTCAATCAAGCCTCATCCCCTTTGAAATGGTTGATGTTCCAATAAATGTGATGAAGAGTCTCATTTTTAAGCATCATTCTGTCACCCACGCAATGTTTCTACGTTGTCGATAAAAGTGAATCATGTACGATTTGAATAGGATAAAAATCAGGGCTGTTCAAAGTTTTTTTATCTATCGAATATCATCATATTTGATTATATCATCAGTATCAATTTTTTTAATATTATATCTCTCCCATCTTAAAAATTCCCTTTTTTAATAAATTATTTACTATAAATATTGAATAAGGTTGTTTCTGAAATTTAATTTAATTTCTGGGTTATAAATTAAATATCTCTGATTCATCTAGTATATCATCGTGATTCGAAGGTCGAACTAGAATGTGGGATTTAGATAGAATTGTGATCTTCGCCCTGTTTTATTTTATTTTATTTTATAACAATAGATTTTTAGATTAAATTTTAGTCAAATATACTACTAATACGCTGTAATCTGCAAAGAATTTACTGAAATTAATTTAGTTTTAATCGAATCATTTGTAGTTTATTGTATGTCTTAGAAAATTGTCTTTAAATTAATTTTATAATAGCTATATATTTTATTATATTATAATCAAAAACATAATTATTGGAATTTTTCATTGTGCTTCTCATATATTCAACATAACATTGAGTATTTTGATGCTGTATACCAAATAAAAAAAAATCATCATAACAGTAATATATAGTTAAGATAATGACGAATTTCTCATGCAAAAGGTTATAGTGAATAATTTTAAATTTTCTAAATGTAGAAAAGGACCAGTCATGATTCCTTCGCCAGTGCAAACAATTAGGGAGAGAAAGTTATATTATTTACACAGAAATCTAATTGTAGCCTTGTTCACCATACTGAGATTTTATTATTATTACGGCTATTAAGCCGATACTGCATCAAAATGCAATATAATAAATTTTCATTTCATTTTTCCGTTTATTTTCACACTTTGATTATTTAAATATTTTATTAACACTTTGCAGTAAATTGGTTACAATAATTAATCGGTTGTTAATTAAAATCGTAAATTAAAAATTGTAAAAAATAAATCCATCTAATATATTAAACGGTTAGATATCATAGTTATAATATATGATATATATTATAGATGCGGCGTTCATATTACGTCGGAAAATTCACGTGGAAAATCGTATGTCACGCATTATTACGAAGTCCTCTCGCAAAACCGATCGTCACGTTCGGTCATACAATTAAAATTATCTCTATTTACATACACACGGCGCTAATATATTTCATAGATGGAATAATTATCACCCCGAGGTAAATTCGCGCGATCACGCCGTACATATTTACGTAGTACACATACACATTTATGTAATTTAATTTATTCGATATTATTTAGTTGTTGACATACAGCAATTATTTTACAAAGAATGTCACACGTGATTTCTACTATTATATGGCGCGGAAGAGTTCTTTGTTTTCTTCCATCGTATGAATTCTAAAGCGGCGGTCCATTATCTTTCACCATACACATTTATATTTATATATAGGAAGTGATTTTAATCAATAGTAATTATTATATATGAAGAGCACACTCGAAAGTGTTATTGTGTTAAAATAATTAAAAATCGCGTAATAAATAAAAGCGTGACAAAAAAAAAAGAAAAGAAAATTGCTCTTCGAAAGGTCGCGGTTCGTTTTGTTGTGTTTGGAAAATATTTGTGTGTATGTGTGTGTGTGTGTGTATAAATGAGTTCAACTGCAATGTCGAGTCGTTAAAACTCAGATTATCCGAAGGCAAATGATACATTTGCATAAAGCATTAATTAAAATGTATATAATTGAATCTTTGTTTTTCGATATGTTTATTTTACGATTTTGTCCTTCGTTAAAATGAACGCGTTTTTATCTGTTAACGAAAAAGAAAAAAATATATATACATATATTTAATCGTTTACATGTGTTTTTTTTAGTATAGCTATAATCTTTAAAATAAGTATCGTATACAGTAATTTCTTAAAATTATCGATGAAAATATTAAATATTAATTTTTATTTATAACTTAGGTAAGTAGGTTTTGATTTCAATTTTTATTTGTATCTGATCTAATAAAATATTTTTCAAGAAATTTACTGCAATAAAATTCAATTTTATCGATAAATTTCTGCGTTTTAATGTATCATATAGGCGAGGTTAAATTAACCAGAATTAAAACAGTATATTTTCTTCGTAAATATTAAAAATAACTCAATGCAATAAATAAATGAGGACAATATTTTTTTTATTATTAGAGTTATTTTAAAATTAATTGTATTCTATAATACAATCGATCTTAATTTGAAATGTCGTTTTGACAACTAGATATAACATTTAGATTATATTAATCATATATATATATATATATATATATATATATATATATATATATATATATGCATTAAATTTCATGTTATGATATGTATATATTATAATATAACATTTAATCGTCGAATTGACTAATGGATAATTCTTGATCAAATCGGTATTCTTCCTATATTTTATTCAAATTTTTCATGCAGTTGTTAACCACCTGCAAATAGTTATAAATCATAATTTAAATTTATGCAGTATTAAATTGCTCGCAATTATCTCAAACTACAACACTAAAAGCCCGTTCATGTCGTAGATTAAAATTTTCATTCATCAGACAATAACGAAGGACGACGAATCGCAATGCGAACGTTGTTATCGTTTTTAAAACTCGCCGATTTGCAATTCAATTTTCCTGCGTTTTTCCGACTAAAACGAATAATAATAATAATTATAATAATAATAAATAAAAACTAGAGGTCGTCGACGTGTTATTATTATTATTATTATTTTTTTGTTATCAATCGGTCGATGATTGAGGTCGTTTCGACGCTTTGTTTACGCATTTCGATATTTTTTTTTTGCTTTTTTTCGTTTTTCCTTTTCGAATGTCATCGTTTTTCATTCTCGACGAGTGACATCACTATGTTGTTCGAGTGAGAAATGCGAGTGAATTGCACTCTCGATATTGAAGCCGGCGCCAACGACATCGATTTATGTCTTTACATAACGCAATTATCCAATTCGCACATACTTAACATCGACTGTATATATATATATATATTCTTTTATAAATACCCTATAATTGATCAATATGTTTAGATTTATGTGAAAAATTATATTATATAATATGAAAATTATAAAATTTTCCTATAGATCGTAAACGGATATTTATTTTCTCTTGTTTGTTGATGATATATATATTTTTTATAATTATCATTAAATCATTTCAAATATCAGATTACTTTAATTTTGAAATTCTTCTATATAATTGCTGAAAATATTAAATTACAATCTAAAAATATATGTACGTATAAAAATTTACAACAGTTCTAGTTTCTAAATATTTTATTGAGAGATTAATTGATTTAAATTACGTATATTTTTACAATTTATAAAAATTGTAAAAAATATATAATTTACATTATAGAATCTCTATTAACAATATTTTTTTTTAATTTTGAAAATTTTGTTATGTTATATATTTTTACACATTATAATAATTCTTTACGTCTTAATTCCAAATTTATAAAAAAAAGTTTTAAGCACACACACTAATAATATTTGCATTTGTGATTTCAAATTTGCACATTAATTCATATATTTAATTGAAATAATGTGACATTATGTAAAAAAAAGTGTGAAATAAATAATCATAGACCACAAACATAGTTTTCGCATAAAATGCATAACGCTTTCTTTACACAGAATTGTCTCATACAATATAAACCAGTTGTTTTAGAAAGCTACATTGTATAATAATCTTTATTATATCCATACAATAAACGGTCAATAATTAAATATCATTTGCACGTCACACGGTACTAATTAGCGATTCGCATATTTGAAATACACCATATATTGTCTATGATAATAAAAACGGTTATTGAATGTCGCGTAAGAAACAACCTTCAATTTTTATGCTAATCACCTTCGACGTAAGACCATTATCATTTCTTTTTTTTTTATTCGTATAACCGAATCTATTTATTCGTAACCGTCTTCGACTATGTTCAGTGACATTATTCCATTTTATTTTATTGACATCCATATAATTTAATATATCGTCTAATGTTTTATAAAATAAATATTTGTACATTTTTATCCTTGATATTTCCGATTATATATATTTTCTTCATAATTAAAAAAAAAATAATGATCGTTCATCCATGAAAAATATCGGAAAGTGATATTAAGCATATGCATTTGGAGCTCTCGAATGAATTTCGTAACCGTTCCGGTCCATTTATATCGAATCGTTTCGAATTATGCAAATATATACTACGCATGTTAAATATCAATTTTCTTCTACTTTTTAATTATATATTATATCATCGTATATCATTTATACTTTTTATGATATCCTATTCATATATATTTTATTTTTTTATATATTATTAATTCGGATATATAACTTGAATAGTTTTCTTCCAGAAAAAACAATATATTATATATATAATTTTATATTTTATTATTAATAGTTTTTATTGTGTAACTGTATATTTATCTATGTACAAGTTTATAAACTTCAATAAATTCCTTTCGTTTCAGACGTAGAAAATTTATTTACCTAAATTTATATCTTGAATCATGGAATGCTGTTTTAATTCCGAGTTTTTATTTACAACCGTTAAATTTTAGAAAAAATAATTAAAATTGCTGTAATATATAAAAATATTATATTATTTCAAAACTAGTTGATCAATAATAAAATAAGCAATGTTTAGCAACTCGATTTTGCAAAATTTTACGAATTAATGTCACGAATCTCAAAAGCGACATTTAAATTTACAAAAATATATAAAAATATAGAAATTAAAACCTTATTTTCTTTATACTTTCATTTGATAAATCGGCGAAAATAAAAAAAAACATCTATATGCAAATATATATACATTAATAAATCGACGTATACATTTTTTTCATAATATTAAACACATAATCAATTCCATATATTTGTTTCTTATTTAGAATATTTTATGTGTGTTTTTACCTACTTTTTCATAATAAAAAATATATTCACATATTAATTTAATTCATAATCTCACGGTATGTATGCGTGATTTTGCACGTAGAGCAAATAAAAAAAAATAACTCGCAAAAATTAATTTCATTAATTTTCGAACCCAAAGTTGATAATTATCGACTGTTGTTAACGATTTTAATCGTTGCGTCATTAGAACCGTCGTTCATAAGTCGTTAGAACAATGAGAACGCAAATATGGCGAATCCATTTTTCAATTTTTTATTATTATTATTATATATATATATATATATATATATATATATATATATGTATGTAATTTTTATTTTTACCCTTTACCGGTTTCTCGCCAAAGTGCGCTTAAGTGGGTTATACTTATGCACAATATGGTATAAGGAAGTGAGTACCGTTTTTGTTGAACGTGCTTTTTGGTTACACTACTTGTTCGTATGTTAAACTGCAAAGTTTAACTGTTTCGATGACGATGTTCACCTTTTATGAATCCTACGCCTATATTAAATATCTAATATATTGCACTTCATTACAAATAAATAATAAATCGTATTAAATATTTTGATTCATGTTAAAAAAAAATACGTTTCATTATATATATATATATATATATATATATATATATATATATATATATATATATATATATATATATTTCATATAGATTTAATCATATATTATGAGTTTTTCGTGATTTATGAATAAATAATAATTCCAACATATATATTATTATTGTTATTTATGTAATCAAATCTTCATTTTCAATCGTTTATCAGATAATTTTATGATGAACAAATTGAATTGTTATATAAAAAATGAAAGTTTTACAATTTTATCTTAGAATTATATATGTGAATGTTATATTTTTGAAATAAATATGTACATTTAAATACAGTTAGTATGTAAATAAATTTCTAAGGATCGTTTATGGCTATCAAAATGAAAATTCAAGTAATATAATAAAATATTTTATACAAAATATATTTTTATTCATCAATAAAATAAATTGACGTATATTCATCTAAATTGATATTATATATATATATATATATATATATATATATATATATATATATATATATATATATATATATTTATATAAATTTTATTTAAATTACTATTCAAAAATATTCATCACTTAATAAAAATAAATGAATTTTCAATCGGAAAAACTTCGCACGGCGCCATATTTATTTTTATACGTTCGCGGCAAAAGGGTTAACGAAACGGAAAATACGATCGGCGACCGTTAAACGTAGGAAATGAACCGTTTTTCGTGGCATTTTTAGTCATCGAACACAACATTTATATTTCGTATAGGTATATATATATATATATATATATATATATATATATATATATATATATATATAATTAAGATTTAAATAGATGCGTGGTATTTGACACGTTGGTCGCGTTCAGCATTTTCTTTACAGTTGCATTCCGTCACGCGGAAGTCGCTTCCGCGGACCGCCATTTTTTTTTAATTTTATGTCTGATGCTTCAGATGTAAATCTTTCCGTTTTTTTCGAAAGGCTCTCGACATTCTGAAAGAACGCTCTTCTCGTCTTCATTATCTTCGACGTCGTTCAGGGATATTTAATTATCGAATGATTTACGTTTTTATTATTTTTACATGTGGATTTTTATATATATATATATATATATATTTTTAATTATAAATTGAGCGGTAATACTATTATAAAAATATGTATATATTTTTACATATTTATATTTTATAATAATATTTAGTTTTCAATGATAATGTTTATCGTTTCGTGGTTATTAAACTATAATATATCATATTTTGTCTGATTTTTAAGTATTTAACAATTATAATGAATTATATAATTTTTAGTCAATATATAATACTATATATGTGGTAAAATATTTTTTTTATTTATATAAATAAAGTCATTAACATAGTCTATTAAGGATTTAGTATTTTTTATTATTAAATTAGGATCTAAAAATAGACTTATGCATTTAATTTAATTCTTTACAAATTTTTAACCTTTATATAAAAATGAGAATTTGAACAATATCTATTTATGATCTCAATATTATTTTTTAATTTATTATACATATTTAAATAAACATTAAATTAATATAAATAATTTAAAATAAGTTAATTATATTATATAATATAAATTTTAATTAATTTTTTTTAGATGAAATATTAGATTGTAAAATTTAAAATAATCAAATCCCTGACATATTTCTAACGTGTTCTTCCGTTTTTCTCAATTTATTTTTATTTCGATTCCTAACGTTCTGCATTTATCATTTTATGCATTCCATGTTTTAGAGACACGTGAAAAACGAACGCTCTTCCGGTTGTCAAACAAGCCAATTTGACGCGGAAAATGTTAATTTTCTTCTTACTCCCCATCAAGAAAATACGTCTATTACGAAAAACACGAAAAATCCCGCAGATTATTTACGTATTTTTATTTTTAATGTTTTCAAAAATGAAAATGCGATCATAAATGTCGTACTAGTCGTAATTTATAATAACCGTTATTATAATGAGCCGTTTGTAAACAACGAAAAGCGAATAGATAAAACGAATTATGACGATAATTTTTATTTTGTAGAAACTGGAAATTTTATAGTTTTTATTAGTTTATGTGAATCGACAACGTTTCATTTTTGTGAAAAAAAAATTTTTTTTGAATTTTGCCGAATTCGCAATTAATGGATCGAAATCGTGTAGTAAATTATATTATTGTTTTTTTTAATGTCAATAAAATAACGTTAATATTCCTATGATATTGAAATTTCTGATTTCACGTTGATTTTCTGTGAAATTATCTTTCGTTTCATGGAAAGTTATCGGTATTGTTTCAATTTTTTTATTTCAAAATTTCAATGTGAAAAATTTAATATTGTTTATAAAATATTTTATTTATACATAGTTCTACTAATATATTGATAAACCGATAAAAGATATTTATGTATTAAATAAAAAAGGGACATTTGATAAAATTAGTTTTTTTAAATATAACAACATTACTAATCTTTTTAAAAAATAATTTGAGTGCTGATCTAACTTCTTTATATAATTAGTGATATACATATATGGAAATAGAAAATGATATTTTAGAAAGGCGATGATGATCTAGATGAGGAATTTATTATAGCAATTAAAGGAAATTAATTATGTCGTAATTGCCTTGATGATTTTGAACGGATGTGGTACTAAAACTACGTATATATTTTAAACATTTCACAAATTAATTATAATATTGGATGCATTTTAGTAATATGACCATCATTATAAAAATAATTTTTGATGTGGTTTAATAAACCGATTTTTGGATTACGCTTTATGTCAACAGGAAACAAGCGCTATTCAATATAACAATTATGTACTAGGAATTTAATTTATATGAATAGTCAGTGTTAATATTAAGGAAAATTTTGACACTTTGATAATCGTATCATTCTGTAGTGGTTTTAATATATATCAAATTCGATAAATCCGACTTTATCGATTAACACACATACACATACATACACACACACACACACACACACACACACACACATATATATATATATATATATATATATATATATAATTTAACAATCGATAAGAACGATTAAAGATCGAATCGTCAAAACCATCAAAAAAAAAAACACTAGTATTTTACATGTAAATTAATGGCAAACATTGAATTATGATGTAATAGAAGTGAAACGCTCGTTGTCACTTTTGTGTCACTCTGTCACTCGACCGATCGGTTTTATCAATTCTGCGACAAGTTGTCACAGTGTAAAACCTTCGTGACATAGTCAGCATTCGTTCAAAAACCGCTTAACGATATCTCGTCTGTGCGTCTATCTGTGCGCGTGTAACGACAAAGATGACGATTATGATTTTGTGCGTTTTACGCGTAGTTGAAATGCAACAGTACAACGGGATATCGCTATTGCGTCCATTATTATGAACTTTTTCTTATTCAAATGATTGACGATTATTATTTTGATTATGATTTTTAAAGCTGGGATTCTCTTCTTCTGTCAGGATGGCGAAAATTTGATGTTTTTGCTTCCATTATCAATTATTAAAAAAAATACTTTAAAGGTTCTACCATATCACGATCAAAATTTCTTTATATTAATAAATATTATATCCTCTATATTGAGTCATTCTAAATTATTTACGTAGATTTTGAAGCTGAAATACTCTTCTATCAGGATCGCAATAATTAAATATTTTATTTCCATCATCAAATTATAAAAAAAAATATACTTTAAAGGTTTTTTTTTCATATCATGATCAAAGTTTTCTTATTTCAATAGATATTATATTTTCTATACTTAGTTATAATTTTATTTTTAAAAAATACTATTGTTATATTATCGCTTACATTAAATTCTAAGTAAAATTTTACAACAGTATTATTTATATATCAATATTTGTCGATTTAAAAAATGTAAGTACATATTTGTATAAGGCCAAATAAAAATTATTTTTACGATAAATTTTATTAATATGAAAATGATATAAAATATTTTAAATCTATTTCTTTTATAATTTAAAAAAAAAATATCAATATAATAATAGATAATTCGTACAAAAATATTAATAAAAACATATATTATTGCAGCATATAAACGTTAAATTTTATAAATACGCTAAATAATATTATCCAGTTGTCGATCGATGGACGAAATATTGAAAAGCGTTGTCCCACTGTGATACAGAATCGAATAAGATAGCAAGTGTTTCGCAATATTAACAAGTTAGAGACAGACGATGGCTTCGCTGGAGTGCGTGGGCATTCTTTGGAATGTCGATAAGCCTGTCACGGACTCCATTTGCATAGTTATGATTAAAAATGTACAATCGCGGCTGAAATGAGAAGGCTTTTGCCCTGTTACGTTTCTGAGAATCGGCCATTATTGTCGCACATATATTGTAATTATTTATTTTTATTCCTCATTTTATTTATGTGACATTAATTTTGCTATTATTTTATAAGACAAATCTAAAATTGATTGTCAGTTCACACACACACATATATACATATATATATATATATATATATATATTATTAATTCAATTTATATCATTCTATTTGATTGATCTTTTTTTATTTATATACATATATATAATAGATCATTTGCATATACAGTCAGTTTTAAAATATATAATATAATATAATAGACACACACAATAGATTACAGAAGCGCGAAATCAATCGTCAGAAGCGTTGAAGATTATATTAAATATATATATATATATGGTAATATAAAAAATAAATATTTTTTTCAAGTCTTAAAGTCGAGATGGTCGTAACTAGAGAATTGATCGTACACCATAATTATTACATTATCATATATAATATATTTAAATGATAATTTGTATTTTTTTTAATTAATTATAATATCTTAATAACAAATGTGTATTGTATTATTATTATTAATTTTGAATTGAAAAATCAATTATCAATAAATATTGTAACATATTTTTTATGGGATTATTATAATCATTATTACGAATTTATCTACTAAATATTTTATAATTATATATTTAATCTATAAAAATCTAATTGTAATATAATACAACAATTTTAATACCATTTTTTTTTCATTATAAAATAAATCCAGTTAGTTTAACCGGAATGGGCGGACATTTAATATACGAAAATAAAAACGAGTTTAATATTTTTATTTAATCAACGATGAAATAATATGATATAATATAATATAATTATAAAATAAAAAAAAATGGACTTTCCATTAAATCGACTACAGCTGCATTTAGTTATTAACCTTTTGACCGTGACCCAATATATATAATACACTAAGTTGCTCAGCATTATTCGAATACTATACGGAATTATATCACGATTTATTATCGTAACAAGATAAAAAAATATATAGCATGCGCTATTTATATATATATAAGTATATAAAATAGTAGTTATCGTGAATGGTAATGGTTTTATATTGAAAATTGTCTATCAGCAATACTTCGAATTCCACTTGTAGACGATTACGTCAAGTTTGTTTACCGCTCTATAAAAAAAAATTAACTTTACGATTAAAACGTAATTTTTATAAAAATTCTTGCACAATCGAATCACGATCGAAAAGAGGAAGAACTTCTTTATATATATATATCATATATAATACATATATATATACCACAACTTTGTTCTTATCTTATCGACGCTGTCTTGTTTTTAGGCAGCGTTATCGTTATTTAAAAAAAAAATAAAAATAAAATAAACTTGTAATCCTTCGTCAAATAAACCGAGACAAGTTAGTGTTCGTCTTCGAAAAAATTGATAAAAATAATAGTTTTATTTAAATACACACATATATACATATATATATATATATATATATATATATATATATATATATATATATATATATATATATATATATATATATATATATATATATATATATATATATATATACGAAAATGGAAAATTGTCGGTGTCGAGTTCGTTTTTGACCCACTTTCGACGGACGCCGCGATTCCTGGCTGTGCTGCTGGAATTTTGCTTTGTAAAATTTATACGTAAGGTCGTTCGATCAATTCGTCTTCCAGTTTCTTTTCTTTTTTCTTCTCTCTTCATTATAATGAAACACCTTTGTGTCGGAGTTAAAAGTTTAGTCTCGTGCAACGGTGAAGGTCTCTGACTGTGTTGAGAATTATTATCACATTGTCACCTCCTTTTTATTTATTTATTCCTTATTTTATATATATACACATATATATATATATATATATATATATATATATATATATATTATTTTTATACTATTTCTTCGTATGTGACAGTGATGTCAAATCGGACATGTCGTATATTCTTTGTCGCATGTCACGGTTTCAACCTTGGATAATTTGCTATACTAAAATATAATATATGTATATAAAAAAAATACATATGAAACCTGTACATCTTTTTTTCTAAATTTCAATAACGATAATCGCATTATTATACTCCAATAAGAAAGATCTTTCAACTCTATTAAACTACATCTTTCAATTATTTTTATATTCTAATATATACATGTCATATTCAAAGACGTTATCTAGAAACTCCATCTCCTATTTTTTTTTTTTTTTTTGAGAATAAATTCTTGTTTTATTAATAGTTTGTTGCTCAATGCTTTAGAATTTTCCTTTGTAATAAAATGGGGACAGTTATACTTGTTATGATATAACAGAAGTATTTTAGTTTCCATCTCCCGATATCCGGGAGTATTTCTAGATCTTTTATTATTTAAAATGAACTCATTTCTAACTCTATTCAATAGTGATATTTTAAGCATTCTATAATATATTCAATATCTATAATATAATTTATTAAAAAAAATGATATCAATCATTTTTATAATAATAATTTTAATCGTCAGTTTAACATTCTAAATATAAAAAAAAATATTATATTTTTTAATAGCGTTTATAGTATAATATTCTACGGTATAATTTGCAATAAAATAGTTCTAATGATAAAACGTTTATGATCACTACTAACATTTAACAAAAGGTTATTGTGCAAAAATCTTAGTTCCGGTTTTTTTTACCAAAATAAAAGGGTCACGGTTATATATATATATATATATATATATATATATATATATATATATATATATATATATATATATATATATTATTTTTTTCAATTCTATCACAATATATTTCATTTTAAGAATATAAGTTCAAAAATGACCCAGAAATCGAATCGTGGTCTAGCTGACAATTGAAAATTAACGAACGTCCATATTTCTTATGTTGTAACCGATCATTTTCAACGGCGACAATGAACTTTTAACGTTCATATTGTGAAAAATTTTCTATAGAACTTTTAATATATATTATATTTTTTATTCAACATATTATACATATATTTCTTTTATAGTGTTAAAAACTTCAGAGTCTTCGACAAACGAACGGAAATTTGAAAATATCATATACAAAACAAATATTTTAACAACGTTCAAAATGTGATTTTACTTCCTGTAAAGTTCCAAAAAAATATATATTTTCATTAATTAGTAATATATTCGTATATGTTTAACTATTTATGGCGCATGTGGGATTTTACTCTTCGTCACCGGATTTTTTTCTATTTTTTTCGTAAACGTTATATCGTTACCATATATAATATGTTCAACTAATTAAATATTCTAATTCTTTTTTTGTTTTTTCTTTTACTTAAGAGCCGCGGTGTATCTTTTATGCCTTATAAAAAAGATTAAGTGAACCGCATTTACGTGATCAATTTGATAAGATGTCATAAATTTTGGCTTCTAAAATGATCGGTGTTTTTTTTTTTTTTTTGATAATTAATATCCGGAATATTTGTTATTTTTATGAAATTACTGAAAAATCATATTTGATATAAAGTGATTTTTTTTATATCATAACTAGTTGTATTCGTTTTTCAATATGTAATAAATTAATGTATAAATAAATTAATAATTTTAATATTATTATATTTATATTCTGTATTTAAAAATCCCAATAATCAATAAAAAACTTTTGTTGCATATACTAAATATATGGGGATACAAAAATTAATTTATTTATATTTTTATATTATTTAAATTTTAGCATTTATATTTTTATTAATATTTAATAGGATTATTTTTTCAATTAGATCATTTTACATATTATGAACATAAATAATTGTTATCTTATCAAAAAAAAATACGTCAAATATTGTTATAATAGCCATTATTATTATTTTATTACATATATAGATGATTTATAACCGATTTTCTAATTTAATTATTTTAACCTTTATTCGATATGAATATTAAATTAAAAAAAAAAACCGCAATATAAAAGCGAGTATGAAAAATATCCACATAAATTAAATCGAAGATCATTGCGAGCGGTTCAAAGTGCTATTTAATTTCTTTTTAATATCGATCTCAAAATGGTCAGATCAACATTTTTTGATAGGTGATTAATTGCGGGTCTTCAGAATCAGACCTTGCTGCGGGTCGATGTGTTCCCGTTTTTTCGTACGTTTCTTTTTTTTTTTTTCTCGAAATAATGTAAGAACGAAATAATAATAATAAAATGTATAGAAATAAAAAAAAAATAACAACGACAGGCCTTCGAGGTCGTATTTAGTGGCGCCAAAGGTCTCCCGAGGATATGGCATTGGTTCACGAGAAAGTCCAAACGTTTGACCATATGTCCGTATTGACGATGATGATTAATAATAGTCAGAACGTGAGTGAATGATTTGAATTTTTCCCATCGATGTTTGAATAAATGCATAATATATATATATATATATATAATATTATATATACAGGTGTCGCCGAAAGCACGCATTCAATACTTCCATTTGTCAAAATTTACCATAGAAGTCCGATATATTGATTATTTTGTATGAATTTCGAGGTAAATAGTTGAATATTCAGCAAAAACAAATATCTTGAACATTGTTTAAAATATGTAATAATTTAAAATTCTGTATTTATATTTCAATTTATTTGCAATAGATATAAACAAGATTTTAATTATACACGTTTTCACGTACAGATTTTCTCACTTCTATTTTATTAATTCTATACGTTCATATGTACAAAAATATTTTTGTTATATTTAAAATTAAAATTTTTTATGTATTAAATTTGATAGATTATTATTATATCATCGTTAGTTTCAAGGTTTTTGATCGAGTAGTAGAATACATTTTAAATATTTTAGTTGTGTTTTAGCTTCTTCTAAAATACATATAATAGTCATAGCTTCTTTTAAAATACATAATTTTGTATTCTTCTAAAATACATTGATCATATATATTAGGTTTTAAATTTATGATTAAAAAATTATTTTTTTATATAAAGAAAACAGATTTGTGACAATTTAATGTATATATACATACGTATATAAATTAGTTTATTTTTCTATTAGATTTCTTAGATTCCAATGTGGAAATTGTTAGTTTTTTTTTTTGTTATTTTTCGGTTGGTTTAGTTTTTAAGAGCCAGCAGGTTGATTCACTGATATTGTATGTCTCTATAAACAAGTAATAAAGTGAGTAATAAAATTGTACACCCACTGAATTCCTATGTGTCGCAAGCACTCTGAATGGTGCCATTTTATGGACCACGGGAGCCGATTGATTAATTTGATTGCCCTCGCCACAATTATAAGGAATAAATTCTTCGAATACGCTCGACACTCTTAAAAAGGAAACGTTTTTTATACTGTGTGTACGATTATTTATTTATTAATTTATTTATTTAATGATCGTTTTCAATTTAAAACGGACAATGTGAAATTATAGTATATTTTTTTTTTCGACGTATTGAAGAAAATTTGTTTCTTATATTTCAATGAAGTAATAAATCATTCGTAATGCAAACTAGTTTATAATAGATGATTTCGCCTTAAATGTAACGAAAATTATAAAGTTATTCATTAGTCATAGAATTCAGTAACTTATAAAGAATATGTTTTCCCAGAATTTCATATTATATAAGTGATTCAATTTGTGAGATTGTCTATATTTATTTATCAACTAGTAAAAAAGTATCTTTCTTTTAACACTAAAAAATAATTTATTATTTTATTTCAATTCATATTGATGATAATATTTGCATCACTCTTGTAATAATCGGTCTTTAATTTAACTCTAGTTTTATTTTTTCAATTCCAGGATATTTTCTAATTACAATTATATTATTTAATTTTAATTTACGATCTCCGCTTGGTTGTTGGATTTTGAAAAAAAAAATAACTCGAGTAAAACCGCAACGTGTCCTAGAACTTCTCAGAATGTAATGTTTAATAATATTCATAGGAAAATTGTAAACAATTACGCATTGTCTATATAATGATCGATAATTTATCTTTTATTTTTGTAAAATTAAAAATGATTATTATTTTTATATAAAAATTTAGTTGTTTATATATTTTCAAATATTATTATTTAATCAAAACGGAATGACGGATATAACAATTTAGATAAAATTCTAAATATTTTTATAATTATAACGGTTTAATAATAATTAAAATTTTTTAATAAATTGCATACGTTAAAAATTGATATAACATTATAAGAAAAGTTTTATTTATTAATTTGCTTTATATATAATAAATAAAATGAGATAAAATCGTAAAACAAAATTTATTACTCTCATCAAATCATATATTAATATATGTATTTCTAATATATATATATATTAAACTTGGATCGTATATATAATGAGGTAATTATTTCAAACACCTAAAATGGGACTCGAGACTTTTGAAGGACTTTATATGCTCATTTCCGACAAATAAAATCCGTTCCTGGATTTAATTTATTTTAACGTCTGTCGGTAATTTGTTGTTTATAATTTTTATATATGATCACAGACTTTGATCGCATTTGCTTATCGGACATAAATCAACATTGCATTCATTAACATGTCACAGAATAATTCTAAAGTGTGTCATTTAATTGTCATACTTGATTTGAACTATTAAGGTATCATATTGTAAAAGCATGCAAATAATTATAATTTATCGAACATATTAAATATTTATCGTTAGAATACACATATATAACAATTACAGTATAACGCGAGCGATATTTAATAATATGTGAAATATTAAAAATTCCACTTGTTTCTCAGTTTAAACATAGTATCATGTATTTACAAGGAATTTCTTTGCATTTAATATGCAAAGCGCGCTTATTTCCATCTAAAGTTATATATATACACATAAACGTCATTTTTAAACGTCTATGTGACATAAAAATAAATACTGAGAACCGTCGAAACTTCGACGCACATAACAATTATCGAAAATTCGAAGGTGATTCATTTTTATGAATGCCGATCGATTTTTTGGCACACCTTCGAACGTGAAATATTCATGTTGATTCATACGCCTCCCCTAAATCGATTTCATTTAAGATGCAGTTTTGTCTATATATGTTTTTGAATATTTAGAGTAAAAGATTTTATTATTATTATTATTAAGCGGTTATGAATATTTATTTTGTATTATTTCGTAGAGTAATGGCAACTTGGTAACGACGACTGATTCATCGTACGACGAATGCTCTCTTGTCATTATTTTAGTTTTGCATATATGGCGAACGTGCGTGATTAATATAATTAAAATTAGTTTTAAAAAAAATCGTTCATTTTATTTGTATATTAGATGTAGTTTATAATTAATCATATTGAAAATATCTAGGCATCGGAGATTATAGCAAATATATGTTTCAAGATTCATAATTAATTCCTTTTTAGTGGTCACTTTTATTGTGGTTTTTGAGTACATTTTTTTATACAGTATAAAATATATAATAATGGTGACTGTTATTTTAGTATCAAAAAATCAGGATAAGGAGCAAAAAAAAAAAAAATAAGAACCGCGAAATGTGAACATTTCTCTTTTTTTTGCTTCTCATCTTGATTTCTGATACTAAAATCTATTCAAAATTTGGAAATTTTTTATTTTGCGGATTAGCGCCCGGGACATGAAGCCACTGTTCTCGGAACCCCTGAATGACCTCTACGAAACCCCAGGGTTCCGCGGAACACAGTTTAAAAAACGCTGGCATAGTATAATTTTTGAATTCAATACATATAAATTTTAACTTTTAAAAATGATTTACTTATAGACTTTGTATCGAGAAAATTTAGAGATAAAATAATAGACTTATCAAGTAATAAAAATAATAGTAATAGTAAATATTTTTACTTAATATTATAAAGATATTTTAATATTATAAAATACGTTTATGCTAAAAAATGTACAAACAATTTTTATTATATAAAATTATTCTTCGTGTCATAAACGCATCTCACGCACAAAATACGTAAATATTTCGTATTCCGTAATCGATAATAAAATTATAATATTTTTACCGTTATATAACAAAAATATATTTATTGATATTACTTTTGTATATTTATACGAATTCGTGAATTTGAAATGTTCGTTTTGTTGTTGTTTTATCGAATGGAAAAATCATATAATATAAAAATACCGAACCGGTCGCAACAAATTTTCACATTTGACAGCACTTATTTATTTTCTTAATTTAGATTTAATATTTTGATTTATCGTACATGGATTTTCCTCTTTTATTATTATATAAGTAATAAATCATAATGAAATTTTAACATTAAACCAGTGCTCACTAACTGATGTACCATAATGACATTTATTATTAAAAAATAATTGAACTACGTATTAATTACAAAAAAAAAATGTTTTTTTTTTTAATATAAAATCGATCCATTATTTAGCGATAATAATTTGAATGTCTTGATTTTACACTATTTATGTAAAATAAAAAAATATAATAATAAATTGTTCTTACATATATAATATATAATAGAAAAAAAAATGTTGTATAGCGCTATATTAGAGGTCGCTCATATAAACTACCGTTCAGTTTATTATATCCATATTTCAATCTATAATATTAAAAAAATAATAATATAAACGTACGTATATTAATTGTTCGTCTATTTTTTTTCTATATAGATATTTTAATGGATACATGACTCAAAAAAAAAAAAAAAATTTCATAATCGTGCCATCATCGTCAAATACTATATCGGATATCGTAGGTGGGTTCGATTACAAAAATTTTGATTGCCTATTAATATTTTCAATTTACTTCGACGAAATTGTGAAAATTAATCATCTCGTACACAAGGACTATTAGCATTCGTAACGAGCTTTTAATTTCTCAATCTGTTCGTTTCATTTTCTTTTTTTTTTCTTTAATGCTCGTGTCAATTAAGTAATCTCCTTTCTAATAGAGATATTGAACGCGAAGCATTTATATCGGTTTTATATTCGTATATTATTATTTATTCGTTTTTAGAGATTAACGTATATGATTTTTTTTTAAGATCGTATCTTTCTTAAAAAAAAAATATTCTATGTTAATGCATGTTTAATGTGGCACCATATCGATGATATTATATATAATGATAAATATTGCTTGTCATACTATTTTTTTGTTGCTGTTGTATCATATCTAGTCATTCTCAGTAAAATCTTTTGTTGTTATTTTGATGTTTAAATCAATTTGTAATGATTTAAAATTATTTCGAGTCGCATTATAATGATTACATGCATATTTTTAATTTTTTTTAATCCTTCTCTCTGCGTTTTCTGACTTTTTGTTTTGCGTAATAATTTATCGGACAAGTAATTTATATTCATAACGTTATCTTTAATCATATATTATTTTTCATATTAAATATCATTTAATATCAAACTATAAATTATATTTATTTATTTACTATGTAAAATTTTAATTAAATTCTAGTATAATATTATATGTATATTATTAAGCTAAATTAACGTTATAATTAAATAATAAACGTTGAAGAAATAAAAGTGATTATATTAACATTTTATTTTTATATCTATTTAATAGTTATTGAATAAATTTTTATAAAATTTTATAGTATAAACGGAATCGAAATATCAATCATTTTATTTTTTTAATACTTAACTTTAATGATGTCCTAAACAGATTTATAAATTTTTCTACTATCTAATATATAATCTTTGATAATATTGATCGATATACAAATTGCTATTCGATCATAGAAAATTTAAAAATCTAGCAATACAAATTGTCAAATTATTTAAAATTAAACGAAGAGGCTACGAATTATTCAAAAGATCATTTCATTGCCATAAATTTCGAGGAAATGCCACCGTCATTTTATTTTTTCACATCGATTACATCTATTCTCAAAAAAATGAAAAAGAAAAAAAAAACATACACAAAAACGAGCCATATATGTACATTATCATCGAGGAGTCAGTTACATTTTATTTATTTATTATTATTATTTTTTTTTTTTTTATACATCGTGTCATTCGAATTTTCCTCTTTGTTTTTTCTCTCTTTCTCGTGTATCAAACACCTTTTTTTACGATGTCGATCGACCGAATACAACACGTGGGCGTACCGGTACGGTCATTTTATCTTTTATTTTTCCGTTTTTGTTCTTTTTGTTCTTTTTTCTTTTTTACATACGACAACTCAAATACGTATACGTACACCTTCGTTCTGGTTCTTCGACGAATCGAAATTATGCATGTTCAGAGTTGAAAATGAAAAAGAAGAAGAAGAAGAAGAAGAAAAAATGGTCAGATAACATATAATGGAAAATCGAGACTTGAATTTTAAAAGGATTTTCACTACTACTACTATATGAACTGATGACGCTAATGGTGGACTTTTGATTTTTTTCATTATTATTGTATATATATATATTTTTTTTTTTTTTGGTCTTCTTCAGTCTAATTGTTCATTTTCGCATGCATATTCTTTGTATGCTAAAGATGACTCAATATCCAGTTTACACCCCCACAAAATTGCGCCGATTGAAAATAAATGATAAAAACAAGTTTTACACGTAGACGTTTATTAGTTTATTATATATTCGATTGGAAAATTCCCTTTTTGCATATATAAAATTTGAGACCATCGTGCGTATAATAAAAATCAAATTTCGAGTCCCAATTTTATAAGGTGTTGCAGATATTATATTCTTTTTTTATGTTGTATTATATTATATTTTTGTTCGGATAAACAAAAATGTGTTGTAAATTTCGGTCTTATTATTTTATTATTTTTATTTATAATGAAGGTTATAAATTGAATTATTTTAATATATTATTTATATAAAAATAAACTAATGATAAAAATAAATGAAAAATAGTACTATAATTTAATAAAGAGTCTAATACGAATTTATAAATAAAATATCCAGAATCCTGAGCAACAAAAAGCTAAGAAGACAATTTTTTTTTTTTTGTAAAATTAAGAGTTGTTTTCTCTTGTAACCTTTTATTATAAACTCAAAACTTAATATGTATAATTCATGAATAAAATCTTCTTTTCTCCACAACATATTCGATTATATCCATATATATTTTGCGGCAAATTAAAACTCAATCACTACCGAGTCAAACGTAATCCTATTTTTTCCTTTATTTTTATTTCTAGATAAAATAAAAAAAAAATCTTCACAATCATAACGTGTCCGTATATTAACAATGACACAACGACTCACGTCTTTCATCCATTGAAACATCCCACTTTCTGTAAATTTTTATATATTTTAAACACTTTCGATACCCGATAAACTTATCGATTTCCGGTTTTCGAAATCGGGACTCGTCGTTTATCCACTTGTGTCAATGAAATGTAAAACTAATTGAACATTGAAAAATGTCCGCGTGTCGATAAACGTTAACCTTTCGCGCGCCCGTTTTAAACTTTCACTTATTATTGACAAGTGCACGCTTTATTATTATTATTCTATTAAAATTCCATATCCCTGACCTCTCGATGGATCGATTCTGATTCAAAACACGCTACTTTAAATATTGTTATTCCACTTGCGTGGCTCTTTCACGGTTGCACTCTCCAAAGGCAGTTGGTCAAGTGTTTCTTCTCATCGTACATTCACAACATTAGGTAATTCATTCGTATATTGAACGATTATAAATACCGATTGATTCTACTATTTAACAATGTTCTAAATATATATATTAGTTAAATTTAAATCTATATAACAGTTAAACGTTTTTTATGCAATAAATAATATTACGAGTGGGCGTAAATATTATATATACGATATAAAATGTTGTATGTACGACATAATCGTTAAACGGTGGTCCATCATATTTTAAATGTGTCAAGCAAGTTGTTAAATGCCAACCGGGCTGGGTCACAGGTTAATAATGCAAATTTAAAAAATGCAACACCAGAGTAGGCATTCACGATTGCACAACGTCTTCAAGAATACGACGATGCATCCATTGGTCAAGATGTTTCTATTAACTGTTTTTGTGTTCTTATTATATATGTTTAAATATATATATATATATGTATGTATACCTTTGATGTGCATTATATTCGTTAAGGCAAGTCAATGAGAAGAGATATCCCTACCATATGGCCGATGCTATTTTCATCATCACGCCGCATTCTCTCGTCTCCGTAAGAATTCCACGACGATCCTTCACACCTAGTGTTTTTTCGGTTATGGTCGTTTTTTTTCGCGCGTGCATTCGAACTATTTTAAAGATCACGCCGTAAGGGCAAGAACTTTCCCGGTTGAACTAATGAGATTCTAAATTAGTGACAATGGTTTCCATGTTGTCGATTCCACTTTTTTTTTTTCTCCTTTCCTACGAGTTCAATGAGCTTTTCAATTGTGTATATGTCATTATTATGCGTCTTACATATTTTGCAATTTTTGCAAATATATTGAAAAAAAATTCTAGCACTTTGAGTATTAGGAATGTATTTATTTTTGTTTGCTTTTGCAAATTAGTATATTGACTTTGGAATGTCATTTTTATGAATTCTCGGAAATTAAATGTTTGTCTATTTTACCAGAAGTAGGTGTGTCTGATATCGCACTATGTAAATTTTATCTATTCTACTTTATCTTATTTTATGTGTTTTATCCAAAATCAATTATTAATACTTTTTTAAATTAAAAAACGATCAAATTGCTAAATATTTACATTTTTATATTGCATTATAAAATATATTTTTAATTGAATTTCGATTTAAATATCTATGGAAAAGGATAGGTTATCATTATTTATTTTATCACATTTTTAATAATAATTATATATATATATATATATATATATATATATATATATATATATATATATATATATATTAGAATTTTTGATAGTTTTGTTACAATTATATTAGATGATCAAATTTCGATAATAAACTATTATAATATATTAATATTAGAATGCAACTCAAATGTCATCGTTTTATAAAGACTTGTTTTTTTAATGCATAAAATAAATGAAACGCTGAATGAAAAAACAGATAAAAATATGAATGTATAATTTTTAATATTCATGTTGATGTATATCGTTCTATAAATTATTCAGAAATTTATCCGTTCCTTTATTTTGTTATCTGTTCAAGGATAGCATTGCCAAGTTGTGTTCCTGGAAGCCAAAAGTGCAGACGGCAGCACTTTTTTACATTTCTTCGTCATTCTTCTTTTTATAATAGAAGTGCAGGCGCCGAATACTTGCATCATGATGTCTGATTTCCTAACATCTTGATGTATTTGCAGAGATTGTCAACCTACGCATTAGTACACATCTAAAATATCACGAATAAAATCGACGATAATTTAAATCATCGTATATCATATATAAAATTTATTATAACTTTAATTTACGTAGACTAATTTTTAAATAATATAAAAGATTATTAATCGAATAAAAAACAATTATGTATATATTGTAATCGGATTTTTATTTTATTTCATACATCGATTACAAAATCACAATAGATTTCATATATATTTTATGCGGTTTTATGTCGGCGCCAGTTGTTCACTTAACACTTTATCAATTATATTATACGACTTTTTTCTTCTATGTTATTTTTTTTCTATTCTTTTACGACGTGTTAATTTTTTCGAGTTTTTCATTTTCCTAACTCTGGTTTATCAATACGAATAAATCGTCGTCGATCTTTTTTGTTGGATAATGCCGTCTATCAATACCGGATTCGCAAAGTTTTTACATCTTGTCATCGGTTACAAGCTATTAATGCCATGTGTATGTGTCTATTATAATAAATTTTCGAGATCTAATCTGGATTTTTAAGTATTTTTTTAAATGTTTTTTTTTTACGATAATTGTACGCCTAATCTTAATGCTAAAGAATTTCTATAAATCTCCTAATTGGTTTTGTTGAAAATTTATGAATTTTGTCTGGTAACTTTAAATTAATTGCTATAAATATAATCGCAGGAAATTATTTTGTAAGTTTAATATTTTTAAGTTTTTTTTGTATTTGTTATTAAATGGTTATTATAAATTAATCATCTTGAATAAATTGTAGAACAACATTTATATATACAACACAATAAATTAAATTAATTTATGGTTAAAATAATTAGTTTTGAATTGGAAATACATAAATACTTTCAATTTTATTAAAATATTAGTAATATTATTAAATTTTAAGGTAATAAATAACCTAGTAAATTTTAAAATAATTATTTGTTTTTCATATAAATATAAACCATTCCATTTAAAATATATTATATTCATAAATTTATTTCACATTTATTAAATTTTGTAATATTTCACGTTTGAAATCTATTAAAAAAAACATATTTTTTATATATGATAGTTTTCTTTAAATTAAGGTTAAGCAAAAAAAAAAAATTAAATATAAATAAACTATAAAAAAATGTTGTATTGGTATCTCTCGACTAAATATAATGCGATTATTTTTTTTGAGAGTTATATTAGAAGGCTATTAATAAATTCTTTTATTGTCACATTTGTCATAATTCGTTGTAAATCGTATCAAAACATATTTTTTTCCATTTTAATTAGAATATGTATGTTATATATATATATATATATATATATATATATATATATATATATTTGTGAGTGCGGTTAATTGCTGAAATGTTGTCGATCACTAAGAACACGAAAGCATTCCGAGAATAACAAACCACCCACTCGTTCGCCTCTCCAGGCAATCCCATTTGTCTGTTTTATGAGCCGCTCAATAAAAAAACGATATTTCTTATATCCGGACCGCTGAAATAGAGACATTTCCTGAATATATTTCAAAAAAGACCTGATAAATTAAATTCATTATATAATCGATTTTTCACGGATAAAATCTATAAATTTTCATTATGTCATCTAGAAAACACTATGGTAAATTTTCCATCTTTTCATTTATTATTTTTATTATAATATATTGCTCAATTCACATATAAAATATGTATAATAATAATTGAACAATATTTTAGTGCGTAAAATATATTTAAAGACAAGTGTGTTAACTTTACGGTTAATTTTACTTAACCAATATAATATCTAAATATATCGTAAATATTCGAACGCTCAATATCGTTTACATATAATACTATTAAAATTATTTTTTATTTTGAATTTGATGTATATAAATATTATAAATTACATTTACTATTACGATATCAGCTCATCATTATAAAAATATAATCTTTCTACGTTGCTATTTGCTCTATTTACTATATGTACTTCAAATTCAACTTTTTAAACGTCAGAATTGATTTTATTTATATATATATATATATGGTATATATTTTTTTGTATTTCATTTTAAACTTTTTCATCGGACACGTTTATTCAAATGACCCGCGGGCAAACGACCGAAACTTGCATTATTTGACCGTAAAAAAACGTTACGTCGTTGACATCACACCATTATTGCGACGCTTCTCACGTAACGTACTCGACTTTCGGACAATTTGAATTGTAAATTCTCATACATGTATATATATATATATATATATATATATATATATATATATTATGTGTCTTACGAGAGACCTTAATCGAATTACGAGCACGTCCATCATCGAAACGAGACGAATTACGATTAATTATCGTCGCGTTAATAACGAACTCGTCGCCGACGTTTCTTTCGTCTTAATTCACGACTGGCGACGTTATATCGTGCATTTTTATATTATATATAAATAAATAAATAAATAAATATATATATATATATATATATATATATATATATATATATATATATATATATATATATATATATTACAATATACAATTATATATTTATTCGTCGTATAAAATACGTAATTTATTCCGTATACGTATGAGCGGAATCGTTTATTATTTAATTTATCGATATCATTTGATATAAACTTATGTATTGTTCGTCGTCGTCTATTATTATTTAAATATTTATATTGTCGATTAGAAATCGTCTTTTTCTATAATAATATTATTTAAGATTATATTGTATTTTTTATCTATTACTTTGTAAGTAATAGATACTATTATTTTATAGATATAAAATGTAGATTGTGAATATGTGTTGTTTGTTATTAGTAGTATTGAAGCTGTGAATGAGTTTTAATCTATATTTTTTTTTTTTAGAATTTATTTAAATTATCTTAAAGCAGTGTTTATATTCCTTTTATTTTTAAGTATATAAATGTGAAAGAAAATAGTTTAAGTATTCATTTTAATTTTTATCATCAAAATTTTATTATTTTGAGAAGAATAATAAATAAAGTATATACAAGTTTGAGTTTTTACGTATTTTTTGTTATTATTAATTAGGAAGAGGGTTAATTTTATTTTGCAGTAAATTATTTTATAATACATAATATATTAATCCTTTTCAAAATTATATAATTAGAATTATTAACGGTATTATTCTACGATATCCAAATTTTTGTGTTAGTGTTAAACCGATTAAAAAGTTTTTTTTTGTTTTTGGAGTTGACTTCAAGATTAGATTTTTTTTTGAGACTTGATCTCAAGATGAAGTACTTTTTTCTGGAGTCTGAATTATTCTAATAATACAAGTTATACGTTAACTTAAACACATTTTTATATAAAATTATTGAGAAATTGATAGATAAAAAGTATTAAAACATAACTAATTATTTTAATTCTATTATATTTTATTTCATCTATTAAAAAATTCGATTTCACACAAATCGCCTCTTCTCGTTCAATTTTCACATAACACACACACACACACATTCACACAAAATGCGAACGTGCGCATTTGAATTGATGAATCAGCCTTTTGCGAAACAATCTTGATTCGCGATTGACGAGGTCACCTGGCAATCGGTATACAGGTGACACCTTCTAGCCGTGCATTAATACACATGTTACATATATATATATATATATATATATATATATATATATATATATATATATATATTTTCGACTTGCACATGTTCTGCACCAGATCCGTTCATCGGCAGCGAACGTGTCAAAGTTGAACGATAAGTCGGGGGGGTTGCAACGCCCGAGGGTACACATTTTAACTATTATTGTCCAAAAAACGTGCATATTTATATATCTATATATATATATATATAATATTTAATAAGTAACACAAGGTTTAAATATCTTTACCATATCGGGAATATGAGTGACCTCTGTTCTTACAGGTTTGGTAGGACGGTCGCCGAGTCACGAAGGCCGGCGCGTCACCAGTTCTTAACTTTGATCATTTTCCAAAATGCTCTTTGCATATGGTCGTTATTCGATTTATTTTTATTTATTATTATTAATATAATTATCGTCGAATTTGATAGCGGAATATCGCCTCGATATACATATATATATTTTTTTTTTCCCCTATAATATGTAGTAGAAAAAAAAAGTAAACGCTTTACGCTGACGGCAATTGAATATTCGCAATGTGCAAGTACATATAGGACCTTCCTTTACCATAAGAGATTTTTAAATCAATTTCCTTTCTAATTCGTAAAATATACTGTATATACAGTTAATTTCAGTGCCTAATTAAAAATGGCGAATATAGTCAAAACAACATTAGTTAAAGATACGATTTTTCGTACGTTCAATGTAAAGAATATATAATATGCATCTATTCAATTTGAAGTTTAATCATTATTGCCTAACAGATTAATATCGTATACAAGTTTTCACACTTGAAAATACTTTAATATAATTGCACTTTAAAGTGGATCAATAGATTAGAGCATTATCTTTACATTTTAATATCAATAATCTGGTAATGTTTTCTTTATCAGACATATTATTTATACTATTGCTTTTATTAACAACATCATGTTTACTTTTTTTTTAAGTAGTTCGTAAACACTTGTATTAATTGTTTATTAGTGTAATGAATAAAATATTAAATTAGGAATATTTTTTTATTTAAAAAGTTGTGCTTTAATCATGGAATATATGTTTGAAAAAATCTTCATTAATATAATATAATAATCGTGAATATATATATATATATAAAATCTTCATTATTAAACTTTCGAGTCCACTTTCAATTTTTGTACGGTAATTTATAATCGCCATAATCGCAGAAACGTTCATAATTTTTTTCTATTATTATTGTTATTTATTTACGACGCAAATCGTGAGAATTTCTCCCAATAAAAATCGATCGAATCGAGCTGCGCTTTTCGGGCGTGAAAGATCGAATTTATATATATATATATATATATATATATATATATATATATATATATATATATATATATATATATAATTTTTAACATCCAATCATTTATTTTCCGATCACAAATATCGTCGATTCGATCGATCGTGTTGTCTTGTTTATTTATTTATTTGTTTTTATCAGAATCGTGTTCGAATGTCATACGAAAAAATCTCAGTAACGAGATGCACCAAGGTTTTAGTATTTTCATATGATCGACGACCCTCAGGTGGTCGGTCGATTTGTTTTTTTTTTTTTTTTTTTGTTACTCATCGCACAAATCACAACCATATGTTGTTATATTATGTGGTATTATTTACATGACGAGGAAGATTAAGTGCTGAAAGTGAAATGAATCGACGAGGTTTCGATACGATCGCAAGGTTTTCTTTATTTTCTCGTTTGAAATTTAGTCGCCAGTGTATTGTGTATGGTCGTTTTGTGTCGTGAGACCAACCAGCTGATATTTTTATGACCTTCTAGGCTTTTGGCGCCGCACAATTTGGGTCAATATTTGTTGTTCGATACGATCTCACCATAACGGTCTTCTGTGCGATTTAGATTCTCTTAATCATATCTATTTTTTTTTCAACATTTATTCTGCAGATCTTCGTTTTGTATCTATGCGATTCTTTTTGTTTTTGTAGTTATCTAGGTAATAATCTATCCATGTTTGAATAAGAAAAACGATTGTAACACTTTTCTACAAATGGGCGATCATGATGTATCAAATTTTTAGAATAATTATTTAATAGTATCCTGTTAAATAATTATTTAATTTAAAGTTAAATTCAATATATATATATATATATATATATATATATATATATATATATATATATATATATTTTTTTTTATTTATGGTAAGATTAAATTATAGAAAAATAATAATCAATGGAAGTAAGAAATTTATATGTATACATTTCTGTTTTAATTTTTGATAATATACATAAAGTCATTATAAAGATAGAATGCAATATTTGATAAGAATATTAATCATATTTTTATATTTCTGTAATTTTCTTTTTTATATACATCGTTTTATATTATAAAAAATGTATTCATCTCAAATTTAAAATGAAACGTAAGAAAATATAATTTATTTTTTTACGAAGTAATATTATTAGTCAAAAATAAATTATTATCTATTTAATTATATATTTTTATTTATATTATAAATGTTATTAATGTTAAATCAGATAAAAATCCTATAATTTTAACTAAAATTTTCAATTTCATAATAGCCCAAAATTTTCTCTTCTTGAAAAAATAAGACATATAATTATATTTCATAATGATCAAAATGAATATTTTGTAGATATCATAGATTATTGTATAATTTCAGATGTTAATATTGAAGGCTACGATTAATTCAATTTTATTTGAATATTATCGATAATCCATTTCCTCAATAACGAGTAATATAATATAATACATTTAGTCCTAATTGAAATAATATAAAAATGTACTGTTTAACAATATCGTATCAATTGCCCTTTGGCGTTTATTATTGCAATAAATCTTAATGATTGTACCTTCGTATTATTATTTTATATATAGAATTCAATACTGACTTTACTGAACATTTTTCATTCTAATAAATCATATAAATAAATAACTTGGATTATTTTTTTTAACATAAATTAATAATATAAATATATTTTTATATGATAATTTAATATTGTTTATTATGAAATTAAAATTCTTATATCATGTATGACATCGCAATTAGATATTGATATTTAATGATTTTTTTTTCATATAATTTAAAAAAATGAAATTGTGATTCTTTATCTTCATTTAATTACTTTCAATAATTATGAAATAGATAAATGTATAATAATAAACATAAATAATTCATTATTAAATATATCGTTAATTTAATATACAAAATATTTATGAATTTTATAATATTTATCGTTATTTACATATATACACAAGTAAATACATTTCCGTCATAAGAATAAATTATAAATTATTTATTACACAATAAATAATTCATTTATATTAAGAATGTTGTATTTTATTTCAGATATCAATCGAAGATAGCATCCGAGAAGAATTATATGATCCTTCAATGTATATTATTTGAGGTAATGAAATTTATATAACATATATGCATATATATATATGAATTGTATATTTTATAATATATAATTCGAACGTTATTGCGTTATAAGTGAACGCGGTCGAATCACACGGCATGGCATGCACTTATTATTTACAAATTTTAATATTCCTTACATGTCTCTGATCATTTATATTCATGAGCGAAGATTAGAAAACCAGTTGTGTCGGCACAGTAGTGCAATCGTTTACTATTGCCTTTTGTATTGCTTTGCTACACCTTCACAAAATTTTTGTTTGAACAATTGCCATAACGATTACGATAATTTTTACTTAGTTAGTATGTTCTGATTGATTTTTTTTTCTAAATATGAAAATATTAATTGACACACTTTTGCGTGTGTTAATAAATTATCACATTTATTTTTTTTTTATAATTGAGCTTTACTGAATATAAATTCGAAGGTTATTAAAATAATTTATAAAGCTTATTCAAGATTTCAAATAAATTCGAAGGATATTAAATTATATAGTTGAACATATGTTGATTTAATATGATTTTTAAGTCATTATTTTATATTATATTTTTCACTTGAATTTTAAATTATATGTAATTTTATTCCTTTATTTTTTTTATATAAAAATAATATAAATATTGTTTGCCCTTTTACATTTAAATGTCTTCAACTCACTTTAATAATGCCATGAAAAATATCTAAAACGTACGAATCATTTATTATCAGTATTCTCTTCATATTATGTAAAATCAAATTTTATATAATAAATATTTTGACGTCGTTATAATAAATAAACTGCGTCTGATATTTTTCGATTATAAAAACACTCATCATTTCGTAAATCACAACGAAATTTATGGACAATAACGACAATAGTCGATACAGGCCATTCTTCAAATTTCATTAGACAGCACCGCGACTACGTTTAATTTTATGATGAAAGATTACACGTTGAAAGGCATAAAATACGTCTTCTTCCTCGTGTCAAGAATAATTTAACGCAATTCGCAAATAGAAGACGATTATTATGCATTTAGTGTTTTTTTTTTTTTTTTTTTTTAAAAGGCAAACGCGATAAATGGATCATCGTCGGCAAACACGAGCGAGTCGTTGTCCTTTCACTCACAATTATTATTACGTATAGGAAAATTGTAAGTAAGTTACGTCGTTTATGCCAAAAGTAAATAAATATATACATATTGATAGTACGCATACAATAAATTAACGTGCATGCAAAAACGAGCCGCAGTTCAAGGCGAATAATGCAACAACATTGAAATTGAGATTTCAATTGTTGCTCCTGATTATTTAATATTGGATTTGATTGAAAAATAGTATTTAAAATTCAATTTGATATATATTTCAATTTAGTTACAAAATTATTAGAATAAAAATTATGTATTTTTTACGTTATTATAACAATCTTTCAATATAAGTCTATATATAAAAAATTGCATTTTATAATTGAGAAAAAAAATATTTTTATTTCAATAAAAATCTATGTAATATATAAATAATTTATATTAGATGTGTTTTTGTTTTCGCCTTCGAAGACAAAATTTACTTTTAATAATAAAAATCTAACATCCAACTAGTATGACAGTTTGGATAACATGATAAATTTATAATCTATGCTTTGCTTGGTCTGTTTTTATAAAAAAAATCATATTTATTATATAATATTTAAAAGAAAACATATTTTTTCTCAATTTTTAACAACGTTGAGAAAATTTTTTTTTTTTTTTTGGAATTATGACATTACTTATACATCAGTGCGACATAGTAAATACTCGTGCGTGAGAACGCATGCAACGTTTATGATGCAATTGTGCAGTTTACACACCTGTCGAACGCAACAACGACACTTATCGATCTTGCGTGACGATATTTCAATACCGATAAAACGTTAGAAACGTTCGATTTAGACGACGTTGAAAAATAAAATTATACATATATATAAAAAAAAAATAATACTTTTTTACGGCGAACACATCTATTGCGGCCATATTGTCGTGCGGCGGCCATATTCAAAATTAACTATCGCGCCATATATAAAGTTCAACGGCGTCGTTGTATCTGTGTGGTCCGCTATTTATGCGTCTTTTGCTAATTTTGAAAAGTTAAATATTGTATTTCGCAAAGCAATTAGTATGTTTATATAATAAATATCTAGACAATTTAGCGAGAAAATATTGCACGTTGAAACATATATCAATATTTTCATGCTTATATAACTTCCTTTGTTGTTTTATTATGAATATAATTTTATATTGTTAATATTAACTTTTAAAATTCAAATACCTTTATCAAACAGTTGTTTCATTATAAATCATTTTTTATTCTAAATTATATAAAAATATCATTTTTTAATATATACATTACATATATATTATTGAATAATTATGTTGAAACATTTATACAGACATAGAGTAATAAATATTTACTAGTAGTTAACTAAAATTGAAAAATAGATATTTTAATTGATCGTCAAAAAATAAAAATTAAAAATAATTATAAGAGTTTGTAATGTAATGGGTTCATTATCTTTTATTAAATTTAAATTATAAAAACACTTATCATAATTATTATTCGATATAATAAATAAAATTCTAGACAATTAAGGATAAACATTAATTTTTTTAACGATCGCCAAATTATCAATTACGAAATTGTAACGCAGTTAAAAGATTTAACTAAAATTATCTAACGGTCTCTTTAACGCGATTCGTTAACGGATAACATTTTCGAAAGACCTCGCTATTTCAAGATTCATTAACGAATTCATAATATGAACCAAAAATTCAACATATTAATAAATTAATGAATCAATAAATTATTTATTTCATCATCGACATCGCCATAATAAAAGATACGTCGTTCTTGAATCGAAGTCATAAATGTCACTTTATTTATTTTTCTATGTCAATTTTATGTATAAAAAAAATCGATATCGCCGTTCTGTATTTATTTAAACGTCCATTGTTCACATATTATATACGGTTTATGTTTATTTATTTATTATTATTTTTTTCATGTCGATACTAAATTTAATATTTATGTAATTTTCTGGCATACGTGTAACCGCTTATTAAATAATAAACGTAAACATAAAACGACCTAGTTATTATTATATTATGCAGATACGCCCTTTTAATATTTTTGTATATGTTGTTTTTGAATATTCATATATTTACAAAAAGTAAAACAATTTCATTCACAATTTACATTTCAACAAGTGGAATAATTATTTTAAAATTTTACATAATATTCATGTAACATGACACGAATAAAAATATTTTAAATATTTAAATATTTGTTGAATTTTAGAAGATTTTCGTTGTTCAAAATAGGTTTGACAAAAAATATTTTTAATAAAAGGATCATTAATTAAAAGTTCCATTCTCAGAAGAGATTTAAAAATTGAAAAATAGATACATAAATAAATTTTCATATTTCCCGTGGGAATTGAGATAACAAATAGGATTGAATCAATCGAGCAAAATTTAAATTCGCAACAACACAATAATCGAACAACGAACCTTCCTCCTCCCCGAGGCCGACTAATTAATATCACATACAATATTACAAATCGTTTTAATCGATTCAAATCTTCAACTCATGTCCAAATTGGATACATATTGAAATTTTATAGAGTCGTATACATGGTTTATGGTCCAGGATCATGGCACAAAGAGTTCTTACAACCAATCTAACCTTTGTTTTATGGAAACGGCTCGAGGCTGTCTAAACGTGAGGGGAGAGCGATAGTTTCTTTGTTCGACTTGCATAATATGCACACGAACCGTCGTTAAAATAAATAACGTTAAATAAGTTTTACTAGGAAAACTTCTTATGGTCAGTTGACGGATCGCATTCGATACTTTTGCTCGTACTACAATCAATCTGACCCGTTGCCGATTTCCTACAAAATTTTACTCTTTTACGCGCTATTCTTACTATGTATATATATATATATATATATATATATATATATATATATATATATATATATATATATATATATATAAATCTATATTTTTTTGTTATTTTAGAGAAAGACTCGATTTTAAATCGTTCGAACTGTATTCGATGGGAAAATCTAGAGTTTAATATTGTTTTTCTGCGTTGCACGTGTAATGTTTTCCGTGCCAAAAATGGTTATTGTATTGAAAAGGTAGTTTTCTTCTGGTGTAATTTCCGCATATATATATATATATATATATATATATATATATGCGTATTTGAATATTGCTATATTCATATTTTTATCTATATTTACATGTAAAATGTACGCGTTAACGGTTCTTAATCTTCGCATAGTCGTTGCGTAGTTCTTGATGAAAAACTATTCATTTCACGTACGAAATTAATACAATTTTATTTATGATAAAAGGAAAAATATGTTGCTTTTTTTTACATTAAAATGAACTTTTGTTGATTTACTTTAACTTTTTATTTTTGAAAATTTATCTTTTTATATTATAAAATAAATATTTAAAAAATATTTTTTATTAGATTTACAGATAAAATAAAAATTACCGTTTTAGAAATTTTTCTTAAAAAAAATGTTTTTAAAGTATTAAAAATAATTTTGTTTTCTATTACTATAAGACACCTTTTTTATTATATATAATATCAATTTTCCCAATAAAAATTTTAAATATTTATTATTGCTTTTATATGGTATATTTTAAAAATTCACATAAAATTTATATATAAATATTAATATGAAATCAAAATTATATAATATAATAGAAAGTTTTAAGATTATATTAGTTATTAATATTAAAAATATCTCTCATTATTATAAAATAAAATTAAGATATAGTAATTACTATTACCTAACACGTTAACGTATTATATTAATTATATAAAATGTTGAATTAAAAATAAAATACGTCATGTTTATAAATATCATTTCAAACATTACAAAATTATTTTTATATATAATATTGATTTAAAAATTTTAAATTTAATCATTGATTATTATTATTATTATACGTTATAATTCAATACAAATCTTTTGTTGATTATTGATATTATAAACAAATTTTACATTTGAAAAACGCTAAATATCAAATTACATACATGAGAGCTTTTCGATATTAAATAATCGAAATCGCATGAAAAAATATTTGCATTTCCGATCATGCATGGTCATTTCAGACGTAATTGTTTGTTCAAAAAATATCTTAAAATGCGCACGTGTATTTAACTTAAAAAAAAAAATGGAAAAAATCCACAATGTACGTCTGTTTGTTTGTATGTGCGCTTTTTTCTCTCGTTATAATAATACAAACAATGAAAGTGGCCAAGCAAACAATATAAAGTTTAATATTTTTTCATTGTATTTTTTTAGAAAAGGTTAAGGTCGCCTTAGGCGATATTTTGAAACGATTCAATTAATAAATATTTAGAAAAAAAAATCATTCTTTTTAATATTATATATATTTTATTAATACGTTAGGAAAATATATGAGACTAATGCCATTATAAGGCGTAACTTAATATATCAATATGTATATTTAAACTACGGATATTGGGGATTAAAAATGTGTTACAACATTTGTAATCGCGGTGAAATTTTAATGATTAAATATTGACATTATGTACAATCACATTTTTTAATATGATAATCATTATTTTTTTTGCTTTTCTAATAACAGTGACATGAATAGATTGTGATTTTGAAATGTTTTTTTATTGCATATTGAGAAACGCTTATATGTTTAATGTTTTACTGAAGTTGTTTCAGAATTAATAGCCTTTATTTAAGTATATAAGTTATCTATGATAAAATCTTTTTGATATCAGTATATAGCCATAATTATCAGCAATATTTATAGATCATGATATTTAATTCTATTTTTTTTATTATATAAATATATTTTTTATTCATTATACATACCATATATATCAATTTTGAATGTTATCAAATTAAAATTAAATGATTAATATTTATAAAGTTAAACTGTATTCTGAAAACTACTCACGCATCCTCAAAATTAAATAGCATATGACGACCACATAAAATCCGTCTATTTTTTTTTTATTAACACAAAATTAAAATAAATATTGTGAAATAGATTTAAGGTCGTTAATTGAACAAAAAAATATTTTTCTTTATTTATCTTGCACGACATTGTCAATGCTGTCATGCTTTAATATTTGATTTACCACGATGCGATCCGTCGATTGTTTATAATAAATATTTGACTATTCTCCATCATATTTTGTAGATTTAATTATACATGAAAATATAATAATATGTCGTAGACATTTTTTTTTATTATTTAGCACCCTCCCCCCTCCTGCTTCAATGATTTAAAGACTTGTCTCAATATGGAATTGTGTGCCGAACGTTTGATTTATATATTTAGGTTTTATCTCTTGATCTAAGTTACTGACATACATTTACTTTTATTTGCGAATTTGAAATATCATATTTATGTTCTGTGTATAATTTATATGGTAATTATAATATGTTTCATTTATAAACGACTTCAGATTAATACACATTTATATGATAATATGAGGGTCGTTCGATAAGTAAAAAATGACAAACAAGTATTTTTTTTTGATATGATTTTTTTTTGCGATTCAAAAAATTGGTTTGTTATAATCTATTGTTTTGTTAGCTTATTTTTTAATGCACGTTTCAATTTGCAAACGAGTTTGATACTTTTATTTTCTCGCCTTCGTTGCAAAAACTTGAATTTATATAATGATTTCTGAAGAATGAAAAAATTTGGCCTGCATAGTCTGCATAATTTGATACATAAATCAAGTTTCTACTTTTCTTTTTAAATCTTAATTTTGATGAATATTAAATAGGATAGATATTTTTAAACTCTTTTTTTGTGAAACATTTGGTATTAAGAGTATGAAATTTGATATCTAAAAAGGCACTTATATCTTTCAAATGTTTTTTTTTTATTAGAAAAACTATATGTATAACTATTTTTTATTTATTTATTGTTTTGATTCAAATATATAAAATAATAAATTAAAATATTATTAGAAAATAAAAATATATGGAATTTTATGAAAGTTGTTATCATAAGTTATGCAATTTTTATTTTTTTTTTAATATTATTATTCCTCTATTTTATCGTTTCTTAATGAATAAATTATATGAACTATGAATATTAAAATATAATAATTGTAGTTTGAAATTCATAATATGGCTAATACATAAATCTTACTTTTAATTTATGAAAGGCACTGAGATTTTATTTTAAAATAAATAAAACTTATAATTTTTATTAAAAAATTTTCATCTGTATATTTATCAAAAAATCCTCATATATATATATATAGAGAGAGATTAATAGTATTTTGAATTTTGCACACCAAAAAAAAAATCACTATCCAAATACTTTATTATAAATAACCGTTTCAAATTACGTACATTATAATTATCGAAAAAAAAAATCACCATAAACTATTAAAATGAAATATTTTTATATCAATACTTGTACATATAACAGTGATAACGGGTCGTTTAATAATTTTAATAAACCGGTTGCGTCTCTGACGATTTTCCGTTGAAAGTTTTTCCAATTTGCACCGCATAATAATAAAGCCGTGTTATTATTATTGAAACTTCTGAAGAGCCTCAATTAAACGTCATTCATCACGTATTGACCTCAATGCTGACGATGAGCGTCATTATTACAATAATATTGTATATATATATATATATATATATATATATATATATATATATAATATTTAAGACCACCTACCGGAGGTATAAGAAAAACACAACCGTTTCACGCACGTGCAACAGTGCGTGCTCTATTGTTTATTATTGTCGGTTCGAATCGCGGTAAATATTTATACAAGTGTTCGCGAGCGTTAAAGCCTTTTTTTTCCGCCTATAGTACTATATAATATTAATGTGCGGTGAAAATGCATTTGTTCAAATATGCGATGACCCAAAAATAGTTATTAAAAAGTGATACGTTAACTTTAACTCGACCTTATTTGGTTTCGAGATAAATAGTGTTTTTTTTTATATATATACATGGAAAGTGTTCAATCATGGAAAGTGTTAAATTTTAACGAGAACGAAATCGTATTTTGGAGAAATTATTAATTTTCTTTATATTATTTTACAAGCTTTTTTTGTTGTTTTTCACTTAAGAATTGGTTTTAAAATATTTATATATAAATATATATATATATATATATATATATATATATATATATATATATATATATATATATATATAATGCTTTGATACTGTTATAAAAGTAATATATTTCATAAATATAATCTTTAAGTTTAATTTCTAATATAACATTTTAGAAAATAAATATTCTTTATTTTCTAAAAGGTTTTATAATATAATATATGGGTTTATATACATATATATTATAATATATGATTTATATTTATTTTTAGAATATTCTGGTTTAATTAATTGTAAAATTTTAATACAAAATGTTTAATTTTAATTTAAATAAATTCAACTTTTTACTTTGAACAAATAATATGAAATATTAGTTGAATGTATTAGATAAAAAGTTAGGTTTAAAATACAATTTAAATCGTAATCTATAATATATTAATTCTTCTTGAAATCATATTTCTCCATATTAAAAAAAATGTATATAATATCGGTCTATATATTAAAGTTTGATATCTATCTATAAAATTATTCAAATCATAACCATTTAATTGTTTTATGAATTACATTATCGATACATATAATATGTAAACCATATTATAAACGGATTATGGACAGTTTAAACATCTAATTTATTATACGTTTAAATTTATTATAGGTTTTAGAAAAAAAAATATAACTATATACCATTACTCTAACAGGAAATTCTACTATATGACCAGTTTTATTACACTATAATGATTTGTTAGATATTTATCGTGTTTTTTTTTTTTGCTTGATTTACACGACGATCTTCACGCGTAATTTTGATAAGTGGGCGTCGACAACGCGAAAGGCTTATATGTATAATATTCCATTAAAAAAAAAAATATTACAAAATTTTATAATTCGATTTATTGTATAATATCGTATATGAACGTTCGCAAAACGGGGAACGGCTCTAGGGCACCAAATATAATATAATAAAAAATAAATAAATAAATAAAATATTAACGACGCCATTTTATTTTTCTTTATAATATGAATAATAATATTACTAAGCATATTATAATCGATATAATTATATTTTATGTAATGCGTTTATTATTATTTTTATTGTTGTACGATGACGATATTTTGTGATTTGAACCGTATAATAATAATAATAATAATAATAAGGAGGGACGTCGACGAACTTTGTAGATCCGGCACCAAGTCGACCGTTTTGACCGGTCACGAATTTACCAGGAAGTTGTTCCGTTGGACAGGAAACTGACTTTTTGTACGAATGCAACGAAACAATCGATGTTTGAAGACGTCGTAAAGAATTGAACTTCTCAAAGTGTGCGAGACGCACGATTAAAGTAGATTTAAAATTTTCGATATATGTACTGTTTTATTTGAAAGCTTAATGTAAAAAATATATTTAATATTAAATTTTTTATGTCTCTTATAGATTGAAAATTTTGTGATCATTCTTATGTTTTTTTTTTGTTTATAACTATTGATCATTTTTCTAATATTATATATTAAAAGGCTATCAACTCTTAGAGTGTTGAAAAACACAATATGATTAGGATTATCACGATTTATTGATGAGATGTAATTTTATGGTTCATTATTATCTTAATACTAAATGATTTAATGAATGATATTATAAGCCTATAGATTTGTAATGAAAATCTTATTTTGAAAATTTATAATGAAGCTAATATCCTACTCTAGGTTTTCCCTTAAAATTATATTAAAATATGGTTGAACATAATTATAAATAATATATCAATAATGATATGATTCAATCTCATGTTTTAGCGTATAAAATTCAAAGCATTATAGGTGTCTATAAATATACATAATTCATTGAAATTATGCATCACGTTTCATATAAAATTATTAGCGCAAAACTCTTTTTAACTTTGCTTTAGATAATTAATTTTAAAACAACTGTATAATTTAAAATTAAAGATATTATAGATATTTTTATCGTTAATTAGGAATGTTAATAAAAAAAAGTATCCGTATAAAGTAACAAAAGACGCGTTGTACAAACGAAAAGATTGAGAAACACTGGGGCACGGTTAAAAAAAAGCACACACACACGGACCGTATTGTATAAGTATCGTCGCCTTTGTCACCTGCGATCGTGTAATAATAAAACATTGAATAACACGACATAAATGCATACCGAACCGATACACAATTAATGCATACGAATTGTTAAACCGCGGGCGTATGTTTTCATTTTCGTTCTGTTTTTATTTTTCGTTTTATAAAAAGACGTTTAGCAATAATATAATAACGGGAAGATGTCGTCTAGTGTTTCATTGTTCGTACCGTATAAAATCGCCCATTTTTTCAAATATAACGACGTAAATGGCGTACGTGGTGATTGTGACAGTGGCGTAGAGCGAGCGGAGCGATACTCCGGAGATTAGTTTCACGATGTGTGTAACGTGTTCCGGAGCGCGTTCGTTTCGTTTGATTTTATTAATTTTTATATAATGAAAAAAAATATTTAATATATACATATTAAATTTATACGTGGTAGTGTATTTATAACAAAATCCTTGAAATATAATAGCTTAAGGTTTAATATTGACTTGATAAATATAAAAAAATTCACAAATTCTAAAGAATCAAACAGTCGCTAATAATACGATTAGAGTCATGATATAATTAATTATATGAAAAAAAATACATTCCAATCTAATATATACATAAATAATTATATATTATTATTTTTTATGAATTTAGAATTGTTTGTTTAGTAAAACTTTATTAAAATATTATGTGCGTAATGATATTGAAAATATAAGTTCCATATTTACATATTAAATCAATTTAATTCCTGTGATTATTACAATATTATTTATGATTTAATATAGACTTATAACCAATTATTGATAATTGAAAGTTTAAAATTAGAATTGAATTTGTCATCAAGAAAATAATTTTTAGATCTATAATTCTTTATCAAAATCATTTATATTATTCTTTTAAAAAATAAGTTGAAGTTCTCATTAAAATACATTTATAGCAAATGACGTCAATATGTAATTTAAATTTGAATTAGTATTAAAACATACACAGTTATATATATATAATTTGATTATATTAATTATGATATTTAGAAAAATAAAAACATATATATTTATTTCTAACAGTGAAATATCAATTATATTTTTAGTATCCATTTATGGACTTGTATCACATTATAAATTTAGAAAAAGAAATATGAAAAACACAAAATATCTAAATTTAAATTTTTAAAGAAAATAATTTATATCACGTAAAATTAGTTGATTTACGTAATTCAAATATCGATGAGGATATGACTAATTATGGATTTTCAGGAACTGGTTATTTAATTTATTAATCACATATCAATTAAAATACACGTGCTATTATTATATGAGGTCAAATAAAACTCGAAATCATGTCGATAAATTTAATGAGCGCTGTACATAAATACATATATGAAAAAAAAAACATTTCGCTTTCGTTTATATATTTTTTTCATTTTATCGAACACGTCGAAATTAATGTATGAAAATATATTTAAATGATTTTTCTTAATGTTTGCGCAATAAAAAAAAATAATATAATTAACGATCGTTAATAATTACTACTGTATTAGTAGCAAAATTGCTTAATGACGTTTTAAAAAGCGTGTTTCATTTCCTTGAATAAATTTGAATATATTTCCCACCGCATCGAACTCGTTTTCGAGACCGATATGCGTTTTTAGCAACAATGTTGGAAAGCTTTTAAGCGTTATCTAATTATGACCTAATAAATTTTAAGCGAGGCAATGTTTGCCGTGTATTAAAAATAATTTAAATTTAATTTTTCGCTCATTGCGTTTCGAAAAGTGAAAGATGAAAATGGCGTCTGAATATAAAGTCGATATATAAATTTCGCATTCACGCAATGCTATCAATTTTCACCGATAACTTTCAATTGCTTGTTTTATAATCGATACTCATATCTATTTAACATTTATCTATTTGTAATATTATGAATATAAATTAATTACAGACATGATATTCAAATATTATTACTTTCAAGTTATATTTTTTAATGTATACGAATCGAATTTTAGTATAATAAAATTTGCGAGACTGATAAAATCGTTTTCTTATCCTGAAAATAATAATTAATGTGTTAGATATTTATATGAAAATATATTATGAATAAATTTCATTTTGTACTGAAAATTACATTAATCTTAAATTAATTCCTTATTTAAAATTTTGATTTCTATTATAAAATAATTATTTTTTCATATATAAATTATTATTATCTAATTAAAATAACTCGATGAATTTCTATAAATTCAGATTTTTTTTTTATTTATATAGGAATATATTTTTTCAAATTAAAACTAACAAGAAATAAGCAAATACAATAAGATTGCTCATCTCCGTTTCAAACTGTCACACTAATCGAACTTGACTGTATTTTTATTTTATTTTATATATAAATAAAATTATAATATAAACGATATTGAATTATATATATATATATATATATATATATATATATATATATATATATATTCTAATTTCAATACAGTGTACGTAATTATTATAAGTGTTATAGTCGTGTATATAAACAATGATGAGCCGGTGATAACCTGTCGCCGCCGAGGGACCGTGCCCTCGAGAGCCCCCTCGTTCGATCCGGGGGGCGTAGGCGTTCAAATCTGATTTGATTGTTGCGCGAGCGCGTTTGAAGCCGTTTTTCCGCCCCCGCTATTCGACGACGACAACACTTGCGTAACTGAAAAGCGTTGGCGGAAAAACATGCTAAATGCGCGACCATCTTGCGTGGAAACCTCGTGCATCCTTGCCAATTCCATACCAAAAAATCACACTAAATATATATATATATATATATATATATATATATATATATATATATATATATATATATATATATATTTAATCAACCCTTTATTTTATAAATATGTTTAAAATGATTTACATTTGTATTCTTTCATTACGAATCGATTAAAAATATAATACAAATTATATATATATATATATATATATATATATATATATATATATACACATGATGTATTAATTAATTAAATTAAAAAAAATTACCAAGAAATGAACAACGTCTGAAAGTTGATTCGATTCCATGCAAAATAAATCAGTGCCATCTTCAGAAAAAAAAATTTTTTTTTAAATTTGAATACAATATTAATGTATAAATTTATTATCGTTTAATTTTTTTTTTAATTTAATCGAATGTATTTGTATATAAATTTAAATCTATATATAAAAAAATATCACATTTATTCCAATAAATGTGACACTGAAATTAAAATTAAAGTTTACGTTATTAAAATATTATATTGTATAATAATTTTTATTTTAATTTCTATCGAATGGACCCACACAAAATTTCCGAGCCAATCATTAGTAATGAGAATTATAAATTTTCAATTTTTATAAAATTAGTCATAGAAGAGCACAAGGTTACAGGAAATATATCGTAAATATTGAATTTTATTCACTGTACAAACGTTTTTTACTGTTTTCATTAGGTCTTTCTTCAAACACGTATATTATCGTACTCGAAATCTAAACATTATCCTATAAAATTTAACTTTGAATTCTATTTTGTTCAAAAATAAAGAAGACGCCTTTTAAGTCCAATCTTTCGATCCGTGTAGGAGAACTGGAAGTGCAAAGTATTTTACTCGATATTTACCAATGTAAATCTAAAGCACAGTATTCAGATATATTCAAATTTTAAGTATTTTTTTAATATATAATATTTTTGAAAATTATTCAACACAATATTCTATATTTTACAGTCTTGAAATTGTTTTATATTCGAAATATTATTAGCATTCCTAATAAAAATCGATTTTATTGTGGTTATTCGGATTATTATGACGTCGCAAATCGAATTTAACATTCCCATAGTCATAAATAAATTTTCAAAGGTTATTTTCTAATATTACCGATGATAATAACAGTGGATTGTTTTCCTGGCGCCGATGCGCAATATACACTCGTATAAAAATATATATATAATATTTTTATTATAGGAAACCACAGCATACCGATTTAAGCATTTTTACTATATATAGTCTGAAGGTCGTATCTAATATACTTTATATAGACATTTATATACCATTAGGAATATGTGTCCGCTTTCTGGAATATAAGAAAGATTAATTGAATTGAAAAACGCCAGCTCATTATTATCGTCGTCGACGTTATTCCACATGTGTTTGTTTAAAAAAAAAAAAGGACACTTAATGAGCTCTTTTAATGCAGCACATATTTTAAAACATTTTTTTCAATCGTCCATTATTCATTATATTCATTAAAATGTTTTTATTCTATGCCGTTGCTATATATAAAATAATAAAAAAATATATATTATATTTTCCCTATTTGCAATATGGAGATTTCAATGAGCGAATACTAATCATACCCAGAAATTTTCTTTTTTTTTCTCGTATTACTTCTATACTATGAACGTTTATTCAATTATATTTATAAATTAAATCGTATATATATATATATATATATATATATATATATTAATAATATAATTTTATTGTTCGCTTTATCGTTTACAAAGGTTCTACGCCCACGTTTCAATGAAAAACTCATTTCGAACGTTTACAATCCGTTTTAAAAACATGCGCACAAAATTAACGGCGACAAATTACGCTATAAATTGTACTTTTTAACCTGTTAATGGCGACTCGATATCGTTTACATGACGTATAAATAATAAACGATTATATATATATTTTTTTTTATGATTGAAATTCGACATTGTGTCGTGCGCGCGATTAACTTTAACGATGTTTTAAATATTACGATGAAGTTCGAAATTTACGTTTATTATTTTGTCGTCGTTCTCATTAATATAATTAATTATTAATGCGATTATGCAAATTATATTGTTTTTTTTTAAATTAAATTTTAACGAGTAAAAGTTTTATGACGTTTTTGATAATTGATGAAAAACGTTGAATTTTATGATATAATAAATAATTCATTTCAATTTCTTTTATAAATATTTTATTTAATTTTTTTAATTGATGTACTTTTTATATCAAATGATTTTACAGATAAACTGTACATCTTTAAAATGTTTTTTGTTTATTTTTTATTATAATTAATTAAATCAATATAGAGTTTATTATAAATGGTTGTGAAATATGTACTTTGAACTCAACAGATGAGGGAGAGATTCTTTATCGCTGACAAAAAAGATCTTTCTCAGAATATTGTAAAACAAAAATCTGAAAAACCATTATTTGTACAATTAGTTGAAATACACACAATTATTTGAATCATATTCAAAATAGGAATTGCAAATGCTTTAATAGATTTTATAGTCGTATTTTTGAAGTGAAAACTGAAATGTATATCAAAAAAATACATTAATTTAAAAAATGGTTTGAAATTATGAAGAGAACTGATAAAATATATAGAAACATCTAAAAAGAACTTTTATGGAAGGCTAAGAATCACAGTGATCCGTAGCTTTAGAGGAAGAAGAAGAAAATAACGTAGAATTCAAAATAAGCGGCTTCTCAGATGATAAAAATCACACAGCGTAACGTTTTTAATGCAGATTATTTACGACTTCCAACAAAATGAGCTAGAATTTCATATGACAATTTTAATAATAAAAACCAGCTTTTACCGAGCCGAACAAACGGCAAATTATAAATGTATAAATTTATTTATTCATTCATTTTCCACGATAAATATTTCGATTTTGAAACCAATGCGATCGCTCGGCGTTGTTTGATATTTATGTGAGCTTTTTCTCAGACGGAAACATTTCCGATGCGCTTATTTGTCTACACGTTTTCGAAATTTATTATATTGTAAATTTAGATTCGTATCTCTAAAATGCACACACACATATACAAATATATATATATATATATATATATATTTTTTTTTTTTTTTTTGTTCAATATTTGAATAAACGATACAGCGTTTAATGACGCGAAACGGACGTCGTTTATACGAAGTCAAAAGTCATTTATTTTTGACTTTGTTTATTTATTTATTTATTTTTTTAATTCCAATAGAAGACGGTCGCATATGACATGATCGTATCGTGTTACTCGAAGAGTTATATACTCTGAGGCAGTTAATTAAACATGACGAGTTTCCATATTTGCTCCGCGCTCTCGAACGCGCATTATGTATATTATATTTTTATTATTGTTTATACGTGTGTTTTTCTCGTGCTTATTCGTATTCAAATACGACCTTTCTTTCGGTAAAAAAAAAAAATTGTCGAATAATAAAATTAATACGTATTTGGGTCGCAAGATTTATGGTTTAATTCTAGAATCCAACGGTTTTCACAGTATAATCAGAAATTTCGATGTTGTGTCTTACATGTATCGTTCATATGTATAATTTACAATATGCAAATAAAAAAAATACTGAAATTTACAGTTAAATAAATACGATATATTTGATTTTTATTTTATTTTTAAATTTGTATGGTATATGTAGTTTTTTTTTTAATAATATCCTTCATAAGTAAACAAATATATTATCAATCAGATACTAGATAATAAATCTGAATAATTTGTTTCCATACATTATACAGTTTAAAAAAGATCGTAAAGCTGCATTACAAATATCTACATCTGTATATATAAATTTTAGTTTTATTGCCGAATGTCGAAATTTTCTAATCAATCTATCGCTCACCTATATAAGGTGTCGTCAACATTTGTCGATGGATTCGCTCTTCGTTGCACCTTGAAGACCGGTGTTATTTTCCAAATTTGGAAAGCCGTTGACCATTTTGAGTGGCACCAGAACGACTGGTGGATATTTGTCGTTATTATTATTATTATTATTATTTATTTTTCACCAACACTATCGGATTTTTTTTTCATCTTCTTGATCTTGATATGAGTGAATTTCGAACGAATTCAAAGCTCGAGGTTTCCGAAAAGACCGGAACTAAAAATCGAAAGAAAAAATTATATATGCACACACATACAGCCAATACGATTTTTGACGAGACGATAATTACGCGTTAATGACATACATTCGACGGTATTTTTACGATGTCCAAAAGTGGGATTTACTTTTTTTTTCTAATACGCATTCGCAGCGTAGAAAGTAAATGTTCTTTATACACGTGTAAAAATTCGACGTGGTCATTTTATGCGCCGTGTAAAATAAATCTTTCATATAACAGTAATATTAATCATACGGATATTTTTTTTAATTTGTTGTTAACTAAAAAAAAATAATAAATTATATTGAAAAATTTTAAGGTATTTAAAATACTTAAATATATATATATATATATATAATAATTATCTATATAAAAAGCTATAATTTCATTCAGATATGAATTAATTTGCCGAGCTATCAAAATTTTCAATATTCTTTTTTATATTTATGCTTATGGACTAAAAATGTATTATCTTTTATATAGAATTTCAACATTCATATTATATAACGGAGGAAAAAATATAAAATATATTCATTCGTATCATATTCTGCGTTTTATTTTATTTTCTATCGTATTTATAATATAATATAAGCTTATCTGTATATTTTTAAAACATTGTATTCATTTTTTTTCTGTATCTTTATGTGCAATACATTATTAAATACTTTTTCATTATTAATAAAATAAAAAATAACATTGATATTATGAATCTTTGAAATGATTGTCGTTAAATACAAATTTCGATTATCTTATTTTTGAGCTTTTCCTTGAACAAGTCATCGTATTTTCTATACTTTAAACTTTCCATTCAAACGATCATATAATCATGCTTATAACACATTTTATTTCACAGCATCATATTTCAATAATAAGTGATAAAAATCATCTGATAACGATGAAATAACACATGTTTAATCAGATGTGTTATTGTATCATATTTCGCTATCTCTTTTTACGATCATATTCTATTTCAAAATTCGAGACCAAAATTTATTACTAAATTTACATTAGCATATTTTTGTTAAATCGTATAGTTGTATTCCTACATACAGATTCACTTTTCACGTTTTCACTTTGTCGCTAATATTTGTTTTTTTTTTTTTTCGTTCTATTCGATTTTCAGGTAAACGGTAAACTAACAAACGCACAAAATGGAAAGTCGTGTCGGCTTAGAGTACATCGTTGAAAATAAGGAATATATGGGAAAGCTGGCGGCAGCATTGGGCAGCACCAGCATACCAGTCAAAAGACAAGTGGTGGAACTACTGTCGGCATTATGTGTTTACAGTGTCGCCGGTTACGGACGCGCCCTTGACACCCTGGCTCATTATCAGGTAATTCTTGTTTACATTTATGTTTATTTATTTACTTGAAAAATTTCAAAAGAGGTGCGATGATGATTATTTAACGCACCTTCAATTGTAAAATCATGCGCCGCACCTTCATACGTTATAAATATGGCGACGATCTTTGATCTTAAACATTTATTCACACACACATATATATATATATATATATATATATATATATATATATATATATATACAATTGTGCAACTTTCACAATTTGAATATATTATAATTAATTTAAAGCGACCAGACGTCCCGATTTTGTCGAGATAGTCACGCTTCTTAAGAAATTTGTCCTACTTTTTGGCGAAGAAAAACACGGGAAAAACATCACAAAGAGTTTGAGATGAAAAAATGTGAAATTCTTCCTTCCACATTATTTGATGTTCTTTCATCTCATTCGACATTATCGCGCTTCGCCAATGTTAAAATCCGATCGCTTTAAATTAATTGTCAGGATATTGTGACAATTTTTTTTTTAATGTTTTAATTTCAGAATCAGAAAGGAGAACGTTACAGATTTAACGTGATCGTGTCAGAATTGGAAAAAGCTTCGCAGTCAGATTATCAAACCGCATTGGTGGCTTTTATAAATTGTCTTATAATATCGGCGCCTCGTTTGCCCGATAGAATACGTGTTCGTAATGAATTCATAGGTATGCATTCTAAAGCGATAATTTATGTTATTTAAATTATATATATATATGATATCTGTTGACCCACTAAAATCTTTTTTTTTTCAGGTTTAAATCTTTCACCAATTCTCAACAGATTGAGGTAATTTATATTTTGTAATATATAGTTTTTAATAATTCATAAAAAAATAATATTATGATATGATTTCAGGCAAAATACTGTTGGTGTGCCAGATTTAGCGGTTCAATTGGACGTATTTGCCGAACAACGTGATAGTGATGAAGCAAGAGGACCCGAAGGAATAAATTTGAATTCGCATTTAGATGTATTTTATGCTCTATTGAGAAGAGTTTCGGATACACCACAAGAAGCAACATTTTTAAGTTTACTACAACATCTTTTAAGAGCTGAACCAAATGATCCACTTGGAGCATTAGCTTGGGATGCAGCTGAAACTTTAGTTCATCGAGCAACTTTATTAGATAATTCAGACGACGCAGCGAGACTTTTACGAACGCCAACACAGGTTTTAATATACAGTTTATTAATAATATATTATTATGTTTATTATTTAGTTTATTTAAAAAAATATATTAAATTTAAATTTTAGGCAAAAGTAGGCTGTGTCCATTGTCAACACAGAGGTGATTCTAATAGTCCAAATCGGAAATCATCTTTACAAGCTACTAGAGCACTTTCACCACCTCCACCTCCACCGCCACCTGTACCTGTTGCTCCACCGTGTGGACCTCCACCTCCACCTCCGGCACCAGTTGGTCCACCTCCACCCCCATTATTAAATGTTCCGCCGCCTCCAGAAAATGTAGATATATCAGGTCCTTTATTGCCACAACAAGAAACACCGGTACCAAAAACGAAGATGAAAACTGTTAATTGGAATAAAATACCTAACAACAAAGTATGTTTTACGCTATTTTTAATTTTGTTTTAAAAAAGTATATATATATATATTAATTTTTTATAAATTCTATTTTAGGTTGTTGGAAAAAATAATATATGGTCAATCGTAGCATCAAAACATAAACATACTGCTGCTAATGATATAGATTGGGAGGAAATGGAAGGATTGTTTTGTCAACAAGCTCCGCCTGGATCTGCAGGATCGTCTCCTCGTCTAGGCAGAAGTGGTACTGATGGTCAAGAAAAAAAGTCGAGGAAAGAAAATACAGAAATAACACTTTTAGATGGCAAAAGAAGTTTAAATGTTAATATATATCTTAAGCAATTTAGAAGGTATGTGAAAAAAACAAATAATTTTCTTTTTTTTTTGATATTCTTTCAATATTTTGATTTGCTTACAGTACTAATGAAGAAATTATTGAAATGCTTCGAGTCGGAGCACAGGGAGTTGTAGGAGCAGAAAGACTTAGAGGTCTTTTAAGGCTATTACCAGAAATGGACGAATTAGATGTGTTAAAAGCTTTTAATGGTGATAGAACAAAATTAGGAAATGCGGAAAAATTTTTAATGCAATTAATACAATTACCCAAGTATTTAACAATCTCATAATATAATAAAATAATGTAAAATTTGTTATAATGCTAAAAATTTATTATTTTTAGTTATAAATTAAGAATCGAAGCGATGTTATTAAAAGAGGAATTTGCCGCAACTACAAGTTATTTAGAGAGTTCTATTAATGCTATATTAGTTGCTGGAGATGATTTACAATCTAGCCAAACACTTCAAGTACATCTTTTATATAAATAGTTTAATTATTATAATATTATTTAGAAATATATAATACTTACATTACTATATTTCAGGAAGTTTTATACATAGCTCTAATTGCTGGAAACTTTTTGAATGCTGGAGGCTATGCTGGATGCGCAGCAGGTGTTAAATTATCTTCACTTCAAAAACTTTCTGATATAAGAGCAAATAAACCCGGAATGAATCTAATGCATTACGTAGTCATTGTGAGTGTTGTATTTTTTACTTTTCAATTAATTTAAACCGCTCATAATTTGTAATTATTTCAGCAAGCGGAAAAGAAAAACAAAGAATTAGTCCATTTTGCGGATGATCTTCGCGTTTTAGAAGATGCATCTAAAACGACAGCAGAACAAATAAATAATGAAATTAATGCATTAGATACACGAGTAACTAAAATAAAGAAGCAGATAGAAATGCCATCCACTGATATTGATATTAAAACACAAATGGAAGAATTTCTTCATGTTTGTTATTTTATTTTTAAAATCTAAACATTGTTTTAAAATATTGTATAATTAAATCCAAATTTATTGTAGATGGCAGTAAAAGAAGTAACGGCATTGAAAAAGGATATGGAAGAAGTCGAAAGCATGAGAAAATCCTTATCAGATTTTTTCTGTGAAGATCCAGCGTCTTTCAAATTAGAAGAATGTTTTAAAGTAAAAAAAGATAAATATCTTAGATGTAGTCAAAAAATTAAAAAAAAAAAATTAATATTTTCTATATTTTTAAAAAGGTGTTATTAGGATTTTGTACACGATATCGACAAGCAGCTGGTGAAAATATACGACGACGTTTACAAGAACAGCAAGCTGCAGCTCGACGACAACAAAGAGAAGATCAACTTAGACGACGACAAGGTATTTATTGTTTTTTGCATATATAACGAAATATGATAATAGTTATTGATAACTTGTTCTATTTTTTTTAGGAAGTAATGCAGGTACACCATGCTCTGATTCTGAAAGCGGTATTGTCGATTCTCTATTATCAGATATTAGAGCTGGATTTCCTCAAGGAAGAAGAGCGTCAGGACGTTTTCAACACGATAATCAAAACTCTGCAGTTGATGCATCTCCTGGTTAATAATTAAATTACTTTTAATAGTCCTAATGATTTATAAATTTGATACCATTAAGAATATTTTTTTTTTCGATTTTCAGATATTACGCCTACTGGTAGTTTACGTCGAAGGCGGGGTCGTTTAACATCTGAAGAAGACGAAGATGGTTTATTGCAATTCTTAAGAGCTTCTAATGATACTCAACGTGAAAGAAAATCATGGGGAAGTTTAGGTTAGTACACGAAATGAAATTTATTTATTTACTATTACTTTCAATATTTAATATTATTCTTTTGATATAGACGGATCATGGCCAAGACGTAGTGGAATATCAAGAGCTCGATTAGATATACCTTATAGTAATAGTACTAGAGAAAGAGCTGCATCTCCACGACCACCACTTGAATTGCCACAAAATCCAAGTCAAGAGGAGACACCAAAACCTAAGTATGAAATTTAAAATTTTTATGAAATAGGCTACTTTAATTGTATATTAATTATATAAATATTACAGAGAATGGAGACAAAAGATTGAATCATGGCTTAGATCAAATCATCAAGACCAACAATTAGATGTACTCCGAAATAAAGCTCGTCAATTACAAGCCAATCGTAAATCATTAGAAGATTCAGGTTAGTAAAATATAATAAACCAGTATTTTAGGGTATATATATCAAGATATTTATACAAATTCAATATTTAATTTCCAATATATAGAAAGCGAAAGAAGTGGAACGTTGGATACATTACCAGAAGGAAAATTAGCTGAAAATAATGCTGATAAAAATAATATAAATAAAAATTGTGTACGAGAACGTACAACAGATTGGAAACCATCTGCGGTGCTGGACAAAGATGTTGTTGGTGCGATGGAGGCTATTGAAGGTATTTTTTCGATAAATGAGTTTCAAAAATTCATATATTCTATTAAAATACTAAAAAAAATTTTTTTTTGAAGACGTGCAACCCCAAAGAAAAGATATATCATCTAAACAAAAAATAGAAGAAAGCGCCGAAGATCTTAGACGTATTAGAAGGCAAAGATCTCGTCAAAATTTGGAAATAAGTTCGCCTTTGCCGCAATTAATTGTAATTAGTGAAGAAGACAAATCCAAGCAAAATTCTGCAGATAAACTTGCAAATAATGTTTTAAATGAGAAGTCAAGAGTAACTTCTTCATGGGTTTCTAATACAAAAGAAGAAAGAGTTCCGTATAACCAAAGAAATATTCCATTAGATAAATCTATTTATAACAAAATTGAAATAGACTCAGATAATATTGAAACACCACCAGTAACACGACGCGTGTTTAATCCTCCTAGCGATGTAAGAGAACCATGTAGAAGATTCCAAAATAACAATAATAGGCAAATTAACAACGATGTTGACCACACAATAAAACACATTGCTGAAGATCTTCAGAATCTAGAAACATTAGGAGATGGACAATTTGACAGGTTTTCGGCTGCTCGTAGAACGAGAAGATATAAGAGACCTACAGATTATAGTTCTCAAAGTGAAGATACAACATCAGTCAAATCAGAAAATATTAAGCAAACAGAAATTCCTGCGGAGACACAAGTTATGAGGCCATCAACATTAGAAATATCAGTATCTAAACCAGTAGAAGGTGTACAGGCTCAACCTGTAACGTTACAAACAGAAGATGAAAAAGATACGCGTCTTAAAAAGTGGCAGGAACGATTACAAAGGCAAAGCAGTATTGGTAATGAAAAAGATGACCAATCACCAACAAAAACAAATCAAAAAGCTCCTGTACAATGGAATCAACGTCTCCGACAACAGACATCTATAAATCAAGAAGATGTACAGAAAGCTATTAGAGAATTAAAATCACCAACTGAAAATCCAAGAAATATAAATATACCTCGAACTCAATTTTCAAAATCTATAGGTATTTCTAAGAGTGCATCAGATTCGCAGAGCAAACTAACTTCTAAAAATAGAAATGAACACGAATTGAATGACGAAGGATTCGAAGAAACGCAAAGTTTGAATTCAGAAAGTGCCTCACAAGGTGCATCTTCAGGTTGTAATGAACCAGACGTGCCAGACACGAGACAAAAGACCAGAACAATAAGATCTACATCAAATATACCACCAGAGTCAAGTAGACTTCGTTCTACAAACAATACTCGATCACTTCGTGGAATGACAACAGGTGGAAAAACTGTTGATAGACGAGCGCTCAGTTTACGAAAAGCGGATTCACAAAGCAGCGTTGGTAGTTTACGAAGCCGAGGCTCTTTAAGGAGTTCTCGTAGTTCTTTAAATTCTTCGACTTCAATAGCAACGGTACGTAGAGTACCTCCTCCGCCTCCGTCTCGTCCTCGAACTACTCCTTCAACTTCATCAAGAGTAGCAGCTTCACGCAGCAGTTCTAGTGGTAGTTCTGTAGCTCAAAAACTAACACGACCAATTCCCCCAGCTTCGAGAAGCAGTTCTAGTGGATCCAGTTCAGTACCACCACGTCCACCATCAAGTTTTATGAGACCTACACAATCCAGTCGCACAAAAGTACAGAGAACACCATCGAGAACCTCTGCTGCAGTCAAATAATATATTCCATTTTTTGTTTTTTGCTAAAATATGAAGTAACACTTCAAGTTATTAAAAATAATTATTTGTTGCTATAATTTAAATTTTGCATCGTAATAAATGTTAAAATTTAATTTCAGTATTATGAGAAATATGTAATTGATGTAACTGTAAATATTAATGTTATTCAATATTTCATTGCGAATAATTTAATTACTCTATAAATGAAAATTGTATAGAACGTATGTATAGACAAATACATTACCTCAAAGGATAATTATTGAATATGCTTAGTAAATATAAATAATTTGGAATTATTTGTACCAAATTAATTTTTAAATTTGTTCATCATATGTTGAACGTTCATGATCCAAATATAGTTGATAGTGTAATTATTGTAATATGTATTAACAATTATATTTTTATAATGCAAAAACTAATCACTCTACTGACAAAACTAAAAAGCATTTATCTTAAAAACACTATTTTTTTATACTTTTTCAATTATGAATACCATGTATTCTGTTATATCTGAGATTTATTTAAAGATGAAAAACTCAGAACTAAATTTCCACCAAATGACTATTTTTCTTCACAACCATTTATTATGGTTATAAAAATAAATATGAGTAATAAATTTGTTAATCTGATAAAATCAATGGAAATAAGGATGAATTCTTGATTAATCGCAATTACCGTCATTTTCCATCTAAAAATAGATTTTTTCTTTTACATTATTAAATCATGCGACTGTCAATGATTTGAACTATAATAGTATAATTTCTTCATACCACTCATATTTCTATCACAAATCTTTCCATTTACATATCAAAATGAATCACTAATACTCTAATTAACTAATAAAACTTAATTCGATTATATAATTGTCTTTTAGTAAACATTTTATGTTGAAAAACGTGCAAGATGTATATGTAAAAGATAAAGTAACTGTGAATTTTTTCAAAATAAAATTTATTTCTAAAACAGTTGATATTCGCCATTTTCATTTTTTGAAAAATTATTAAATTATGCAATTATTATTAGTGCACAAAACAAAATCAAAATATAAAATGAATAAATTGTATAAACACATAAAATTCGATTCTATTTAATCAGTTTTACATTGTGACGCAGACATAAATTTTATAGTTACTCTTTTACAAAAATAATTTAATTCTCATACACGCAACAATCTCAACAACGTATTCCTTACATATAATATCATAGAATAAAATTTTAAAAACTATGTGCAATTTTTTATAGTTTTAAAATAAAACTTAATAATAATCAAACTTTAAAAATTTAATTTTTATTCATTATTCATCCTTTTTGGCTTGCAGCCTCGTTATTCGTCAAGACATATTAGAACTAGCTTCACTGTAACAACCTTCACCAAACCATTCTTCGTGTTCTTCCAAATAACTACAAATATAAAATTAAATTAATATAAGAAAAATATTTTATAAATATATACAATATAAAACTTAATAAACGATACATACTCCACAAATATTTCTATAAATTTAACAATTAATTTTAATTTCATTTCAGCCATATTAATTGCGCTTAAAAATTCAGGTAGTTTTACTAAAAATAAAATTAGTTATTCGAATTATAGAAATAAAAAAAAACAACACAAATATTATAACTAAAATATTTTACCAAATAATCTTGCTAAATGAGTTGCACCATAAACTGCTGATGGAAACGGAGGACAATCTGCAGGAGTCATTTGCCAATTTAAAGCTTTTTGTAAAATCTCAGTTATAGCTCCCTTAATATCGTTTCCTACATTTGAAAGTTCTGAATGGCCAGGACTGTCGGATCTGTATAACAACATTTTATAATTTTGCATATTGATTATTTAAAAGAAGACTTCTAATTGGTTAACTGAAAAACTTACACTGATGATGAACTTGGTTCTGTATTTGAAGGACCAGGTGTGGAATTAGTATGCATTAAAGACATTGGATCATCTGATGTTTCAGATGCTTGTGATAATTTATGAGATCTTAATCTATAATAATCATAAATAATATATAATAATTTTATACAATAATTCTATAAGTTACATTTATAAAGACAATTAAAAAAAAAACCTTCTAATAGGTGCATTATACTGTTCACGTTGATGTGATGAATCTTCTATTTTTGGACTGGGTGGTAAATGGGCATATTCTTCTTGAGGACTTTGGTTTCCCGATTTAATTAATATACATTTTGAATTATTTAAATGCTCATTTTCACTGTTGGACAAATTATATATATATATATATATATATATATATATATATATATATATATATATATATATACACACATATAGTTTTATATTATACTCACTTTATGATTCTAACTTCTTTAATTATATTTTTATTGACAGCTTCTTTATATTGTACGAATTCAGGTTTGTAAAGTAAATGTGAATTTAATAAATAGTCAAAATATATTCTAATACCATGTGCAATTTCATGCAATAAATTTAACCTAAAAACAACAGCGTGAAATAATTCATTTTCAATTAAAATACAAAATATTTATTACAAGTAAATACTTGTTAACAAATTCAGCGAGCTGATCTTGAGATTGTAATGGATTAGCAGTTCGTGATCTACGCTGTCGAGGTTTTAATGTAGCCTCTCTCGTAGCATAATGTTTTAAGCATCCTTCGAGTATTTCTAATACGTTTGGTTTTGCAGGTAAAGTGATAATACGTCCCTGCTTCATTATATATTGAAAATCTAACGTTAAACGATCCCTGCAAATAATAATAACAAATAAATTATGCAATGTAAAATTAAAGAAAATAAATATATATAAATTACGCACTTGAGTCCGGGTCCCAAATTAATATTTGCATTTGCAAGTGAAGTTTGAGGATCAGATCCTACTTCTGGTTTTTGTTCCTCAGCGGTAAAACAACTAGAATCAGATCTTGTAGAAGAATCGGAATCTCTTTCTTCGCGTTCTATATTAAGGACAAGACCGGACATTATTTCAAGTAATAATATTTTATAAAACATCAATTATATTGATAAAAGCATAATACAATTTATTATATAAAAAAAAATACCTTCGTGATCTCCGCTGCTGGAGCTGCCTTCACATTCGAGACCTCTCTTTCGACCTCGTTTTTCAGCGGTTATATTTGAAATATTATTTGAATTATTATTTCCAGTGGTTTTTTTTCTTTCTCTTCGATATAAATAAGCTCCACTGCAATATCGATTGAAAATGAATAAATATAGTTCGAACGCATTATTATCATAAAAATAAATTATATACATTTGAAGTTGCGATTTTTCGGCTAAAGATCTTTGTAATTGACGATTTTCTTCGGTATCTTTAAGAACAAAGTCTTCACTGACACATCTATCCCAAGAAGAATTCCAGCCTTGAAAATGTATCAAATATTCTACGACGGGTCGTCCTCTCTTATCCTTAGTTCTGATAACTTGTAAAACCTAAAAATGAAAAATAACGTCGATAATTTCAAAATTATGAAAAAAGTTACAAACGTTACGCTCGTCGAAACGTCGCCTTTCGTCTCGCGCTTATTCAATACTATAATTAATTAATACCATATTTAAAATAACGTCTAAACGTCTACTAAATCCTATCGTCGTTAAATAAATAAATATCGCGGAACATCCGCAAAACCTAATATAGAATATATTTTTTATTAAATATTTAAATAAATTACTAGAAAACGTAACATTGGTTGGCGTCGATACAAAGACACCGTTAGATTGCAAAAGTGAAAGAATAGCGACCGTTTTATTTTAGTATATTTATTTTATCTGCGTGTTTATTTAGTATCCGTGTGCGCGCTCGTTACTCGATAAACTATTAATTTTTCGATCGCCTTTAAAGTGATTTAACGATGCGCGAACATTTTTTGTCTACGAGTGATTATTTTTATTTATATATATAAAGGGCGAAGGCGCAAAACTCGAGTGCGATTAGGGTTTCCGAATCGTCGGGACGCGTCAACAATTTATAGGTTATGTTGTGATGGAGCAACACGTAAAACGAATTTGACGTCGGATCGACGACGGCCGCATCGGTTATGATGAGTGAAACGATAACGCGCAGGAGAAAATTCGCATACGATTCATTATAAAAGATTATAGAGTGCACATTCGTAGCGAATTTACCGCAATTTTTGACGTAAAAGAGCGGATAAACCCATTCGCCGGTACTAGCAGAGGTTATGTTGCGCCTTAAGCGAAATACGGGACGAAAGATCGCAGGCTTAACGCTCACCTTGGAGTCGTAGAGGACTTTAGCCTTGGTGGGGTCGGGTTCGTAGCAGAGGACCTTCTCGCCTTCGGCGAATTTGTATCGGGGGCCGCGCGTTGATACCATTTGTGCGGTGTTTTTGGTTCGCCGGCAGGTTCTCCGCCGCAGCCCCCGCAGCCGTCCGGCGAAAACGCGACGTCGACGAAACGCGCGCGACGCCGCCGCCTCGGAGCTCGTCTTGCGATCAGCGCGAGCGAATCGCGCGCGATCCGCCACCGCTATTTACAAACATCGCGCGCGCCGCGCACAACTGTCAAACGCGACGCGACGCATAACACCCCATTTTACAACCATATCTTTCGGCGCAAATTTCCTTCCATTTCATCACTTAAATTTCAATAAATAATTAATTCATATTAACGACAATTCGTCGTACGAATATTCCTTTTTAACATAATGAAATTTTTAATATTTAAAATTCACAAAAGAAAACAATACATATGTTTATCTAATACTAATGAAGATTTTTTTATAATAAACGCTTTGATACTATTCACACGATTTTATTATAAAAATAATAATAAAAAAAATTTAATGTCTATTTAGTGGGTGAATTATGTGGGTGTATATATATATATATATATATATATATATATATATATATATATATATATATATAAATTTTCATATTTACTTACCCAATTCGTATTAACTAGAATTATATATTTTTTTAAATTTTAATCAAATCTATGTTAAAAAATCAATCTTACTCGAAGAATAATTTTCACAGTGATCAATTGTTAAATCGTTGCTCTTTTTTCCGTTTCAATTTAACTTTTATTTTTCTATTATTCGATATGTTATATTGACGATAAAAAATATTGAACGTTTTATACAAACTATTTAATTCGTCTTTACATTATCTACCGTAAGATTAGAGATACTTCTGATTAGTTTGTTATTTGATATGTGTATTGCGATCTCAATTTTAATTCGGTAATTGAAAAATTACTCGTGCATTATTTTTTACAATATAGTTTGAATTAGCCGTAACATGTCTTAAAGTGAGGAATCAGAAAAACATACGTAAAGATTTTTTTATTGTTTTTATTATAGAAAAAAGCATGTACACAGTGTATACCAATAGTTTTGTGTTGAAAATATACATATTTCTAATAATATGAATTTATTTTTAAATTTCTCTTACAATCTAGAATTTATAGTTTTAGTAAGATTTTCGCATTGTACAATACCCTGAATCTAGAATACGTGGTCAAAATTTGTCGAATGGCATTTATTATAATTGGTCAATTGTAAAAAATCTAATATCTTACATGTATAATCTTTAGGATCATATTTATGAAATATATAAAATGAAATTATAATTAAAAAATTCTACATAATTTTAATCAAATTATAGTAATATAGTATAATTTTTAACTAAATTAAATTCTTATACAACTTAACTATAGGAATATTAAAAATATCGACAATGAATACTTTCAAACGATAACCGAGTGGCGGCTAGTTTTATTATTTGGTGTATATTTTTCCAATCGTCCTGGATCATTCAAAGCACTGTAATCTACCGGATAAGGTTCAATGCTGAGAGGTCCTCTTGGAGGTACTAAAATCCATTGTCCCGGTCCGTTAGGATTTTTACCACAGAGCCAGTTACTGAAGCATCGTTGATATGTTTCAAAATCAAGGTTCAAATATTCGTTCTAAAAAAATAATTTAATAAATAGAAATACATCACTTAGACGAAAATGTAAATAAGTAAAATACTAACACTTGTTAATAAATTAAATGCCGTATTGATAATTTCATCACATCTGTTAGCATCGATGCCTATCACAGACATATAAAATGCTTTTAACTCGTGTCTGCTTATTTGACCTGATCCTGTTGAAATAAATAAATAGTTTTAGTATATAATAATGATGACGCATATTCTATATACAAATAAGTAGAAACAATGGAAAAAAAATGTGGCCGATAGTTAGTATTTTATTTTTTAAAATTTTGCAAAAATTCAGTACTAAAGAATAAATAAATAAAATTTTGCTGTTTGTTTGATAAACAATGAACATTTATATATGTTTGATAATTAAACTCGACCCATGTATTATACAGTTCTTTGACTTGTACTTTTATGAGAGCAGTTTTTAAACATAAATTAAATAAATGAAAATATCATACGATACTGACCACTTTTATTGATGATACCAAACAATATTTTGCAAAAATATTGTAAAAAAAGAGGTAAACGATGGAATCTGCTGCAGGAAGGTAGATACAATGGCCAACGAGCTAACCAGTTATTAATATCTGTCATGCCAGGGGGTAATTTAGACGATAGTCTTTTCCAGTACATTTTTTCGCTGTATCTAAAAAGAAAAATATACACGAGAAATTATCATTATTATTATATTTTATCATATCGCAGACAACCTCAATATATACGATATTATAGTATTGTTGTCCACAATATAAAAAGTGAAGACAGGACAGATTGATAACCTCTTGTTTAGAATGATACTCCCCCATGGTTGAGGTCAATTAACGACCAGAACCATACACGGTCACGGTCAATTAATTTTGTTGATTATTTGCGAAATTTTTCGACACAGTTGACGACAACAATCAACACATATTATATCGGTTATTTTTTATAATTTAAATACAGTAAATCGAATACGAATTATCTAATTAACGCATTTAAAAAAAATATATGAAAGTTGCATTAACGGTTAAATTTAAATAATAATAATATTTTTCTACAATTGCTAATGATGTAGACCTCGACACATATTCTCAAAATATTTGTCATTCGCATAATTAGGATTTGTAATAAATAAATTTTCGTATGTGTTTTGAGTCGATGTCGCCTTGAAATACTGATCGGCCGATGAATAAAAATGTCAAGGAAAAGTAGAATACGTTCTGCAAAAGAAAAACACAAGAAAGAGGTAGCTTTTTCATACTCACTGTGAAGGCAATGGATCGATAAAACTTTCCACAAACTCATTCTTCACCTCCAACAAAATATGATACTCTGGAGAATTAAAAGACCAATCCGCGAAGTGGGCCAATTTCTGCAATAATAAAAACACAGGTATGTTGAATGCAATGATCGTTATATATAATTATATGTATATTTAAAAAAAAAATAAAGATTTAATATAAATTAATTACTTTTATTAAAAGTTGTAATTTTGTGTATTTTATAATGAAAATTATAGTATAATATATTCGATATATATTTTGTAATTCGAAAATATTTGAAGTAATTGCCTCATTTACTTCACACAATAAGTTGGTGCCAATTTTTTTATTTAGCACTAAACCATTACTAATTAGATTTTATAGTTACTAAAAATAATATTGGTAAAAAAATGATAATAATATGATATATTTCATAATGAAATAATAATCCATTATTTAACTTTATTGTCGAATAATAAGATTTCCGCATTTTTTAATAGATAACAAAGCGATCTTAAAATATCAAGGCTAAGCCCTTATGACAGATGAAAAAACAAATACTAAAAAAAATTAGTACATACGTAACAATTACCACATTTTTATCGCAATTTATTTACGCAAGTAACATATTATGTAAAAAAAATGGAATTTTACGTTCAAAAAATATGTTATTTTGAAATACAACGTAAATATACACAGACGTTTAATAACATGATCTTATTGTATATATTAACATCCAAAATTGATTCCTGTAACCGTGGAAAGAAAAATATACATATGTATAATATATTAAAAAAATCGATTACGCGAGAAAATTAAATAATAATAATAATAACAATGATGAATTAAACCGGAAAATAAATAAATATTAAACGAATGTGAATAAATAAATACCGGTTGCATGGAATAACATTTGCGATTTATTTTTGATCACGTTAACGTCACGAATGCTCGGTGTATTTTCGACTGCGAGTTTTTCTTATTCCTTTCCCCTGCCCCCCCCAGTTTTTTATTTCCATTTGTTTTTCTCATTTTCTTGTCACATTTTCTTCGATTCATTAATCTATTTCGCGAATGAAGTAAAAAAAAATATATGTATATACAAAAACTGCGACAGGATTATCGATCCGTCATTATTATTTTTTTTATTATCAATTTTTCACCGACCCGCATGTCAAACAAAGTTGATAATGTTTTTATTTAGAATTTATTATCAGTGCACTTTTACATTAACATTTTATCGCACTTTTATACATATACATATTCGTAATTGTATTTTAAAATAGACGACCCGGAGGAACAAAATTAAAAAGTCTTCTACACAATGTTATCGCTCTGATAATGTTATTGCAAAAAAAAATATGGAGATTTTTTTTTATACGTGTACAATTAATCATTTATTTATAAAAGTTGTGTGCGGTTGTGAAAAAGTGATTCCATCACTATTCATAAAGATTCATGGACCAGTTCTCTGAGGACCCCCCTCAGTTTCATTTAATAAATAATGTGCACTGGAATATTTATATAGGCCGTTGTTAATGTTTCAGAATGGTCATAAAAGTTCATGGTAGATGTTGGAAAACCGCCTGGAAATACAAATTTTTTAAAAGGTCACTACCACTAAAGGTAGAATAATTTATTCAGTATCTCGATACTGCTGTGAGAGAGTATACATTACTATTTTTAATATAAATGTACTACGATAAATTAAATTTTAAAATTATACATCATTCACGAAATTAAAATGATATATATATATGTATTTATAAAAATGTTTCAAAGATTTGAGATGACTATTTTAAATAATATTACAACACTATATATCAATACGTTTTAAAAATATTTTTTTTATATTCATAAAATAAATGTTGCATCATATAATTCATATATTATTTTTTCTTTGTAAATATAAATATAGTACAATTTCTGATATTTAAAAGTTTTTGAATTGTGAATTATATGAAAAAAATTAATCCTTAGCAGGCCGGATAACATAAAACATTTTATATAATAGGTAACCCTCCCTATACCTATTTCCTTTTTTCCGAGTTTCATTCAATTTTCCAACTTGTACAAAAAAAAAACCCATTTGAATGAGAAAAATAAACTAAACCACGATATATATTCTATATAAATATAAAATTTGGTGGATTTTCTTTTTTACACATTATTCAATGATAATTATTTAATTTTAATTAGTTATAAATTCGAAAAAATATCGCAAGTTTGAAGGTTGTAGATTATTTTAAATTTTGATCTTTGTAACATATTTTATGAAAAATATATTAAGAAACATTAAAGTTCGTATCACGCGAATAAAAACTAGTTTTCGAACTATAAAATTTATTTTAAATATTTTCAATGCAGTTTAAAATATTAATATATAATAATATTAAAACTACACCAACGCAAATCACTGACGATAAGAACAAGGAATTCAAAACCGTCCAAAGAATAATACAAAAATATCTACAAAAAAAAAAGTTGTTTAAGATTGAATTTCAAATCCTGTATTAGATCGCTGCATGCATATAATATATCTAAATATAAATACATTATGTAAAATCATTTTTTATTGTTATAGAAATATTTTATAATCTTTATATATGGTATATATTTTATTAAAATATTTTTAATAAATAATAGTTATATTAAAAGTATCTAAAATATAATATTAAAACAAATAAAATCAATAAAAAAAATGATATAGAATTTCAAATTCCATATAAAAATGCGCGAATATATATATAATACATAGTATTAAATAAATTTGGCGTATATATATATATATATATATATATATATATATACATTTTTTTTTCTTATTACCGAAAAAAAGATCAAATTCAAAGTACATTTAACGCCAACACAATAACAATAATAATAATAATAATAATAATAAAAACGATATGAAAGACAAAATTCGAACTTCGACTCGTGCGTAAAGCACGCACGAGTTTAATTTTAAAATTAATTCTTTATTATTTTCGCACACGTTCGTATAATCGCGGGTGTGTTAACGTAGCTCGAATAAGATCGTTGACCAGATCGACCACACCCGCGAACCAACCAATGGAAGCGCGGCTACGTCAACGCGCATAATATTAATATAAAAATGTTTCTTTAAAAAAAAAAAACAGAAAAAAAACAACATAACAAGACTCACGTCGCAGAAATGCTGAAAATCCTGCTCGCCGATCAGATCGTCTCTATCCATATCCAGCAGCTCCGTGAAGAATAAGGTCATCTTCTCCGCTTGCAATGAACTCAAAGTCATCGGTTCCTCTTCATCGCCGCTGAAGCTATCACCACCATCGCATCCTTCTAAACTATATCTATTGACCCAAGTGGCTGAAAATATATATATATATATACACATATAAATATCATCATAATTGAGTAAAAAAAAAATATGAATATTTTATCGTAATAATATATTAACCTTTTTGACTATTTTCAGCTAATACAACCATTATTTTATATTTATATTATTATTATTATTATTATTATCGAATGACAGAACTGGTAGAGATCTCGTGCAAACTCAGCGCAACAGCTCGCTCGACTGATTTCGCCGCTGGTACAATGTTTGTATTTATATTCTGCCGTATCGCTGTTTCATTTATAAAATAAAAAAATAAAATAAAATAAAACGGGCTGACCAATATATAATTGGACGAAAGTCATGTACGCGCTCGCCTATATATGCATATATACTGTACGTTAAATGAATAAAATCGATCACTCTGTATATATATATGGTATATATATATATATATATATATATATATATATATATATATATATAATAAATTCGTATATCGAATGATCGAGAAACGAGAAAATCTGCACGTAGCGCAATATGCAATTTATAAAAATATAAGATTTCGTATATATAATACATCATTTTTTCATAATTTAAAATATTGCATATATTATAGAATAAAAATTGTTTTAAATGTAATTATATAATGCTGTATATATGGATTTGAAATATGGTTTGTATTATCCATTATCGATAATGAACCCATACAAATAGTACTAAAATTTAATATGTATAAGCTTTCATATATTGTATATACTGTAAATTGCATATTGTCATGTTAATACAATTGTATTGTTCTCATCATATTCATTCCAAACATCTATATGTGATTATATAATGTAAATAGTTTGAATGATTTCAAAAAATAAAAATTTATAATGAATAATTTTATAATTAACTTTCAATATAAAGTAATAAAATAAATCGACAAATTTTAATATACCATATAATTATCATCATAGTTACGTCGCTCTGTAACAAGTAATAAAATCTTTCTTTACCACGATGCGGTTTTTACTTGCGTATACGGGAATTTATCGAACATGCATTTAAACCGAAGCCGTTATTAACGATCCATGCTATATATATATATATATATATATATATATATATATATATATATATATATATATGCGTAGCGTGCTTACGTGCTAGCGAAGAATCCGGAGTCTTTATCGCCTTCGTAATTATCGTCGTTAATCAGGACCAACACGAAGAAGATTGACTCATCTCAAAATAAACTGGCGTCTGGTCGAAATTACGACATTTTGTAAATAGTTTACAACATTCTTTAGATTTTCACTAAATATTCGTATATGTATATTTTTTTGTAAATATTACATTGAATTACATCATAAATATATATGAAATAATTGTAAGATCACGGTCATGCTATGGAATCATTTGTGAAATATACCGTATCATTTAATTATAGATAAAAAAATCATATATTTTGTATACGTATACGTAATACATATGTAAGGTGTTCGGAGCACAAAAGGCGTATCTGTATAAAATTTCATTATGAGTTCGTATGGTGTTATAAGTTTATAACTGTCATACTATACGTATATTATATAATATGAAATTTAATATTAAATGTTCACTTGTATTATCAACTTTTCAAAATGAACGTTTACATAAGACAAGTTTTTAAATGATTTATATACACTGACTGATTATTTTTAATTCTATGAAATATATATTTTTTGTAGTGGTCTAAAATTAGATAAAATAGTATTTTTCTAGTACGCAAACTACAGAAATAAATCATAGATTTGGAACAAAAACAAGTCTAAAATGTAAACACATCATAATTTAATAATTGAAAGCGATTTGAGACTAACGATTTTCCTTCTACTTTAAATATTAGAATAAATTTTATTTCTTTATTTATAATTTATTAATTTTCAAAATTTTAAATTTGAGAATTATTATTATTTTTTTTTATTTGAGAACTTCTTGAAATATTACGTCTCTCAAAGATTATTTAATATATTTATTTTTATAAAAGCACGATATTTTTTTTTTAAAACACGAGCACTTTTTACAGTAATTATCGATAAAAAATTGTTTATAAATTCCGAGAATACAATAACTTAAAAATAAACAAATTATACTATTCGCAGTATGGTGAATCAGGTTTTTGAAAACTAGCTTATCCAGTTTTTAGGCGTTGTGTTTTTTGTTTCTAGATTTTTTTTCTATTGACGTTTAAATTTAGTATTCATAGACCAAAAAAGGACGGTCCTATATTTCAACTACGCAACAATATATATATATATATATATATATATATATATATATATACCGTTTAATAATTTTCCAAATTTCCATTTGCACATATGACTTTGTTTACTTGAAAATCTTAATTAACTGTTAAATTATACGTTAATAATTATTGATGAGTAATCAAATAATTGAAGGAGCGTTTAGAATTATTATAAAATTGAAAAATAATTAGTCACATTTCATAAATAAACAATCAATGTATAATTAAACACATTTTAAACTAGGCTTATATTACAAATATAAAAATAATGTTTAATTTGATATTCATCTTATATTATAATTATAATAATGTGTTAGTTGTTAGTAATTTTATTTGTATATAATAATGTATATAAACGAAATAATCGTATCTGTCGATAAAATAGTAATTGTTTATTTTATCGAGATTCAAAAGAAACATTGTATAAGCAAAAAACTATTGCGCAGTATATTTTTGTTGACATTTTGACAAAACACAATGTGTAAACAAGAACTCATACGTAAGCGCTCAACTAATTATCGTTAATAAAAATAACTTTTTTTCTTTATACAGCCGATGATAAATACTATAATGGTATAGTTTTTAGACGATGTGAACCGAATTTTATGAAAAGTTTTACAAATAATATAATAATAGTTTTTTTTTGTTCGCTAAATGTAAATAAACATATTCCATTCACTATATATATGTACAGATAAAATATTTTTAAAAGTTTTTATTATATATCATTCGTCAAATAACATTTGTTCCTTATTAATGTTTAACGAATGTTATAAATTATTTGTATCACAATTTTTGTTGTATAATTTGCGAAAAGATTTTTTCATTAAAGAACAAATAATAATGTTGATACATTGTGAAGTGTAAAAATTTAATAATATATATAATACTAATTACAAAATTTATTTCCCTATAAAAGATTAATATTTATATACTCCATTGCTATTTAACGATCATATTTAATGATTTCTCTATCCAAGAATATACATTCCAGCACGTTTTGGTAATTCGTTATTTAAATAAAACCACAGAACCATAAATGGGATACTTGGGACAATGAGTTCGTTTATTGTAACTAATATACTGAGATATTAGCAACTATAAGTTGATATAGAAATGAATTATATATATATATATATATATATATATATATATATATATATATATATATATATATATTTGTGGCAAACTCATATGTGAATATATATATATTATTTAAAAGTCTACAATATGACGTTATAAAAGGCAAAAGTGGTTCGTAAACAAATATAAAAATTTAATAAAACGATGTTCAGCATAGAAATCATATTTTATAATATAATAAACTCAAAACATAGAAAGGAAATTTTAGAAATTTCCCATAGAGCAGATAACATATATAATAGAATTCAAGCGTTTTGTTTTAATGTGTTAAAATATATATTTTATAAACTTTACAATCAAGTCACGGACTTTTATAGTTAATATAGTTTGCTCAAATATAATAATAATTCACTGTGCATATTTTCAATTTCTATACTGTAGAAATAATTTTGACACTGTATAAATAAGTTGTAATAATGAGAAAAAAATAAAATAAACGATTAATATTAAAAAAAAATTAAATCATCACAAACAAAAATTCGTCACAATTGTAAACATCAATTTACAAATTGTGACATTATTTATGTGAATGTGCGATATGTTGAAATAATATACAGTATAATACGTATTTCGATTTTAAATTTATAATAATTGCATTTAAAAATTGTTTTCCAAAAAGTGCACTTGACGAAAACAATAATTTATACTCACTCCAAACGTGAACACTCCATCCTTGACCTTTTGACATTTTATCATCGCCGGAGTGATCCTTGACTTCAAAGTCGTCATGCAGGTCGGTTTCGGGCAGAGTTCTCCACCTCTTCAACAATTCCCTGGTTCTGTCCTTAGTTTTATCGCACGCCTGTCTCCAATTTGTGAAATATTTTCTTGATACTTTCGGTGAACCGGTGCCACTTCTGAAATCCTGTTTTTCGAGCGAGGACTCTTTGGAATCGCCGGATTTTAATTTGTGTTCCTTGCCTCTCTCGTGAGGTTTTTCCAGCACTATTTCAATGGGGATCGCCGCGAATCTCACGTCTTTTTCAGGCTTTCCACTCGAACATTTAGATAACGACGGTACGGCTTCTTCGCTTCTCGACTTGGAAATGGTTTGTTTTTGTTTTTCTTTGGCCGTATCCTTTGCATCCATCTTTTTTATTTCATCTAAAAAAAATATATACACATAAACATATAATAAAAAAAAACATCTTAAATTATCAAACTTAGTGCGGTAGCGATTAGATAATAAAATTTCAGATATGCTTTTAATTTATTATTCCAATATATGAACGGGAAAAATATGAAGAAATACGTTCTACGGGAAAATTTTTTGCTACGTGTCGTAATATTTTACAGTTAAATCGTCAGCGCGTCAAAAATATGATTTATTGTTGCTTTTTTCGCAAATTTTCATCCCCTGTAAATGTTGAGTAAAAAACAGTAGTATTTTTTCAGTTGTTTGTATCGCAATTGTAATATATCCTGCCTCATATATCAATGTTTCTTTTTTTAAATTTTATATATATATATATATATATATATATATATATATATTAAGTCTAATGTGTTGTATTTTTTGATCGTTTTAATATTTTTCGTATTTTATTTACAATAATATCCGACGGTACGTTCGTTTTTTAATATCAAATAAAAAAAAAACGAAACTGCGAAAATTAAAGACAAACAAAAACGTAGCTACAAAAGACTTAGTGTGGAAGTCACAATAAATCCTAAGGGATGAAGTTTGAAAGATCAAAGCCTTACAAAAAGACTTAGTGCGTTTCAAAGTAACAATATATGTACTGGGTGGTCCATTCATCTCTGACACTTTTCAATTAGTTTTTATACAATTTTCCTTAGTTAAATAAAATAAGTTACGATTTTTTACTATGTTAAAAAATATATTATTGCAAAATATTGAAAATATAGGATTTCATTCAATGTGTCTACCCTTTTTCTGAGTTAACGCCATTTGGTTTTTTATAGAGGTCACATTGAATTCTAAAGTTTACAGCATCTAAGGTCCATAAATAAAACATTATAAAGCTTAAGGGTAGGATTATAAATTGTAGTAAAAAAAGGCAAAGAGATTATTTTCATAAATATAAATAATATTTAAAATGATTTGAAATTAGATTAATGTATATTATTTTATTGTTTTCTTTTTTATTACATTTTTTTTCAATATTTTTAAAGATATCGTCAAATTGAAACGTTTAGCTTAATTATTAACATTAACATTTATATTGAAAACAAAGACCATGTTCCAGTTTTATATTACCTTATTACATGTAAATTTTTTTCTGAATTTATTAAGTATTTATTAAATTTACTAGAACATGTTGAATAAATGTATCACCCGGTATAATCGAAAAGAAAACCGTAAAAAGCATTCAAAATAGACATAACGTATGGTAGTCGATCAGTGGTTTTTAACATTTTCATCTAATAAAAATATATTTATCGAAATTTTATATTTAACGTTAACAATAATTTTAGTTTTAGAATGAATATTATATTTTGGAATTAAAACATTTGCTATATTATAATTTAAAAAAATTAATACATTTTTTTATCAATTTAAATGATAATTATGAATAGTAAACATTATGTTTTTTTTTATTAATAATAATGAAAATTGTTTTTTTATTAATTTTTGTTATATAAATTCATGTTATTTCATATTTATATATAAAATATCATATTATCAATAATAATTAGATTTTATGTAAAACTGTAAATTTTTCTAAATTACTGATTGAGAAACACTGTTTCTAAAAGTCGTCGTCGACAAATGACCGTTTCCGGCGAACTTCACTCTATTTTTATACCGAAATCGCACGACGTACCACCGAAAGGTTTTCCTCGACGTCGGTGAACGAGTGGAAAAATGCGCGAACGTAATTATTCACGTTTTTCTCGAGGAGAAAAATAAATAAAAAGTTTCACGCCGCACCATCAACCGACCCCCCTATGTATACGAAACTTGCTAATAAATAAATAAAAAAAAAAAACGAAACCTGTGCGTTGTTAATTTTTCAATGCGAACTGCGGATCAGAGAAGAGTCCCTCAAAGTCGCGGCAAACACACCGTTCGCCCTTCCCGAAGCGTTCATAAAACCGACCATTACCATAAATTGACAGAGGGAAAAACCTAGAGAAGGGGGAACGGGGAACGAGGGGCGGCGGGGGGGGGGGAAACGGACGTATGAAAAACGTCGAGTTTTTCGGGAATCGAGCGAGCGAAACGCGTTGCGTTTTACCGACGACCGACCTCCTGAACCGAAATATAAACCCCGAAACAAGTAAAAAAATTTATTGTGTTTGCCACACTCCATACTACTACCAATTCAACCCAATCGTAACGACTCTGCCCCCCCCCCCTTTTTGCCTACATTTCCGTAAAAAGTCCGATATTGCGGTCGTATATGGACGAAAGGGTATATAGGAAAAAAAAATAGTAAGATTGCATTTTTTTTTTACTGTGTGCACATTTAAAAATATACCGTACGGTTCCCACTTTGTGATGTCTCACTAATATAGAAGCCTGGTGAAATTTTGCACACACACACACACACACACACTCATATATTTTAAGTTTTTATAAATTTTCCTTACACACTTATGTAATTTTAAAAATTTGATTCGGATGCTCATCAAAAATCTGTGAAACAGTGAAAATACTGCAATATTTTTTTTTTTTTTTGAAAATCCGCCAAATAGCGAATCCGCGATAAACGAATTATAAAGTAGTAAAGGATCATTGAATTTATTACATTTTTAATTGTTTTCCTTTTTATATAAATAAATTTATTAAATTGCAATTTAATAAATTTTCAATATATTATATGTAAAATCTATATTTAGTTTATCAAATATACATGGGAAATCTTTAAAAATACAACAAATTCCGGTTTGATATTTTTAAGAAAATCTATATTATTGAAATTCTACTGCCGTTGTGCAAAATAGCACTCCGAAGACCATTTGTGATACTTTTTTTAAATTTTAAAACTCTCCACTACGAAATCAAAGACAACGGGAATAAGATTTTTATTCAGTTCCAAAAAGGTACACTTTATCAAAAAAAAAAAAAAAAATACAATATATATATTGATTTCTAAACTAGTTTGTAATAAACTGTGCGTTATTTCTTCTCAATTTTATTACCGTTCAAATGTGCGATAAAAGTAATTGAAACTAAACATAATAAACAAACATCAAAATATCATTTTTGGCGTTAAATGGTCGACTTGCGCGTGATTATAATTTGTTGCTAATGCGTTGTTTTGAAAATCATGATGATTTGTTTTTCACTTATGCTATAAGAATGTTTTTCATTGTAATCGTGTAAATTAAATCTTTACATCTTCATATTTACCAACAGTCAGATCAAAATGACTGATTTTTTATCATCAATATTGAATGTGAACTGTAAACAGGCGTCATTGACATAAATGAAATGTTTGTATTTTATATTTTATATAAATTATGATATTCATATAATGATATATTTAAAAAATATGTAGATAAATATTATATTTAAGTTCTTATGAATCATCATATTTTATTTTATTTATTTTTTATCATAAATGCTTTTTAGGACTTATCAGAAATGCTATTACTTATTTATCAATATGAATTCATATTGTAAATATTCAATATTATTCTTTAACATTTGTTCAGTGTGACAAATCTATTTAAAAAAATGCGAAAATCTTCCATCTATGTAAAGACAAATTTATTAATCATATATAAAATCTCTTTTATGAAAACGTGTATTTTTTTTATTAAAAATTAAATGTGTTCTTATAATAAGTCATCTCAACTAAGATGACTAACCTTACTCATTTTTAAATTGGGTCTTTCTTTTTAAAAATAGTCCTTTTTTGTAAATTTTATGTTAGACGGGTTTTGAAAGTTTGTAAACAAGTAAAAATGATTTTTTTTTTTTGGAGTTGACTTCAAGACTGAGTACTTTTTCTTAGAGTCGTCAGAATTTTAACATCCTTTTCTGAATTATTTTATAATCTGTTTAACGTGTCCTCATTTTCACCATAAAAAAGTCGGACAAATTATTTCAACAATTGATAAATAATTTTATTGTACAATTAAGTACATTTTACATGTTAAAATGGTGAAATGAAATATCATTTAACACTTTGAATTTTTCGTTTAACATGTTTTTATTATACAATTTTATGACCATTTTATAAATAAATATTAATATTTTCTCTAAAATAAATAATATGTATTACATATTTTTTTATTTTAAATAGAAGATTTTTAATAATGTAAAATCTAAATATTCCTAATAATATTTTATAAATATATATATATATATATATATATATATATATATGTAGAAAAGAATTTAAAACTATATTTTCAATTTTTAAAGTTACTATGTGTGACATCTTTGGAAATTTCTACGTCTCTAACTTTTTCTACATGATCAACCGTAAAATTAAGTATCGATGACTATGCATTACATGCACAAAATATTTTATTTTTCTATTTTTCGTTGTAAATTTAAATTTTGTTATACATTTAAATTTATTTCATATATTCTAATGTATCGTTTTGTTTTAAATTATTCAGTAAAACAAATTTAGTTCGTCTTAAACGAGTAAACTTTAAAAATATCCGACTAATTCGGATAATAATTTATAAAAAGATATATAATTGTGTTGATAAGATGAATTGAATGCTTTTTTTTCATATTTAATTCGTTTAAGCGACAACACAAATCGGCAAAATAACCCAAATTTTGAAATTCATTACGCGTACCATCTCTGGCACGCGTGCCACAGGTTCACCACCGCTCGGTTTAGAACATCGTAATTGTCTAATAAGAATTATTTTTTCATGTAAAATTACGCGAACGTTGCTCTTTTTTTTTTACTCTCCGCAATTGGTAAGGGAATAATATTGCCTTTCGGTTAATGTAAAGGGTACTTAAGCGAATACACTTTTCTGTAGCGGCAAAATACGCTCTGGTAAAATACGGCAAATTTACGACTTTCATACTTATTTTTATAAAATGGATATTCATGAAATATGATCCATTTAGCACTCGGGAGACTACACGCATTTTTAGCACACCGAGCTTATCTTCAGAGCGTGCAAATATCTTTTGCAGAAGGCAAGTCAACGAGTAAATAAAAAAAATATTATCGACTTACCGGATAGATGATTATATATATATATATATATATATATTTATATAAAAATGTGAAAAACATCTCTCTTCCATTTTCTTATTTTCCGCGTTTTTTTTTTGTTATAGCGTATCATTATTATTTTTTTAAGGGTCGTTTGGAAAAATTGTCCGCTATTACTGCGATAGTTTTCCACTTCATTCATATAATGAGCGCTCGGTTATCTTCGGCTAAGATTTGACTGTCCCTCATATATACGTGTATAAAAAAAAATACGTGAAAAAAAATCGTTAAGTGTATTAGTACTGAAGTAGGTCATGTTGAAAAAACACATTTTCCCTAAAGGGTGCGGCAAATGTATAAGGGATATTGGTCGTACATTTATATGACTCATATTGATGATTTATTAACTGTATATATTGAATAGTGCATGAAAGTATATGATTCTTATTGTTGTATATAAAAATTAATGTGTTTTTTTTTTGTACTGATAAAAAGTATAGATAAATACTTTTTTTTTATTATACAATGTTTTTTGCTCTCAAATGAATATAGAAGTTGATTTTTTTAATATTTATTCTGAATATAATATCGAAAACGTATATATATTTCGCGTTTTAGAATCTATAACATATTGTATCATAAAATAAAATTATTCTGAATCTGTATATTTTATATTCATATAAAAACAATTTCACTAAAATAATACTCCGAAATGGTATTATTTTTATAATAATAATAATAAAAAAAAAACAATAATAACGAGGAGCAATGTTTTCATTCGTGTTTCGTAAATAAAAACGCGAATTATTTTATTTCGACATTTTATTTTGTGCAAGTCGTTGATTTTCACCAGAGCACAGAATTAACGAAGTTGTTGAAATAAAATGAAATAAAACTAATTTCGCGTAATTTAAATGCATGGTTTATTTCGAATTTATGAGGGTGGCTCACTGTATAAATTTGTAAATCGCTTGTAAAATGCTACCGACAAACTTTCAAGGGAGCATTTGAGATTTTCAAACGTATTTTTTTTCTCTGCATAATAATATATTTTTTAATGATTGTACTTTTTTTTTCATTTTCAATGGATTTTATTTTATTTATGTCTACGATAATTCAACAAAAAATCATTCGAGAGTCTCCGAGATAAATGCGTGACCTATTCCATTTCTAATTCATTCGTGTGAGAAAAATGGAAAAAGAAACGGGAAAACAGACAGGAAGGGAGTCATAAAACAGGAATATATAGTATATATATATATATATATATAATAGGGAATGAGGGAAGTATGAGAGAAATACGTGACGGTGAATCGTAATGAATAATATACGGTAGCCGAGGAAGGCAATATGCGGGGAGACGATGAAGAATTAATTATTAGAGGCAATGTCGAAATGCGGTTGCATCAATATTTAGCTTTTCCAGGAAAATTCATGAACCTCATAACCCAAGCCATCACTAAAATCACCATCACCAATTCTGCTGTGCGACAGACAGGTGTCTGAAAATTGTGAATCGCACGCCAAACATGATCACGTACGATTTTCAAAAGAATAAGTCGCGAATTATATATAATGATAATTTTGATCTATTTGTTCAGATAATAAAATTTGATTATTTATTTTAATTACAAATACCATATTTAATAATTAGATATATAATATATTGAAAATATAAATTAATTAAATGATATTTTCATTTAAAGAAGAATTTCATTCATTATTTAGTTTTAATTTTTCCTTGTCAAAAGTTTTATAAAGTACATTTATATTGTAGCGAAAAATTTGCTTAATGAGACACAAAAATTCTATGATTTAAATCAAGCGGCTCCTTAATTAAGAACGCATAACGAATTTTAACTGAATATATTTTTATCATATTTCCATTTATTTTTTTGCATAAGAAATTTTATTTATGCTTTTATTTCTTAATATTTATGCAAATGCTGATGAAACGTTAAAAAATCGGTCGCTTCGTCAATTTATTTTCATTACGGCATAAATAAATAAAAATGTTATTCATATTTGATATTATTTTATCTATAATAATATTACATAATAAAAATATTTTTATTTAATTAAAATTTAAAAAATTCTTACACATATTATATACATATATATATAGTATATACATATTAACAGTACAAAATTCAATTATAATATGATAATTTTGCAATTCGTATTAATGGCGAATCTCTTATCTAAACAAAATCATTTTATTGGATCATAATAATCATATAATATAATAGCATCTATCCGTATCGATTACGTCGCAGAGAATGTTACTTGTAACTTTATATATATATATATATATATATATATATATATATATATATATATATATATATATATATATATATATATAGTAGAACGTGTCCTTTCCCATTTCGACGTTATATCTTGGCACACAACGTTAATACCAAATCGTCCGACGTTTGCCCCTTAAGCTCCTTTTCGTCTCTCTTACGACGTACGTTCGTCGGCATCGGAATTAAGTTTGGCAGCCCTGTCCCCATAAGCTTTCGAACCTCATGAATATTGCATCGGACCGTTATACGAGATCCTACGTTGTTATCACCGCTTCTGGCTAATGTATTCGACATATAGTCAGCCTTCATTAGGGAGCCGACACTTCTGAAACCCCCCCCCTCATCCCCGCTCACCTCGTGTCGCCGTTAAATTCACGTTTATTTCCATATAAGAGGGGGGGGGGACGATAAGAGGCACAAAATTATCCAGGTCGATGGCGTAATTTAGATATCGGACGAAACGTCTGGCCTCAACATTTAGTGCAGGGGTGGTCAACGAGTCGATCACGAGGTCAATTTTGATCAATCGTCGATCGTCTTTTTGTCATATGGTATCTTCTTTTTTTTGTATTAACTCAGTGTTGTTATTATTAATTAATATTATTGATTTCATTTTTTCTTAGTGGATATGCTATATATCTATATTTCAGTATTGGATGTACTCAGCGAACTATTGATAAATTAGCAAAAAGTAAGTCACTTTTTTATTCTTTCATAATGAATTTTTCTGACCCAAAAAAAAAACGCAAAATTGAATTATTAAAATCAAATTATCAGCCATATTGTGCGTTTTTACGAACAAATAGTATAACAAATTTCACATTACAGTTGAATAAAAAAAATAATTGCATTTTGAGTTATAATCGATCTTGAAATATTGTCGGAAAATTGATTTTTTACAGAATGTTGCGATCAAAAGTTGGATCTGAAAGTATATTTTTTTCATAAGCTTATATCTTAAAAACTTAATAAGTAATATAACATTTTTATGATATAAAGTTGGGTGCCCCTGATTTAGCATATACCGTTTACGATCGTAGCAATCGCAATCGTTTTGTCACCCCCCCCACATCTTTTTTTTTCTTCTTTTTAATTGTACCCCGTTCCATTATGGATTTATCTGATGATGATTGCCCATCGAATGCCTGAGGGTTATTATCGATCGTAATAACGACGTGACTAAAAATTAATGCTTTTTTTTAGATATATAATATTTAAGAATATTGCTTTTTTTATTTATATATAATATTTAGGAATATTGAAACGGTTCAATTCCGAAGATAATATAATAAGCAATTATAGTATTTAATTGGGATTCATTGTTATGGCATGTAATATAATTGAATATATGAAAAGTGTATTTAAATTTCATAAAATTGCTTCGTTTTCATGTTTATATTACACGAGTACAATATACTTATATATGTGATAAAAATTGATTTTTCTTTCTTAGAAAAGTACTGTTTTTCTTCTTGTTTTACATATTATAATTAAATTTCTGAAACGTGATTTTCAATAAAAAATAATATTATATTATATATATATATATACATTTTTACATATCGTACAACATGAAAAGCGATGTATATGTTTAATGATGATTATTAGTATAATGAATATAGGTATAATATATTTTTCTATCAAATATTTTTAATTAAAAATCTCGTTATTTCTTAAAACATAAAGCTCATGTTATAAAAAAAAACGTACTAGAAAAAAAAAGACAATTTTAAAAATTTATGGTATAAAATGTACTGACAAAGCATGAAACATTGTTGAATAATTAAGGAAAAATTATAACTACATAAAAAATAACCGCTGCACGAACAAAAATATTTATTAAATTGTGGTCCATCTACATATTTTATGTTATTATAATATATTTATATGTATTATATTCGCGGTAATAAATATTCATTGTTTTATATATTGTAAAACGATATATAGTTTGAAATTTGCATAGTTAATGTGAAATATTTCTATATTAATTATGCAAATCAAATTTCAGTTCACAAACAATGATAGTATAAAATCAAATATATAATATATCCGCGCATTATTAATAAATATATACCGAACGCATTTTAATTAACTCTTCATTAATGATTATAATAAAAAAATTTAATGATCATCGCATTCAAATATTTTCATCTAGGGAAAATGAGCATCGATAAAAAAGCATAGCATGGCAACTTTAAAATTAATGAAAAGTGAAAATTCGAAATATACTCATCTCATAAACGTTGTTGAGAATAACAATAAAAAACAAAATATTTTTAATCTTACGTTAAATATTTTTTATCCGAATTGAAAGCGGGTCTGAGGGTCTAAAATGGGGGTCAGATAGAAGGTGGTACATTTTTTTTTTACTCCACGCTCTTTTCCGTTTCATAACGAAAAGTTAAAGCAATTTTGAAGTTGTTCCGCAGCTCGAAATCCCAGTCCGTAAAATAAAAAATAAAAAAATAAAAAAACGGATCTCTGCATCGCCCAACTTCCAGCTGCAAACTTTTCTTACAGACAAAGAAAATGTTATACAATACCCCCGGATAAAGGCTAGATGAATGCTACAAAAGCGAGATATACGTCGAAGCCCCCCCTCGAAGATGGTATTAAATTTTCTAAAAACACTTATCCATACCGAGATTACGCTTAAGACCGGCGATAAAAACGACGGCACAACAATTATATTGTAATATAATAATGGAGCCCGGTGATTATTCAGCCGTTGTGATGAATATACGCGTCTGAGGAAGTGAGTGTATTAGTATTCAAAGTTCGAACCGGCTTCGAATATAGAGGAGGGTCTGAAAAAAAAGCTTACTGGTTTGAGAAAAGCAATGAAAAACTTTTGATTTAGAGAGATACGGTGTAAGAACAATTTACGATAATACGGTCGCCAATGATATTTTTAGTCATTTTTACTTAGTCTATCAATATATAATATAATTTATTAAGCTTAATATATATATATATATATATATATATATATATATATATATATATATATATATATATATATATATATATATATGATTTTAAGCAAAATGGAGTAAACTTTTTTAACGCTGATTTTTGTTTTATGACTTAATTAATTTTATAAAATATATATAAATTTTAAAATATAACAATTTGATAATACTATATTACAAAAATATATTTATACTTTATTGTATCTTTTGAAATTTTATATTTTCTGAAAAAAAAAGTTTTCATAACTTATTTAAAAGTTTGATGGTAAAATACTATGATAATATATCACTATAAAAGTTTACGAAAAATTGTGTGTCAGAATAGTTTTCTATTGCTTTTAAGTTGAAAATGGTTATCCATCGACAAAATTTAATCATGATTTTTATATATTTTATTCATTTGAATATTATCGATGTTGGAGGGGAAATTTGTTCATTTTATGTTACGTACTAAAAATATGATATGCGAAAACCTTATGTTATGTAGGATCGTCTAAAAAGGACGAATATTGAAAAATATTTCTTCAAACCTTCGATAAGGGATGTAAAATCGAAAGCGTGTAAAAGGTTTTTATTCTATTTGGAAAGTTATAAATCCGACAACTGTGAAACTCTTTTACGTAAAATCGCTTATTATGAGAGTCCCTTATTATGAATAGGGTTTTTTTTGCGAAAAAAGCATGACTCTCACTTTTCGTCAAAAATTGTAGGGGAGATCAATCGTTTGAATAAAACCAAAAAACCTCCAGTCATACACCATTAATTATATAGAGTTAGATAAATGCAGTTTTCGACGTGTCTAACGTCGATTTTATGAAAGATAGATAAATATATGATTAATATTGTAAAACGCAAAAATAAGATGATCTGTTTATTTTCATAATATTTAATTTTTGATATTATTTATACTATTTTTTTTGGATAATATTGTATTATTCAATATCTACAAATAAATACGCCAATAAAATGTTACTATCTATATAACGTAGTACTACAATCTGATTTCTTTTCAGACATACGTTTTCAGATGACTTCGAATATAATTTCAGCATTTTATACGACGTGCACAATGATATGGCATTGTCGTCAAGAAGGACATTATGGAGCAGAAAAAGAAATGAAATAAAATATCGTTTCCATACAATGGTCCAGCGATGAAATATAGAAAGGTAAACGGGTAGGAAGCTCGCGCACCGGGTTCCATCCCCGGTGTCCCATTGTCCGTTTCCTTCAGCATCTATTTTTAAAGAGTTCACCTCGCGTTACTTCCGGAATGGCATGAATTTTTCATGTACATTTTCGGGGTTGAGATCCTCGACAGACGGAATATAATATGCAGTCCTTGAAATACGCCTTGCCGATGATGCCTTCGAGCAATTCATCGGTAGACGCAAGAAACGAGCTTCCGAGAAAATTGCACATGAATATCTAATTTTTTTCATTTTATTTATACCTTTCTTCTTTATATATATATATATATATATATATATATATATATATATATCGTACAAATTTTATTTTTCCCTTGTAATATATCAATTTCGCTATGTTAACAATCGAACGCGATTGCTTTTTATTTTTTCGCATTTATATCTGTTGAAAGAACGATTTTTCGTCGCTGAACGTCGTTTCAATTTTCCATTTGGCATTCGAAATACATACATATAAATAATGTATATATATATATATATATATATATATATTTACTCATACATACAAAATTTACATATATTACGCGTTCTTCATATATGAAATATATGTTAATTTTCAATTTTATTTAATGCTAATGTATAAATTTAATAAAATTATTAACATAATTCATGTATGATATATATATATATATATATATATCATAATGAAATGATAATAAAATTTGAATTATAGATTTTTTCGATATTTTGTTATTCAAATAATGTTTTATAAACTGATGAATGAAGGTTGGTCGTCGTAGGCGGTTTAGTGGTCAAAATCCATTAGGTAAAATATATTAATAGATTAAATTTATTCGAGAATAAAGTGTAAAACGACTTAATTATGAGTTCGTTGTAGTCGAATTTTCAAATAAAAAATGACATTATTCCCAAATAATGCTTATACTTTTTTGTATAAGTCTATTAATCGGATGTCGAAAATTTCTTTGTACGGTAAATGTATATTATGTAATAGTTTATGTTCGCAGTTAAAATTTAAATTTGGGCCATTAATATTTGCGAAATTGCAATTTTCGTGTAATGTCATAGTGCAAAAAAGGGTTTTGTGTGATAAAATTAGAGATAGTTCCCAAAGGAGTGACGTATTCAATGAAATATTGCTTTGAATGATACTGTCATGTCGTTGTTGACAAATGTATCAAACTCGTTTTTTTTTAATTTAAAAAATAAATAAAAATAAATATATAAATTAAAACATATCAATTTATATATATTTTTAAAAATCTTTGAATGATATTATCATATTATTTATCAGTGGTAAATAAACTTTTTTAAGAATGAGTCAAAATCAAAATGCACAAAATTACAAATCATAACTTAGCTTACTTTTATAATTTGGTTTTTGCTTGTACAAAAATATATAGCAAAAGTAATTAAATCTCAAAAAATATTTAAAAGAGAAATTCTCCATTATAGAAATTTTTAACATGGCAAATGGCGTCTATTTATAAATTATACATAAAAATAAAAAGTCACAATGAAGGGTCAAAATAAAATTGAAGTAAATTTTTAAACAGTTACAAATTATATTGAACTATTTTTTTATGGGTCATATTTAGTCAAATTGAAATTTGTTTATATCTGTTAAAAATACAATTCTATTTCTGATATTCCAAAATATTATTTTTGTTACTATATATATTTTTACATTAAATATTTGCTTGTTGAACAATTAGCTTCGTAAATTAGATAATTAAATATTGAAACATTTTATAAGTTAATATTAAAATGATAATATCGCAAACGACATGACAGAATTCGTTCCATTAATGATTTCATTAAATTTAAATGTTAATATGCTTAGGTTGAAATTACGTCGATGATACATGCAACATTTTCAATTATGTATTTTAATCTGAATAAACGACAATGAAAAGAATATATAATATAACAAGTCGCACGCGTTAATCTAATCTTATTTTTCGCAAGTTTGTTTAAAGTATGTTTCACTTTTTTCATTATTTCATATATTTCAATTTTTTTTATCGATTATAAATTTGCTGAAAAATGACGCTTCGAAAAGTTAATTTCGGAAAATGATTTTTCTTTATGTTCACCTGAATAACGCACATTTTCATACATTTTCTTCTAATATAATCTTTTATACGCTCATAATTTATCCAATAGATTCAATTGAAAAAATATTTTTTAATAAATTATTATTCTATTTGATAATAAATTATTATAATTTTATTTAATAATAAATTATTATTCTATTTAATTACGTATGGATAGGGGTAGTCAACCTATATCGCATGCGTCAGCTGTATTGTATTACACGATTAAAAGCAGCGCACTATATATAGCCTTTTACTTTTTATATTTTTTTATACTTTTTTTTTTAAGTTTCTGTAGAGTATCTGAATTTGAAATGAAAAAAAATAGGTACATGGGATTCATGACTATTGCTGTGATAGATTAATAATATACTAGTAAGAAACGAGTTAGTATTTCTAATAAATGCAATCAATTTTAATAATTAAAATATATTTTCATAATAAAAAAAAATAGTAAATTTATATTGGACCTCTTTCGGTCCGCGAAACTTTGATTACTCACCACTGTATTACATCGATATTACGATTAATAAATATCATAACGAACGTATTAATACAACAAAATCACACAGTAGAACGTTTTTCGATCGCGTTTTGATGGATACAATTGATTTCCGCTTTTTTTCCCCCTCCCCCCCAAACATCCCTTGGGTCTTATTTTTACGACTGCGTTTTCAGGGCTATTACTCGTTTACGAGTTTTATCATACGTGATTCACTTTCATATTATATATATACACCTTCATAAATATACACATAATACTCGTACACGGGTTACTTATTTTGTGTTGTATATAAATATTGAAATATCTTATATAAGCATACATAACAAGTGGACCCGTGTGTGAATTCGCTTGAATCGATCTTTATAAAACGTACATATTTTCTTATTATTTATTTATAATTCAGATAATGATTAATAATAACTTTTCATATTCAATATTAATATTAAAGCGTTACTAATTTTGCAATTAATATTGAATTATTTTTAGAAAATTTTCTATTATATTTATTAATGAAATTTAATTAAAATAAAAACTATTTTAAAAAAAATCTTTGCATCTATATATATATATATATATATATATATATATTGTATTTTTTCTGAACGTCCTAATCGATTTGCAATTAATCAGCGTATACCTTTGATAATAGTTTGAACAACGTAGAATATAATGTAGCTTAAACTTTAGGGACCCTGAATAAATTGGATCTTCATTATTAAGGAAGAAGAAAATTAATTATCAAGAACACAATTTTGATATATTTGTTCTATTAATTTCGGAATGGATTCATTTTAAATTTTATCTTTTAAATAAATGAAAATTTAATGTTTCGTGTAAATTTTATGATCCAACCACACATTTAGGATATTTATGGTATGTCTGAAAAATAAATCGATTCAATTTAATTTCTAAAAATATATGGAGAGTAATTTTTAAGAACTTTTATTGAATGAAATTTAATTTAACAATTTTTAATAATTTAAATTAAAAATATTTAATTTAATTAATATAGTGCTTATTGTTAAGAGATGAATGAATGCAAGCTATTTAGTGACTGAAATGAATAAAAATTAATTTTAATTTAACGAGCTTTTCACATCAATTGAGATTTAAAAAAAATACAAGTTTTAATTTATATATAGAGTTTTACGTTATTAGGTTTAGAGAGGGTTGCAGAGTTCTGCGCTAGTTCGTATTCTACGATCGCCGTGAATAATAAAGTTATGAACTATTTTGATAAAAATAGAATTCACAAAATCGTCCATCCACTCAACGTGTGTATGTAAACGTCGCACAATAAACAGATTCACATTATAATAATAAATATGTATGCGCTTTGCATTTTTTAATAGTGACACTGGAATATTGACGAAACGTATAAATATCATTTATATTCTTTTTGTCAGACGCTTGAAAATATTCAACGTTCGCGTTTCGTTGTTCGCGATTGAATGTTGAAAATTTTAACGGCACTCGGCATTTGCCGAAACCTCCGCAACGTATGAAAATCCACTTTTCAGCGGTGGCCCCGCTCGATTTTCAGCGCGTAGTATGAGACGAGTGCGGCACAATGGCCATTAACGGGCACACGTTCTTGCGCTGAAAGCGGCGTTCCATTGAATTCAGCAAAACGACTTCGGAAACCGAAATCCTAGCACCACACCCTCGTTCCTTCATCCCTTGTGAAAATGCTTCGGATTCATCCAACGGTCCGTCGAAATATTTATTCAATAGTTTGCCGAAATTGAATTCCGAAAGCCTAATTAAAACGCGACAAAACGATGACGAAAAATTCCTGAAATATATATATATATATATATTGAAATATCATCCTGAAAATTTTCACGTCTCATTTTTATTTTATGTACATATATATATATATATATATATATATATATATATTTTCATTCGACGAAGCGAACAATAAATACTTCGTTTTTTTTTATTTTATTTTATTTTATTCAACTGAATCCGTACAATAACAACATTATGTAATATTTACAATTCAAAATAATTCATGAAAGCCTTTTTTTCCACGCGTCATTGTGCGGACCCGTTTCCGCTTTTATTATTTTTTTTTTTTGTTCATTCTCTCTTTTTTAAATCCGACGGACTCGATCGTGAATAAATAGTTTTGTTTTTAAAATATGTATGCTCGTTTAAAAATGAGACGAATATATATATATATATATATATATATATATATATATATATATATATAAGGCGGCACATTTCGATCAATAATCGACACTTTACTTTTCGGCTGAACAAAACGCGTAGATTCAGATATATTTTATAATGTGCCGTAGCCGCTGCATAAATAAAGAGATAGACTACAAAACCCTGTCCTTTGAATATATATGTATATATATATATATATATATTTAACATATATTTTCAGGTATACGATGCGTATAAATAATGGTATGTAATATTCAAAATATTCTATTATACGTAGAACTTTTTAAAAAGAGCATACGTGCAGTAATAGAGAAACACCTGACGCTCCTCTTTCACTTCATACATGTACACTCTTGTGAATAAAACGAATAAAAATTATACGAATTTTCAAAGGAAATTTTCCTACGGAAATTGGGTCAACGTATACTAATAACACGTTGACTATTTTAATATATATAATTTTTTTTAGAGAAATTATATTTTGAGCTTCGTTTTGTATGCGGCTTTTACGTGATAAATCATAATTATAATGCGTTGAAAATATGTCATACATTTCTAATAATAGAATCACGTATTGCTATAAATATTTTATATTGAAATCGATTTTTATTTATAATTATTTTTATTTTATAATTTAAATCGATAAATTCATCACATGTAAAGCTTCAATTGTTACGATAAGTAAACGAATTGTTATCAGTATTAAAATATATTTTTTTTATATTATTTAAACCATTTATTTTTATGTGATAATTATGAGACTAATTTGGCACATATTTTACAATTTTAAAAATAATTGTGCATTATTGTTGCAAGTCTATTTCATATTTCTCCATACAATTTAAACTGCACTGCCAAATTGGCAACAGATGCATACTTTCAAAAAAAAAAATGGAAAAGCAGTTTGGCGTTAATCTTATGAAAAATAAAATATTAAATAATAGACTATCAAGATATGAACTCAAAATTCAATATTGAATAATACAATTAAATGAAATATAGAATATATGATATATTTTCATATTTTTTATTGACGAAATGAATTTATAAACAGGATATGAAATCGTATTATTAACGTTCAATGGTGTATCCGTTGTGAGGTCTAATCAAACTTTATTGATTCGGAATGAAATTTGCGATTCGATTTTCCCATGAATTATCAATTTAATTAAACGTGCATAAAGGCATGTACGCAAAATTCGAAATTTTGATAAATTTATCGGGTCATAACGAAAAACATTTCGTTTCGTTTTTTTTATATTTACATAAAGTGTGCGAGTTTTCGAAACGCTCGAATGAATTAATATAATCTTAATAAAATAAAATCTCGGAAAAATATATATGCAAAAATAATTAAATGAATAAACGCACCGTTCGTAGTTTTATTTCTTTCTTTTCATTGTTATACGTTTCTTGCGGAAATTAAAAATGGTTTTCATAAATATTTTTCTAAAATTTATAAAGAAAATACGATTGTTCAAATATTACATATATATATATATATATATATATATATATATATATAAAGTATGGTTGCGAAAAAAGTTCAATATGTAATTTTTCTCCACTAAGAATATTGTGAGTTGCAAAAAAATAGAAAACTCTTGCAAAGCGTTTATTAAATATGCCCGAGTTTTTCAACATTGCAATATTAAAAATATAATTTTTCAAATATGTAATTTTACAATTCACCAATTTTAATAAATGTAAACCTTTTTTTTAACGCTAAGAATTTGTACTGAACGCAAATTAGTCATTTTAAATACAATTAAAATATGCCGTTAAATGTTCAATATTTCTTTTCGAATTGTAAACAAATTAATATGAATGAATTTTAATATTTTTTAAAGGATAGAAGAATAAAAATATTTTTTTGTATTCTGCATACATCATGATTAAAATATTTTTTTGCTGAAAATATTTTATTTTACACATTTTAATTGCTTCATTTTTATATTATTAATAATTCATGATATAATTATCCATAAGAATTTCATAATAATTCCGATTACAATTTTTGATAATATTAATAATATATACCAATATTACAAACACGCATATATATATATATATATACGGGTCTACTAATTAATAAATTAATTCAGCCCAATGCGAATGTGATCGCGTGACAGAGTTGCCTTGACGATTAATTATATTAACATACAGAACCATTCGGTTAATGTAATAATTGATCCGATAACAATAGCACTGTGTGTCGATATCAACCTATACACTTATATATTATATATATATATATATATATATATATATATATATATATATATATATTCGAAATTTCGTTGCGGAGGCTGAAGGGTACAAGTATGAGAAACTTATTTCCGACAAGACGATATTCATTTATCACTGTCATATAATATATTTAGTAGGTATGTAAAGTCCTAAGTGTCTTATTACTGAAAGTGATGTATTACACCAAAAATCGTCTTATCACGACAAACTTTTGTCAAATTTATTTACGACACCAACACTTTTTTCTATACGTCTCGGACAATATTCAAGAATTATATTGTCCCATATATATCAAATATAAATATATATGTAAATACATATATATATATATATATATATATATATATATATATATATATATAATATATTTAACAACATAAAAGTGAAAAAAAATCATATTTATATCGATCGAACTTTCGCAGCCAATAATGTCGTATAACAAGTTTTACATTTAAACGTCTGTTTACAAATACTGAAACCTGCATAATCCTATTTCTTTTTTCTTTCGTAAAACGGAACTTAACAAAGTTTAAGTGAACTCATACATACATATATATATATATATATATATATATATATATATATATATATATATATATATATATATATGCGTATGTGAGCTAAACTCGGGATACATAATGACAATGGCAAAGGTTTCGGTTTAAAATAAACAGATTGGCGGTTGAACGGGGCGAAAGTGAGCCCATTATTTATTTACGACGCCTAAAGAGGAAAAGTTAAGGAATGACAGTATTGAAATTATGACCCAATTTTGTCTCGTGGGACAAATGTTAATGTAGAGGGCAGCCGCCGACAAAGGCTGCTGGTTTCCATTAGGGCGCCCACCCTTAAAATATAAAAACTCATTAGCCAGGTTAGTGTCGGGTCCGAATGCGATTTCACCTTTTATTACCGAAATAGTATCCCCGTTCTGAGTGAGATTTTTAAATATATATATATATATATATATATATATATATATATATATATATATATATATATATATGAATATGTTTTTAATAATATATCGTATAAATACTTTCAAATATACACACTTCATTTCTTTTCACGGTTTTCTTTAATTATCGCGTCGCAGTTTTTCCGCTGAGCTTTAAACGAATAAAGATAAGCGGTTTCGGCTGCGTTAAGCTCTTATCGTGGACTTAAAACGTTCCCCATTTTGTCGTAAAAAAATATATTTTATTATATTTATTATGAAACGGATACAATTGCGACAATAATAATAATAATTTTAAATACTTTTAAGATTAACGCATTATATTTAATATACGGTACATAAAGATTAATGATTTCGGAATATCACTGCATTCATCCATTAAAAATGATGAATAACTTTTCATTATGTAATAGCAACAGAATGTATAATGCTTTAATGAAACTTGACAATGTAAAATAAAAAAAGGACTAATTAATCATAAAAATAAATATTTTTTAATTTAAATACAGTCAAAAGAGAGAGTTTTTATTATATTTATATGTTAAAAAAAACATCAACAATTAATTTAAAATTACTAATTAAATTAAACATGTTTTTTGATGTAGAAATTGTTTATTAATAATATGTATAAAAATTAATCTGGAATTAAAATATTATAAATCAATATAAAGGAATAATTTAAATATCAAATCATTGATTAAATTTGAAAAAAAAAACAATAAGTAAAGATTGAAAATCGCTGATTTGTACCCGAACGAAATAACGCTTCGCACAATTCGTATTTAATATACGGATTTTGAATCACGTATTTCGAATCGACTTATCGTTTAATACCAAACAAATCATAATATATTTTTACGTCGACAGATACGAATTTATTAAGAACAATTAATTTTTGTCTTAATAAAACAATATATAAATTTTCCGTTCCCGTTTCGACTTCGTGTACATTTTCACAGTCGTATATTTTCATTGTTGAAAATTGTAATTACTTTGGAAAATCAGTTTTCGCAGCGCATTTGTACAACAGAATATAATTTATTTAAAATGTTGCACGACTTCTCTATTAACATTTCGCACGTTTCTCACCCCATAAACTTTAACCCTACATTGCCCTGCCGAAAAGGGGGGTATATCTTCGCATTTACGTAATTTTCAACTTATGTTCGTAATGAACATCTTAATTATTTCAAAATTAAAATTTTCACTGTAAAGTCGCTCTCATCCTTGAGATAACAGTATCAGAAGGATTTTTCTTTGTTTTAATCCTTTTGAATTTTCATATACGAAATTTAATACAAAGAGAATATTATATAAGTATTTCATTACGTTTTCAATATTTATATACATATATAAATATATATATATATATATTAAAAAATTAAATACTAGTTATTATTAATCGCATACGAAATCGTTGTTTATGAATAATTTATATCAATATAATAATATGTTTTCATTATACTAATAGAAAATATCTATTCCTAGTATATATATATAGCATATATTGAATTTCTAGTTAATCAATCATTAATTTATATAAGCAGATCCGTGTACGAGTTTGAGCGTGACATTATTTATAATGGAACAATATAATTTTGATTACTTGTCAATTGCATATTTTATTACACAATCTAACCATAGCAGCTTTTATTTGTCAAATGTCTATCAATTATATAATTCATTTTCCAATAAACATATTGATGATTACACTGATTTCAATTTATAAAAAAATATATGAAAAAATCAATTTTAACTGTACGATTTTTTTAATAATATATTTATAAATATATTTTGTATTATGTAATAATGTTAATATAGTACTTTATCAATTTTGATAAAATTCGAAATGATTATATCAATGTCATAATAATCTTTCCTCATATTACGTTAGATTATTATGAATATATATTTTTTTCTATATACTCGTATATATATATATATATATATATATATATATATATATATATATATATATATATATATATATATATATTGGTGAATTTTAACAAACTTTTCGATATTTTTTCGTAGCAATTTTCGGATGAAAATTAAAAAAAAAACGAATAAATAAATAATTAAAATAACGAGACCGATTTTACTAATGAGAAAAAGTCGAGAATGTCATTTTCGCCACGGATTATTTGTCCCCTGAGAATAGCCATGACAATTGAAATTAATTTCGCAATTTATATGAAAATTCTCGTTTTAATCACATCGCATGCTTTTTAAGTATGCGACCATTGTGCTGAGTATTATATATATATATATATATATATATATATATATATATATATATATATATATATATATATATATATATATATATATATATATATATATATATATAAAGTTATATATGTAAGTATATAATGTCCATTCCCATAATTCCAGATTAAAATTTGCATTAAAATTCCATTGAACGAATATATTTCGTTTTTTTTTTAATTGTACTTAACAATACGCATTTAAAATAAAAATGTTAATTTTATTCTAGAAAATGCAATTGACAGAATTGTAAGTGAAAAATTTGGATTTTACGCAAAATATAATATTCAACACTATGAGTTTTCAATTACGCTGTTGATTTGTTTCATTTAATATTTTATGTATTGTTTTATATTAAAAAGAAATATGTATAATATTGATAGATTTATTTATATCACATAAAATTATCGTCGATTCATAAATTAATTTAATTTTCAAACGTTTCGTTTTATCGTTCATAATTCGATTATTACGCTTGAAGATATTTAATGAATTGTGACGTTCTTATAAAATATTTTCTTAAATAGTCAATTTATATATAGTGAAAAAAATAACTCGTATTAAATATAATTTATCTATATATATTATTATAATATACTAGTATTATAATCTGATATAGTATGAAAAAAAATATTAAATACCAAAATATTATGGCTTTGAATGTTAATTTTAAATATTTTCGTTTTCCTTTAAAAGCAGTTAAGGGCATAGTAAAATTATCATAGCAAAATATTTTGCTGTATCTACTATTTGCTATTCCCTAAACCGTAATTTACACGCGATATAAATTATTTTTATTATACAAGTTATCAAAATATTAATCTTTCGGGATGCATAACAAAAGATTCGGTTTGAAACATTATAGAACAGTTCTGTCAACAATTACAGTTATTATTGCTACATTATAGAAAGGTACAATTTAAATTATTGTCGCATTTTTATAATTTAGGTTATAAGTATATATTTTTTTTTATATACAAATTATTTATTTTAAAGCTCAAATTTAAAATAAAATAATATTTCAAACAGTTTTATCGCGATTCGATAATTTTTCCTCTTTTAATAATAAACGAAATCTTGATATGTTGTTTTTTTTTTTTTGTTTTGTCTCGTTTTCATTATTTCATCGCTTTTATCCGATAGCGTCGATTTTATTGAACGACGCTTTGATTAATATCGTAAATGTTACGCCAATTATTTATCGACGCGTTATACTTGATATATAGCACATTTCTGTGAGTGATATTACAATTTAGTAAAAAAAAAATATATAAACGTCAATAGAAAAATAAAAAATTAATTATGAAATAATAATAAAAATATTCATATTTTTCAACTAGCTTTATTATATATTTGTTAATTTAAAAATATTTATATATATATTGAGTTGTGATTATTCTTGTGTTGAAGTGCGTTATATTTCGAGGTATATATAATACGTCGCCTTTACTCCGGTAAAATTAGACGTTTTTGATGATTTTTTTATATCGTGAAATTTCTTTCTGGAAATATATTCTACATAACGAGTTGAACGAGGATCAGAAGAGTTCCCACCTCCAAAGAGGGAGCTTCCCTCCGAAAATCACGAAAAACCTCCAAAAATTCGACCGTTTTTGAGTTTTCCGGATTTATCTCAAAAACCATAATTCGGATTGAAAAAGTGTCAATGAATAAAATATTGCTCATAAAATTCTACATTTAAAATGTTATATTAATAATTTGCGTAATTGCCACTGGTTTTCTGTAAATAGTGCTCGAAAATAGGCCTAAAATGGACCTCTCGGCCAAAAATTTTCGTTGCGCGGTTTTGGTAACGATTATCTCAAAACAGGTTGATTTTACGGGGGTATCAAAGAGAAAAAAAGTTGTAGAGCAAATCCTGCTCTATAATAATCACTTATTATATTTTAAGTTAATTGTTTGAGTTTTTTCAAAATTTGAGTTTTCCCGATTTTGATCCGACGTTTTTGCACGGTAGTCTGGCAGTTAAATGGATTTTTTAATGATAAAAATATCGATATCCTGAAATTTCTTTCTGAAAACGCATTTAAAATAACGAGCTGTAATTGAATACGAAAAGTTACACCCTCCAAAGAGGGAGCTTCCTCTTATATTTACCGAAAACCACCCAAAATTTGACTTTTTTTCAGTTTTTCGCTTACAACTTAGAAACTATTACTCAAATTCAAAAGATGTTCAAAGACAAAATATTCCTTATAAAATTCTTCATTAAAAATGTTCTATTCATAATTTGCATAATTGCGTTAATTTTCTCTAGAAAAGCCCTCAAAGTAGAGGATGCCGTGTTGACAACAGGGGTGTTTTTAGAGGTTTCGACAAATATCTCGAAACCTATCAACTAGCGCCCAATATTTCTTCATATATCGTAAAGAACAGGATTTTTGCTATTGGCTAATTATAATTTACTTTATTTTAACTTAGGATATTACATTTTTTTTGGCGCTTAAAGTTGAGCATTTTTTTCGCGATTGCACATTGTACGCGTAAAACTTCGTTCAATTTTGGACTTACTACCTGCTCAGGGATTTGTAATCCTTTTATATTTAAGAATGCATTCGTAACTAATTTTAGAAAGATAAATAATATTTTTTTTCAATATTAATTTTTGAAATATATATTTAGGTAGATTTTTTTTATAATATTTATTTCAAATATAATACTTCTAAAATATAATTTTGTTATATTTTTTTATTTTCATACTAATATACATTAATTTCTTTAGTTTATAATGAATTAGTAAAAAAAATATATTTTGATTAAAAAATGTTGGAAATTTTAAATATTATTTATAATTCTCGCATAGAAAATGAGAGACCTAAACTTTTTGTCGAATGCCATGATACCTGCGCGCGTACAGTTATAAACCCCTGAGCTAAGGGACTAGTTGCCTTTTTCATACAATAGACTTGGATTTTTTTTTGAAAAGATAGTTTTACAATCTTTTCAAGAATTCGTAAACAATAAAATGTTAACGTAATTATTTCTTCTTCCTTAGGTCTTTCAAATTTTTATTTATGACTTACAAAAACTGCATACTGTTTTATTTACAAAATATGCGGAAACCACTGTATTGAAACCTTTTGTAGAATAAAGTAAATACTTATGTTCATTCACGCCCAGACAAAATATTTTTTATTTATAAAAGAATTGTGAATATTCTTGGTTTTACCATTAACGATACAAATGTTCACGAGTAATTTTTTAACCGCTTTTGGTAAATTATTTTTGGTAAAAAATATTAGGTGAAAAAAATCAAATATAATAATAATTATTACCTAATTTTTCTCTAGGATTTTTATAAAATCATTTACTTTCATATTCTTATAAATTTAAAAAACTTAAGAAATATATTATACATTAATACTTTATATATAGCATTAATTTTTATATTTCTCGAAGATATAAAAAAATATAAAAATAGAATAAAAATTATTACAATAGGATTATTATAGCTTAGATTACATTTTATATTTTTTTTATTTATTAAAACCTTCAATTAGCTTCAAATTAAAGAATTAAGCAAAATAATAATTTGACTTAACCAAATAGCAATATAACGTTTATTAAAAAATCACCAATTCTTTCTTTTGAATAATTAAATTAAAATAATTTATTTTTTATGTGAAATATTTTCGATTTTTTCGGAAGTTACAAAGAAACCAACAGAAGATTTTATTGCCTACAATATTCGTCTTTGTTCTGGTTGTAAAGATATCTTTTGGAAACGCCTTTTAATGTGAATAGACTAATATAACAATGAGCGGGTACTGTGTAGAATGTCCAAAATTGAACGAAGTTTTACGCGTACAATGTGCAATCGCGAAAAAAATGCTCAACTTTAAGCGCCAAAAAAAATGTAATATCCTAAGTTAAAATAAAGTAAATTATAATTAGCCAATAGCAAAAATCCTGTTCTTTACGATATATGAAGAAATATTGGGCGCTAGTTGATAGGTTTCGAGATATTTGTCGAAACCTCTAAAAACACCCCTGTTGTCAACGCGGCATCCTCTACTTTGAGGGCTTTTCTAGAGAAAATTAACGCAATTATGCAAATTATGAATAGAACATTTTTAATGAAGAATTTTATAAGGAATATTTTGTCTTTGAACATCTTTTCAATTTGAGTAATAGTTTCTAAGTTGTAAGCGAAAAACTGAAAAAAAGTCAAATTTTGGGTGGTTTTTGGTAAATATAAGAGGAAGCTCCCTCTTTGGAGGGTGTAACTCTTCGTATTCAATTACAGCTCGTTATTTTAAATGCGTTTTCAGAAAGAAATTTCAGGATATCGATATTTTTATCATTAAAAAATCCATTTAACTGCCAGACTACCGTGCAAAAACGTCGGATCAAAATCGGGAAAACTCAAATTTTGAAAAAACTCAAACAATTAACTTAAAATATAATAAGTGATTATTATAGAGCAGGATTTGCTCTACAACTTTTTTCCTCTTCGATACCCCCGTAAAATCAACCTGTTTTGAGATAATCGTTACCAAAACCGCGCAACGAAAATTTTTGGCCGAGAGGTCCATTTTAGGCCTATTTTCGAGCACTATTTACAGAAAACCAGTGGCAATTACGCAAATTATTAATATAACATTTTAAATGTAGAATTTTATGAGCAATATTTTATTCATTGACACTTTTTCAATCCGAATTATGGTTTTTGAGATAAAACCTGGAAAACTCAAAAACGGTCGAATTTTTGGAGGTTTTTCGTGATTTTCGGAGGGAAGCTCCCTCTTTGGAGGTGGGAACTCTTCTGATCCTCGTTCAACTCGTTATGTAGAATATATTTCCAAAAAGAAATTTCACGATATAAAAAAATCATCAAAAACGTCTAATTTTACCGGAGTACTTAGGCGAGTATATTCGTTCATACATGCACATCTAAAATATACTTAACGTTAAAAATACATATTGAAAAGCTCTCACCGTTATAACCATAAAAGGGATTTTGTGAAAATGTACGACGGGTATTATATTGATTGGATTGGTTTGTGTTTATTTTCGTTATTGGCAGACTTAATTGAAATATAAAAAAAAATACATACACACCACCGTTACGATAACACTATATAATATATATATATATATATATATATATATATATATATATATATATATATATATTGGCGAATATGTTCGTTTATCGCCAAGTGTGAAAATCGCTAGCATGTTTCGTTGATAAAATTAACCCGCAAAAAATTGAAACGGTACAACTAAAAAGTCTCAACCGTCGTGTAAAATTGTTATTGAAAAGTTTATTTTCAAACTTTTATTTCAGAACATCGGTTGAAAACCTTTTATGCGAATGTTTGAAATATTTAAATGTTCTTTTTTTTTCTTTTTCGAACGTCGTCTGTTTTTGAATATTTGCTATTCAAATAACCAATATTGTTCTAGTATGGTAGATATTGTCGAATGAAATTTGATATTTAATCTTTGCATTTTAGTACCTGCCTATGAATATCTTTCATATAATTATACTCTCAATTATCAATTTTAGAATTTTGTACTTTTCCATATACAAAATATTTCATCTATATTCATTTAAAAAAAAATATTAACGTTCTAATAAAAAGTTATTTTTTTTTTAATATTTAGAATTTAGATGTTCGTTCATTATAAACATGTTGTACGATGTTATATATAGAATGGTATTATTTTATTAGTGTTACCTTTACTGCAATGACATCGTTCAATGTACTTATGCCCTCGGGTGTTTCGAAAATGAAACGGTTAGTTTAGCTATATCGATGTACATCTGGTCGAGTGATTTACGATTATATCTATAAAATGACGTGTAATGTCAATATATTAGTAATTTAAAATTTTTGGACGAATTTTTGATGCGATAAAATGAGAATAATTCGAGTAAGGTAGAATTAATTGACAAAAAAAAGCAATCATATAATATTTTATTCACCATTAAAAGGGACTAGAATATGATTTCGTTTTGTTCATTATTTATATTTAACAAATCTGATTTTTCGAATCGAGTCGAGTCTTAAAAAATTGTATATAATTTATTTTCGTAACCAAAATATCGTTCGCAACACTTTCAATTGTGTTTATTTCGCACGAAAGACCGCCGGTTGACGATCCGCGAATTAAACTAACATAATTATCGTTGACACGCGAACATTTAACCGCGTTTAATGTTTAAAACGTTTATCCCTTCAACACCAAAAATATACATCCGAGGTCATAGTAGACAATTTTGTCTCCTTAATAACATAATATACCACATATTATTGCGTTTCGTGACTAAAAATAAAGAAAATTTATCGTGATTAAGAACATCCCTATAATTCTTTCAATAATTTTTCTTCTCCATAGAATTAGTATTAGATATTATATATTTTAAATATAGACGTTATAAAATCGCTGCTTATTGACCTAGTAGCTCGGATAGACGCAATATTATGAGAAAAATTAGTTAATTAAAAGCCTGAAAACTTCGAAGAACGCGGTCGGTCGATTTAATTCACTGATGCTTCTCTTTTTTTTTAAGGTTTAATATTTCGTTCTTATCGCTTATATAATATGTATATATATATATATATATATATATATATATATATATATATATATATATATATATCATATATATATAAGAACAAAAAGGGAAAGCGGCCTTAAAACTTTCAGATTTGTTTTTCGCAAATTTTGGGTCAGCATAGATTTTATGCGGTCGAAAGTATATTCGAGTTATTAAAATTCTGTGAATTTTCACAATTAGTCAGTTTCAAAGATTTATATTTGAATTATTGCTTCAATTAATTAATGTTTTTTTCCGTAACAATTTATATGTAATGTTATTAAAAAATACGTAAACTTATATTTTTTTTCTTATTTAACTTTCAATAAAATATTTAAAAAAAATATATAGAATATATATTTTTATATTATAAAATATATCTTATCTATAAGGGTTATCTCATCTATATAAAGTGTCATAACTGTGTGATTTGTAAACGTTAATGTTGCATAACTCTTTTGTTGTTAAGAATGAGTATAGTCTTTAGCCACGAAATATTTTTGGTATATTATAAAATAAACTACACACACACACACACACACACACACACACACACACACACACACACATATATATATATATATATATATATATATATATATATGGTAAATTTATGAAGCTACAATTCTTTCACCAAATAAATTACTATTTTAAAATAAAATAAAATCGTCGAACGATATAACGACGATCAATTAATGGTTTAATTTAAACGACTGATAGTCGCATTTCAATATTATCGTTTCATTTACCTCGTATATAAATGTTTGTAATGTGTAATTTGCTAACATATTCGAGTTGTCGATTATTTTCTATGTATAATATTTTACTTTAGACAATGGACGAATAATTATCTATTTCGACATCCTACGGCAGTTTACATGTATAATTAAACAGGATAATTCGATATAAATTGATTGATAAACTTTATAATTTCATTATTAAAAGTGTTATAAGATATATATAATTAAATTAATAATAATAATATTGGATTTTTTTCTTATGTAAGAGCATTAAGTGATACTGACATGACAGTTGTGTGTGTCATGTCATTGTGTTTCTAGTAAATAATATAAATGAATTTCGTCCATAGTAAAAACGAAATAAGACAACAATATATATATATATATATATATATATATATATATATATATATATATATATATATATATATATATATATATATATATATATATATATATATAAATTGGATAAATAAAAATGTTCTAATAACTCCATATAAAATAATCTTTTATGAATTATTCATCATTACATTTTGTTTTTACGCTTAGTTTATTTTGCGCAAAGCCCTTTTTGAAATATTTTCATAAAAGAATAGAAAATAATAAATGTTGCTATTGAAATTTTCTATTCACATATATTTTTAGAATAAATATTGCTACTAAATTTCATTGACATATTTCTATCTAGCATTATTTTTTTTTTGTATATCGAGTAATACAATATTCTATCAAATTTTAAGGCCGTATCGGAAAAATATTTTATAGAAATATTGATATATTTTCAATAGCAATATGAAAAGTATATCGACAACATTCATAAAAAAAATATATGTAATTTATTGTAGTTTCATTAATTAAATATATCATACACAAGGTACTTATTAAAAAAAAATAAAACTGAGTTCATAATTTTTAAATATAATGCAAAAAGTAATTTTATATACTTAACTACAATTCAAAATATTTTTTATATTCGGAAGTTTATAGTTTTTATAGTTCTCAATATTATGTCTGAAAATGACGGTTACGATCAATGATTTATGTATTCATATTATGTAGTTTTTATGGTAAAGACGTCAAGTTTGATTTTCTATCATCTCTTCTAGCTTATGTAATATGACGTTATATTATATAAAAATATTAAATTCGCTCGCAAAATACAAAATTGATTTTAAATTACATTTTATATAATATATTTTGAATTGGTTTTAATTATACTGCGATCAAAAAGTAAGGTGAAATTATCATTTAAAACACCCGAACATTAAGAAAGTAGGTAAATTGTATTTTTTTTCCTAAATTGGCAGGACTATCTATAACATTTGTCAAAAGGTTCAATTATTTCCAAGTTACACGTGTTTTTACAACTTTTGGTTCCTTGGTGTCATACTGCAATGATTCTTTGCGATTTTATTTTGCCGAAAACTCGACTCATATCGTTCCGCAACCGCCGTATTCACTTGATTTGACTCCGTGCGACTTCTGGCTATTCAATTTAAGAATCGTTTTGAGGTCTTGAAGGCTATACCGGAAAAAGACTATTCCGACTGTTTCGAGGACTGGAAAAAGTGTTGGCAAAAGTACGTTTTATCGGACGGATATTACTTTGAAAGGGATAACATTGATTTGGAAGAATAAATAAAGAATTTACATTTTATAAACAAATTCACCATACTTTTTAATCATAGTATTATACTTTTGCAACGAAAGTTTCAAAATGCTACTTGTTTGATAAAAATAATATATAAAATGAAAAAAAAACAACGCGTCCCGTTGTTTAGTCCCGTTACATCACCGGCAATAATTGAATTACCGAAAACAAACATATATATATTCGTATAAAGCTCTTAAGCAAAGCTCGTTTAATGGATATGCGGTGTATGTGAAAAGATATCTGGTTTTCTACGACACTAGCAATATTTTTTTGGTGAAAAGGGCGCGTATAATTATTAAGCAAGAAACTCGATTATTTTTCATTACTGAAAAAAAAACGTTGTAAACGACGTAGAATTGGAAAACTTCTATTTTTTCTTTCGACTACGTTATTTCCGTATATATATATTTTTTTTCTTTCTTTCTTTTTTTTTTTTTTGGTGAGTTCGAATAACGTTATTTAAGTTAAATTGCCCGGAGGTGGATGGAGCACACGGGGAGTAGAGATATTCGAAAACGACTGAAATGAAGATTTTTATCAAATTCAGTCGAGATGTTTGCCGCTTTCAACCCAAGAAAACACCTTCCTTTATTATGAACGTGGATAAGATAACAATACATACACACACATACATATATATATATATATCACGAAAATACATACGTATACATATATTTATAAGAAACCGCCTTTTTATATTAAGTGAATGTCATTTCCATAGCGTATTTAAATTTAAAAGCTCATCGCTTTGAACGTATACTGAAAGAAAAAAAACATATATTTCTTATCTTTTTTTTCTGTTTTTCATATCTGTCACACGTACAAGTAATTACGTGAAGCGAATATTCGTATGAAATGAATCTTTTTCTCAGTTATTATATTATTATTATTATTATTGTATAAGATGAACGAATTCGAAATCTATATATGGAAAGATCAAAGATTCCTTTTTTTGACGAAAACGAAAGAAAATACCCGCATTTTTGTAGAGAAAAGTTAGTCGATGTTTGCTTGTGACAGCTGACACTGTGTTACGTCGAATATATAAAATTGGAAAGTTTAAGGATACTTTTTCTTGTCAGTGTAGAGATATGTAGAATAAAAAATCTCAATTTTATGCATACTACATATGTATATGTTAACGCCAAAGAATAGAAACAATCGTAAACATAAATTTAAAATACTAGTTTGAATCTATGCATATTTTATTTTCAGATATTGTTGTTAGAAAATATTTCAAATATGTGAAAAGCATCGTATATGAAATATTATATATTATATATATATATATATATATATATATATATATATATATATATATATATATATATATATATATATATATATATATATATATATATATAGAATGGGCATTATAAGTTACACTACATTTTTTCAGTAAAAAATTATAAAAGTTGATTATAGTTCCTTTTAACATGCTGAAAATACGGTATTTCTATAATATAAAATGTTCAGGTGAGACTGTCGATAATTAATATTAATAAATATATAAAATTTTATGAAGATTTGATAAGAATTAAATTTATATATATATATATATATATATATATATATATATATATATTAAATGAAAAATAAAAATAATAAAACTCACGTTACGAAAAGCTCAGTCATGACCACAAATGCCGTTTTGAAAATGCGTTCGATTGATGAAAAGTGCGGAAAATTCGCGGAAAAGTTATCCGAGCTCGCGGCGAACGTCCTGTCGTAGTGACGGGGTGGTTCAAACTGTTGATACCGGTGCACGAAATGTTGGCCACTCCTGAAAGGGGGCGGAAAACACCCTCACGTGCACACGTTGGGTGTTTTTAATAATCGTTCGTAACCATTGACCGTCCATTATCTTAATTAACCTCATTATTATAGTGCGAGACATTGTTACATTCGTGTTATATAGTAACAAAAAAAAATGATAGCCCTCGATTAACGCGGATTTGATTAGATTTAATATTTTATTATTAGATTATCCGTACAATATAAATATTTTCTATTTACAATAATAAAAGGTTTTAAAGATTTTGATTGACATTTAGTAGGTTTTGAAATTAATTGGGATGTTTTGTGCTTGTTATTATTAATTTTGATGAAGGCGACTACTCATGGTGAATTAATTGGGTCAAGAGGGGGTTACTTTTATGAAACTTATGATCGTGAATAAATAAACAGTAGGGAGCTTTATTCGATACCTATAAATGAAAATAATTAACAGTTTGAATATTTTGTGGTCGCATATAAATATATCAAATGTTAATTTTTAGATAAAAATGTATATAATTTTATATCAATTATATTTCGATGAAATTCACATATTATTAATTAAAAAATAATATTTACACTTAATTCTATAACTTTCAATTAAAATTCATCGTGTCAAAAATTCAATTTACAAAATCATGTATTATATGCATGTATGAAAAAGTGCCATTTACAAACATTATATTATCAATAAATAATATCAGTTATGAGAATTATCATATAATTATAAAAGTTTTCAAAATATTTAGTGAATTTAATAAAATTAACTATAATATATAACAGTAGCATTTTTTTCATTTTCATTTCAAATTTCATTCAACACTGGAAGCATGTTCAATGTGTAAAGTATGTGTGTTATCAGGACGTAATAAAACAACGGCATGCTTCCTGACTTTAATTTATTAAATAACTGCACATTTCGTGATTAGTTCTCTAATCATCGTAAACTATATCAGATGTTCTACTTACAGATCTAAGAATATATATAAACAAAAAAAAATTAAGATTAATGTTTCAGTGGAGCGATGTTAGGACTACATATCGACGAAGGAATCAATCAGTCCATAATATCTTTGTCGGCACACTGAACACCAAACAATTTGCTCATACTCAAAAATCATATCTATACATCTGGAAAGTTAAAGAAAAATAAAATAAAAAGTAGTAACTCAACCTTCATACGATTTTATATTACAATGAATTTCATTCTTTATACAAAAAACGACATAACAATTTGACAATATTACTTAATATTTTTTTGTTTAATTTTATACACAATGTTATCAGGTAGACTGCGATGGAATATGACGATTTTTTTTACATAACACATCAAAGTAAAGTTTGGTGGCACCAAACTCAATTGAATCACTCAGATGAATTTAAACCATTCACACTCTTTTAAAATAATAATTAAAAAAAAAACATACTCAATAGTACAATTCAGGCGAATGTCTCACTAACTCATTAAGTCACCAACTCAGTTATAAATTAATAAAATTAAAGTTAAATTAACTTTTAACAAGTATTTCATGTGTGCCACGTAAATTCGATGAACGAAAAATTGTCAATGCAATCGATAACAATGGCACTTTCCCATTAACTATGTGGAAAAATAATAAATACAAACAAGTCAATTACAATAGTATGTCATTCGTGTAAGAACAATAAAACTTGTTAAAATTGACGAATAAAAATCAAAATACACGTTAAAAATTGATAAGACGGATTTCGAGATATACTTTCAAAGAAGTAATTAATATTAATGTAATATATTTGGGGTTGGTGATTACTTCAACAGCACTTGTGTTCAATTTTAAAATGCGTATAATAAAATACACACATTAAGTTCGCAAATAAATATAATTCCATTATGGGAATAAATTATGCAAAAAATTATTAAAAGAAGTAAAAGAAAAAAAAACGATATTAAGTTGAATCAAATTGTATAATGTAAAGTGCTTTTCACCTATTCCCCTGCTATTATATCAAATGATATTAAATTTAAGTATTGCAATGACAATATTTATGTAACCCTCAAACACTGAGGGATATAAAATCTTTAATGAGCCAGGACTTAATTTTCACACACCAAAGCAGATCTCGAGCAAGTCACTCAGAATGTTTTACAATTTACAAAGCATCTTGACAGAAAAATAATCGATGGCAGTTTTCTTCCAAAAAACTGTAATCCTATTAACAATATTTTGTAGGAAAAATATCAAATCTTTTCCTGATTTTAAAATACAAATGATTTTTACTATTTTTTTAATCGGATTTACGTGATATTGTAAAATTTAATATTTTATAGAAAAAAGAACATCTAGTAGAAATTTAAAAAATGAATACAAACATCTTTTTTTTTACAAAAATAAAATCAACTTTTTCCTTCCATTTTTCTATACAAAAATAAAACAAAATTTTTGATTTATTATCAAAAAACACAATTTATGCTTAGTTAAGATTTGAGAAATATTATAGATGAATTTTTACAGTGTAAATTATAATGATGAAATTTTATTATACAATTTCTATTTGTTCCTGTGGTATAAGCATGTCGAATCAAATTGCCTTCCTTTCAATACAAATATAATTATTTAAATGTTTTATCATTCACTTGAAAAATAAATATTCAACATGACCAACAATATCCATGTACATATACTCCCAAAATAATAAAAATTACTGCGAATTTAAGTACATCATACACAAAGAAATATGTATTTCTGTATTAATATAAAATAAAATAAGAGTTATAAATGCTGTTTAAAGTTTAATGCACAAAGCACTATTAACCTCGATACAATTTTGACAACTTTTAATTAAATACATATTACTATCAAAGTGGTATCATAGAATAACATAGATTAAGGAATGTTCAATTTTTAGTATAATGTAATCCAATAAAATATATCTGTAATATACACTTCAAGTGAATAATAAAAAATCACACATCTAAAAATATACGTAATAAACAAGAATAATTTCAGAATAGATGTAATTAAAAATATCATCTTGAAATAAATCGATCATTAGTAAAACAGAAATATAAGAAAAAAATATACACAATATCATCAAATAACGCACTCAAAATAAAAAGCCTTTATTAATCTTTTTAGCTACATTTTCTATATTGATTTGTAATTTAAAATAAATATATTTTGTCAGAAAAAAAAGGAAATCGAAAAGCATTAATACATGATAATAATTTTTCAACCTAGTAACAAACCACTATTTACAGAATCAATATTTGAGAGCATTAACATAATGAATTGGTAATTCATTTTTAGAAGTAAAATATTTCAGAAAATTGAAAATTATAAGTAAATATGTAGAACAATCAGTCGGTTGTCACAGGTAAGTTCTTATATACACATAGATAATATTGTCATATAACATTATTTCATGAAAAGATATCAATTTGAAAAAATCACATTTGTTTATTTGTTAATCTATCTTGAGGCTCCAAGTTGCTCAGGTAACACTGTTTCTTCTATTCACAATGCGAGTGCTGTTCAAAACAGTATTTATAATTTTGCAAATTGGGTGACTTTCAATGGCCTTTATGAGATCTTTACCAACTGAATCATCACCAAGAGGTGTGATACAAAATTAACGCACATAACTTAAGTGTAGGAACTACACGATAATTGGGCTTTGGCATGAAAATGCCCTGAAACACTCATCCTTTACTGTGTGGCACACGGATGTATGAATAAATCGTCCTTATTACTTAAAAAAAAACTGGTATCACAATGATATAATAGCCGGGGCTCGGGCGGAGTTGAAGACGGGGCTACGCATTGAAGTGTGGAGGTAACTGCGGTCGCCCCTCCAGCTTGTTGTAGTCTAAACGAAACTCTTTCGCGACTTTTCGCCAACTGTGCGCGTCAAAATAATAGTACGTGCCTCTTTCATAGGTATTGGTTTTTTCTTGAGTGACAACTCCAGGAGCTTGAGTAATCCAAACTTTCTCTTCAGTATGATATCGCCATTCTCGGTTATATCTATGTAACAAAAAATAAATAAATAAGGCAAATAAAAATATTAATATACATGCATATAAAAAAGCCTATTATTGTATATGTATACTTACAGTTCAGATGCTGCAGCTATCTGAAGTACATCACCGACAAAACAATAAAAAAGATAAAATAAAAGGTCCTCTTTATATCGACTCATTTTAAAGGGAGCCAATTTTTCTCTGATAGATGCATTAATCATGTATTCAGGAGGAACATGATAATCAATGTCTTGAGGTCTGAAAATAATAAACTCAGTAAATATACAAATATAACATCCAAAAAGTATAATTTCAGCAAATATTAAAGTGAAATGTATACCTGCAAGGCATATCTGCCCATGGACCTCCAAAAGTAAGATAAAGGTTGTCAGGAGAATTTAAGTTTAACCCTAATGTTGTTAGGTCCTGACCGAGTGCTAAGGAGACTAGTTCAGGGTCTGACTCTGCCGCTCTAATAAATGTTAATAATCCGATAATTCCATATTGATTTGGAACCATTGAAGTTGGTATATTCGTTACTTTTCCTTAAATTATAAATAAATAACTTTTTTTTCAAACAATGCTATATATTAACAAAAATATTAATATTTTATTACCATCAGGCGAAGTTTGAACTCCTTGTCGAGTTTTATCCATTGTTATATCTGAAGGTGGAGGAGGTGGTACTATAGGTGTAGAAGGAGGTGGTACAAGTGTTGAACTACTAGATCCTTCTGAGGACGCCGAACTAATTCCTGAACCTACAACTCCACTATTTCCACTACTATTACTACTTCCACCACTTGTGCCCGGCAAAGCGGGAAAGTCCTCTGATGACATAGTAAATTCATTTTGTTCTGCTGTCGGTTGTTTTACCATACCAACTGAAAAAAAAAATATTAGTAAATATTTTGAATGACTTAAAAATCAAATAAAAAATATAAATCATTAAAAAAATAATGGAATCAGAAATTAAGTTTTACATAAATATACTGAATGTACAATTACCGTAAGGTTTTGAGCCAGGCGGAGGTACATGATGAGGTGGCTGTTCCCCGTGACCTCTTGCTGTAAGCGATGGAAATTCACTAGGATCCAATAAAGGTGGAGCACCATCACCATCACTCCCTCTCCCCATAACTGATGCTGATAATGTATTTCTCACAGCCTGAAAAGATATGTCGTTGGAATTAAAAAAAATAATCTGTTTAAATTTTAAATAGATGTTAAAAAAGAAATGTCAAAATTAATACCATCGGATTTGATGAAGGCATCATGGATGGTACAAGGCTCCTCCTCTCAGGAAATGATCTTTGACTGAAGAGGGCAGATCGGCCTGTGGAAAGTAATTGTGCAGAAGGGGGTGGCAGCGCGGGTGGTGGTGCCGCTACCACACCCCCGCTGCCACCAAATACTGCACCTCCGACAGAATTGCTGCCCGAACGTCCTCCTACACTTACTCCTCCGCTGCTTAAATTGCGCGGGGGCGGTTGAAAGTTTAAGTTTGCCATAACCTGAAAACAATTATTTCAAATGTTAGATCACTAATGGATAACATTCTCAACGCGGGTTTAAAAAATCGATTAGTTTATATCTATTAGATTTATAAAACTTATATATTCATATTCGTTCGAGCGATATAAAAATGTTTTATTATGCAATCGTAATACAATTACTCGACGTTATAAACGGATAAGTTAGATAATCCGTTTTGCATCGATTAATATTATTAAAAACAATATATGTAGCGAACTATTTGATTTATTGTTACAATACGAGCCACTTTATAAGAAACTAATAAAATTTCGACAAGAAATTTGTTAGTATTGCTAGAACGTTAGATTTTCATTAATAGCTGAAAGTGCTCAAAAGTTAAAACGAATACAATATATAAAAGATCTTTAAAAATATAATGTATTCCTGAACGTTAATCGACTGTCATATTATGCTAAGAAACAATTTTACACAATATTTATAGCGTTAATCTCAAAAAATAAAAATTATATCGAACTAATTCACTTCACGCGTTTCTTCAGTTTTAATGTAAATAAATATTGTCATTTTACAATAATCGTTCGTTAAACGAAATATATTAAAATTTGACAAAAATAAAAGTACAAATCGGTTCTTATATTTATACGCGTTATATATTTACGTATTGTCAATAACTTTACGGTAAAATCGAGAAACGTCATAAACGTCAAAAGCGCGGATAAACGTGCTATTTAGAGAACGGATTGTCGGTTCTAGATAACGGTGCCCACTTTGTCGAGTTCGTTCGACGATAACTTAAATCTATATATAAAACGATATTATTTGGTACGATAAAAGATCGAATAAAGTAGTAGCGCGCTCTTATAATCTATTTTAATCGATCGTTTAACTGTTACAAAAAGCGATACGCGTCAGACACTAGGAATCCGTACCGTTTTGATACGACTATAAAATTGAGAGCGTTCATTTAACGAGGAACAATATATATATATAAAAGCGCTTATCGCGGCGTCGCGATCGACTTTTATGCGAGTCGGTGCAACGTTAACAATAAAAAAAAAATTCAGTCACCGCATAATGGAATATCGTTTCGCTTTGTTCGCGAAGACGAGTTAAACGCTCGGGTTTGACGTGTTGACAGAACGCGAACAAAAGGTTATGGTCGCGAATAATGGCGATCGTAATCACAATATCGAGAGAGCGACAATAGAAAAGTCTAACATGCGCGTTTCCGAATCGTCAGCTCGCATTCCGCGCTGAGGCCGCGCGACGACTCCGGCTTCCGCCTCCGGTCTGAGTTTCGCTTCGAAGGCTCGATTCGAAGGTTGACGCGATCGTCGCCGTCTCCGTTGACACTGACGCCGGTCGCGTCGAATAACGTGGCGCGCGACGTCGTCGAAGAGCGCTTCCTCGGCACGTTCGCGGTTCTCGCTCGCGACGCCCCCGACTCGCGGCCCGCAACCCGCGACCCGCGACCCCCTCCTTTCGAGAAGCGTCCGCAGAACACAATTAATGGTGGCGGCCACAAAACGATCGCACTCGGACCATCTCGATGCGCGACACGTTCGCCAACGTTTCCCGCGACTCGACGCCGTCTTTCGTTTCGATTTCAAAATTTCAATAATTATTTTTAATTGTCGAGCGACGTTCGAGCAAAAGCGCGCTCGTTACGCGAAAAGAAATCTATTAATTATAAAAATAAAAATGACGCGAATCGATATTGACGAAAAATTTTATCTAAAATACGAACGAACGGAATCGCCGACGATATAAACTTCGCGAGCCGGGAAACTTTACGGATGCGTCGAATTAAGTTTTTACAAATTTACCGTAACCGTAACTTTTAAATAAATATTTTAAATTAACTTTACTCGAGTTAATTTCATTCCAATAACTTTGCGCGAGATATATTTCCCGACTCATCCTTAAAATAATATTTCAATTTATAAAGGATTTTTCAAATAATTTTATTAAATTGTTAAATAATTTTTATTTATTATTAGGATAATATATCGTCTCTCTTTCATAAACGGTCGCTCCTTTGAAAAATATTCTCCTCATTGTAAATTTTTGTTCTTTTCGAAGTAGATTCTAAGACTGGCGATCTTCTTATGATGACGTCGGAGTTTTGATAACTTTTTCTCTACAATTTAAAAAAATTGGTAACGTTAGTTAATCGTTATCAACGCGTAAGTAAGTATTTAAATAGTCGTTGCAAGACCGTAAAATGAATAAAAAAAATACAATTTAAACTTTTAAAATAACAAGAAATATACATACAACGCAAAAATGTAATCGTAAATGAGTCTTTATAAAAAAAATTATTTTTTAACCTGAATTTTAAATAAAAAGAAAACAATATATGTATATTAAAAAAAAATTAACGTCATTTTTACAAATATCGTTACTTTTAAAAAATAATAAAATATATTTTACTAACATACTACGTTATAATTATAATATTTTTAAAACAAATTTTTAATTATTATTATATTAACCATAGAAATTGTATAATCGATATAAAAATTTCGTCGTTTCGCTTTTTTTCTTTTATAAAGATTTTTAAATAATTCTCTATAATGTGAAAATAAGCGTTTTTGTTTTTTTTAAATAAGAAAGATTTATTTATATAAAATTTTTACATATAAAACGAAAGAACTCAAAAAGATTTTTTTTTGATGATCGCATTTGATTTTGATATATAAATTAAAAATTTCTAACGCATGAATCGTTTTAATTGACGGTAATTAGAAGAATATGTAAAATAAATATAATAAAAAAAATGTATAATATATTGAAAGTGCGAACATGGTCATATATTGTGATGTTATTTGCGGCAGGGTTGTCGATATCGAAGATCATATGATCTGCGTCGGGTGGAGGTTGTCGTGTGTCTCGTGACTCGCGGACTAGTGTCGAGGTGCGGCGGACGTTCTCGTTTCCGTTTACGCGGTCCTCTTTCTTTCGTTCGTAGACACAGCAAATTCAATAAACGCTCGCAAAAATGGCGCTCAGCGATGCCGATGTCCAAAAACAGGTATCATTCATGATATATAATAAAGATAACACTTACATTTCCATCATATCCCTCTCTATATAATATTGCACCGTTTTACATCTTTGCGCCCCCATCATTCGTCGATTTGCGTCTTTACATCTTGTCGATTGCATTTCCGGTCTTTAATAATATATATCTGTTGTGTTAAATATTGGAATTATATAGCATTTTACAAATTTAACTCTACTTAATACATGTATTTCCAACTATGGAGATAGAATTGTACTCTAGAAAATCGATAATTTTTGTAACACATTAATTTTTCTGCAAAAAAGTTATATATAAAATTAAAAGATAAAAATGGTGAAAATATTCAATTTTTATTTTTTAAATTTATCGGGCTCAGCGTAGAAAATTTGCGGACAATAATGAAAAAAATATTTTATCGATTTAGCAAATAGTAAATATGTCTCGATAATACTTTGCAATTTATACGTAACCATTATTTCAAGGCTTCTACGATTGACACACGATTTATTAATTCATTTTTTCAAATATCAGAGTATCTATTAATTAATTGATTTTTTCCCGAGAAATTTTATTTAGTTTATTTCGATATATTTTTTTAATTTTAACTAAAAACATATGCGAGTTTCAAACCTATTTGCGTTTTATTAATATTATTTTTATAATTTCAAATAAAAAAAAATCAGATTAAACATATGATGGCTTTCATCGAACAAGAAGCCAACGAAAAAGCCGAAGAAATCGATGCCAAAGCGGAAGAAGAATTCAACATCGAGAAAGGACGTCTCGTTCAGCAACAGCGTTTGAAAATCATGGAATATTACGAGAAGAAAGAAAAACAAGTGGAATTACAAAAGAAAATGTATTTTTAAATATTCCGTATTATAATTTTAAATCATTCGATACGATTATAAAAAAAATATTTAATGTTCTATATTATTTTTTGTTTACAGTCAATCATCTTTTATGTTGAATCAAGCCCGTCTTAAGGTACTCCGTGTTCGAGAAGAACATGTACGTTCAGTATTGGACGCAGCAAGAGCAAAATTGTCAACAATCAGTAACAATCCTTCTCAATATTCTGAGTTAATTTTACAACTAATAGTGCAGGCACTATTCCAGGTATATTTATTATTATTATTATTTGAACTTTTATCAAACATTAATAAAAACAATTTAATTATTTCATTTTAGATGATGGAAACAAATGTTTTGATCAGAGTTCGCGCTCAAGATGTTAGCTTAATCAGTGGCTTGTTGGATAAGGCTAGATCTCAATATAAAGACGCTATGCATAGAGACGTAAATCTTACTATTGACCCTGAACAAAATTTACCAGCCGATAGCTGTGGAGGTGTGGAATTATTGGCCGCTAAAGGACGTATTAAGGTAAATAAATTGAAAAATATAATTCTTAAGTATTATATTTTTATTAAAATTATTTAAAAAATAATTAATTTTTTTGGATTTAATTATTGTATATAAATTTTCTTTAGTGGTTGTTGGTGTTTAAAATAATTATACATAATATACAATTTATGTAAATCATTAATTTTTAGATTTCGAACACTTTGGAATCACGTTTGGAGATGGTCGCTGAGCAGCTTGTTCCAGAAGTTCGCTCTGCTTTGTTTGGACGTAATCCTAACCGCAAATTTACTGATTAATTTGTTCTATTTTTTTTCAACGTAATTCAAAATAATAGATATTTCTTGTTATTCAATCGTCGTAGAAATTCTTTGTTATTTACTTTATTTTAAATATGTCTCTAAAAATGTTTTATTGTTTTAAAATGTCATAAATCCTTTAATATTTTTTAATATTTTATGTTTATTTATGCCAAGCCACAGTTATATGTTTCTTGATTGATATACCTCCTTTTTTACTATTTTTCATTGAGAGTTACTAACTGAACATAAATTTTGTCATTTTTCATCAATTATTTTTATAATACTGAGGATAATTATTATTTTGTAATCGATTCACTGTTAATTAGTAAAAATATTATATCACTGTAGTTTAGTATTTTGAGAAGCCTAATTGGGTATTATAATAAAAAAATGCGTATATGTGACTATGTAAATATATATGCATACACATATTTTGAGACACATTCCTATAAAATTTCGAAAATTTTATATAAATATAAAACGTACAATAAATTTTAATATAGATGTTTGTGCTTAAAAATATGTTCAGAGCTGTTAAAAAATTATATAACTATTGGTAACCGATAGTTCATTTTAGTTGAAATTATGTGGTAACTATTTGAAAATTGTTAATTGAAATGTAGATTTGTAATATCATAATATATATATATATATATATATATATATATATATATATATATATATATATATATATATATATATATATATTGTATAATGGTTTTAGCAGTTCTGTCATTTGGAAATATTGATGAAATTCAAAGAAGACAGCAGCACCTCGCTTTATATACACCAAAATTTCAAAGAAAAAAATATTGTATTTATAAAAATAAAATGATGATGTTAAAATTATTAAAATATATATATTTTGCTGGATGTAAGGCGATGTCTTTTTTCCGCTTCATCAATTTTTGTTTATGGCAGATAATAAAGTTTTCGTTTCAAATTTATTCCGAATAATTATTTATATTCAGATGAAATTTATTGCTCACCAGTTGTTCTTGCATTAATCGCTTTGTTAGATTGAATGGTTTGGGCTTGTATTAGAGTTAAGTATTAATTGATTATCAATGTATGGTTAAATAAAGAAATCTTGTTTAAAATTGTTGTAAATACTATATGTAGATGTCAGAAACAATAAAATGTTGGAAAATATTTTGTTCTCGTATTTTTTTACGTATTTGTATACGTGGAATGACTCCTTCCATATTTAATTAAAAATAATTTTATTTAGGAATGTTTAATAATTTTAGATAAATTATAAAATTATTGAAAATATAAATAAAATATATACAGTAAAATCATATTTTTTATAGATTTTTATATTCGTATATACATTATATTCTGATAAAAGACGTTTTAGGTAGTTTACAAGTAATTTTCTTCTTGATTAACTTCTAGTGGCAGGGGTTGCATTAATAAATACGTCAGAAACAGTATCAAGTAAGTATATATAATGTAATAATTACGATATAGCTGAAGTCTTTTTAATTTGTAATTAAAAAAAATATATAAATTTCAGAGATTTTTAATTATAGATAAAAGTTTTCAAGAAAAAAATAATGATGAAAATGGTTAAATTTATTTATTTTTATTTACTGCAGTTAATAAATATACATTTCTATTAATCAGTAATTATATTGTATTTTTTAGTTATCTATCAAGTCTGATTATTAATTTATTAGTTATGGACTTAAATAATGTTTGCCTGAATTATATTACTATTTTTGGTATAAAAAAATATGTATGTACTTCAAATATTATTACTATAATATTTGAAGTACATACATATTTTTTTTTAATTTATTCAAAACTCAATTATGTAAAATAGAACTAATGTATACATCAATAACATTTTGAGTTCCTATTTTAGATTTTTGCGTATTCTTTTTACGTTGATAAATGTTATGTAAATCATTGTTGAAATCCAATTTCTTGAAAATGATCAACTGTATTAATTTTAACTTTTTCAGATAACATTTTCAATTCAATTGTTTCAAATTTAATAAATAAAAAATGCATCTTAAACCTTTCTTATCAATGCAAGTTAATTTGTTAATAAAGTTGTTTTAATAAAATTATTATTTATACAGTGTTAATATATTTTACAGTGTTATGAAATATTACACGATATTAATTTAGTACTATAAAAATATTTCTATTAATATATTTAACATGCTTAATCGTGCTCCTATCGTATAAATTGTGTATTTATTTTTATAGACAGTCCTTAGTTTATAAATAAAGTTGTTTTTTTCCATTTAATACTCTGAGATAATAAAAATAGCTATAAATATGTCTTCCACATATCTATCTATTTTTGGAAATTAAAAACATTTTTATATAATAAATTAGAAATGAAATATTATATAATAAAATTACATGACAATTATAGGACATTTTCTTTAATTGAAAATATATATAACTTGAGAAATATATGATATAGTATATAAGTAAATTATATTCAGTTTCTTTTACAGTTTTCAATTTATAATCTTTATTGAAATTTTCAATATGTTCTTGCTTTCCTTCAATAACTTTTCAATTAAATTTTAGTCTGATCTTGAATTATATATTTATCCTGTTTTCTGTTGCACGCTTATAAATAAAACAGTGTGTGTTTTTCTTCGATTATTTTTTTTTTTACTGAATTTATCGTTCTTTATATATTCGTTGTTTTTGTGCCGTTCGATCGAACGTATTTTCGTTATGTATGAGACAAGTTAAAAAGGTAATGTGTTGGAAAACAAAGGCGACCATCCGTAAATGAAGCGAAGTTGAGGAAGGGTATGTGGACTATACTAAAAGGATGGGCCGTATGGAGATGGTTGAAAAACAGTCAACAGGTGGCACGATGGGAGGCGCACACCCCGAATTATTGATTTTGTTTTGGGTGGAGCCTATTGGACATGTTCAGGGGATGCTGCGACAGACACGTTCGGGAAAGTGTGGGCGTTTGGGTGTTTTCGGTCGTCCGGGAGATTCCGGGAGTTAGGGAATTCAGGGGTGGTTTGGGAGTTACGGGGGACAAGGGTTCTTTTGCTCGTGTTGCCCCTGTGCCGGCTGGCACTCACATAAATGCAGGGCAGTTTCAAGATTCAGCTCATAAACATGGGCACCAGGGCGGCCGCATGTAAGTCCCGTCCTAGAACGTCATACTTCGAAACGTATCATCGCACCCTTGCCGATCGATTTTTTTACATAAACACAATTTTTCTCAAAAAAATATTTTAATATTAAATATTATATCATAAATACAATATTTTCCTTATTAAAATATTTTTTTTATTTTTAAAATTTTTATAAACATTTTTTTTTTGTAAATTAAAACATTTTTTTAACTAATCTAGTTTGATTTTAATACCTTTTTATGTTTATTTATTTAAAATAATTGCTTATTATATATTTATTTAGAATCTAAAAATATAATATTGTTTTTATATTATTTTGATTGGATTCAAATATAGGTAAATTCGATTATTTTTAATCACACTTGAAAATATTTATATTTAAAACATTTCAACAAAATAATAAAATACGTTTACATTTTTTGAAAATATTTTCATTTCACTATTTACATTCAATTTCATAATTAAAATTAAAGTATTTTTATAAATAATTGTGATTTACAATAATTATTTATTTATTTAATACTATAGTACAAAAATTCTTATTTTGTTTTTTTGTACAAAATACGTATTTTTCGTAAACAAACACCTGTTATGCAATACTTACTTAACGTAATCAATAAATATCTTGTTTACAAAAAATAATAATGATTAATACATAATATTTTATTTTTAAATAATTTTTATTTAATGATGGTAATGTAATCGAAATGTTTTTTTTTAGTTACGGCGAAAATCAGGACCCTCCATGATTTTCAATTACGGTTACTTCATGGTATACAACCATTGCCTTCAGGGATAGAAATAGCAAATACAGTTAAATACTTCTCTCAAACACTATTAAGTAAAATATATTTTTCGTTTTTTTTTTAATATAACTTTGATAATATATTTAACAAATGTTTGATTTATTATAGCTGTTTTGAAAGATGTTCCAAGTTCACCGTTGGAAATGCTTAGAAATCCTGAAAATGATCAAACTCGAATGAATCTATATCCAAATTTAGATTATAAAGGATTATATAATGCTATGTCCCAGTTAGTAGATGTTGCATCTTTAGTACAATATGGTGTTCACGGTAATTAATATCGATTTCATTGTAATTATAAATAAAAATAATTTAAATATTTTTTTTTTTACATATTACTTTTAGCTTTTGGACAATCCGTATTACAATGTTTAGGCTGTCTTCTACCATTTTTAGAATATGATATGATAGATAATTTACCTTATCTTGCTGCTTCCTGTGTTGGAGTAATGCCAGTGTCTTTACATCAGGAAATAATTAATTTGCTTTGTTTTTATATTCTACCATTCACAATTAGTAAGAAAGTAATATTTATAGTATTCATTTGTTATTTAATATATTTATTATCACAATTTTTTAGCTAGACGTTATGAAGGTGAAGAAGAAGAAAGCCAAGCTTCAAAATCTGTTGCTGCTGTTATTATGATGGTTTTTCAATATTCTAGTAATCCAGGTGTTTAAAATTACTTTTTCATTATAATTATTATTATTTAAGAAAAAAATATAAATTAAAAAATTCTTCAGCCCATCATTGCCAACTACTGGAATGTTTAATGACAATGAAGCAAACTGTAGTTAAAGATGTATTATGTGTTATTGCATATGGAACGGCTGGAGCAAGAGCATCAGCAGCTAAACTTCTTTTTTATCATTGGCCTGCTTTTAATGCAAATTTATTTGACCGCAAAGGATTGCTTTGCAAATTTTCAAGTAAATTAATTTTGATTTTGAATTTATGTATTTTTCAGAAAATCTAATTTATTTATAAAATATTACAGATGATTTGACTCCTTTTGTATGCCAACGAGATATGTGTCCAAACGCAGGAAATGCTGAAGCAGCAAAAGTATGCTATGACCATTGCATAAGTGTAACTTTCGCATCAGACTCACCACCTCCATTATATCTTTGCATTGAATGTGCAAATGAAATACATAGAGAACATCCAAATCAGCGATTTTTTGATATTTTACATCCAATGCAACAAGTATCCATGGTTTGTGAAAACAAGGTAAATAGATAACATAATTTTCCAGATAATAGTCTGGCTTTAAAATCAAGAATTTAGTTACATAAATTGTATAAATATTGTAAATAAATTTGTTTTATGTTAATTTACAAAATTATTAATTTGAAAATGATTATATCATTGATACAAATTAAGTGTGAAAGAACGAAATTATTTTACAGAATTGCAGAGCAACTGATAAATCTGCTTTCTCGATATGTTTTTCCAATGAATGTGCTAGTTATAATGGTAATCATCCAATACGTTATTGTCAGCAATGTCATGCAAATAGGCATAATAGTAGAAGAGGAGGTGATCATATTGTTCATCGAAGTTTGCCGCCAGTTTGGCAAATGGATAGTGAAAGACAAACATATTTAGTAGAAGCTATTGTTAGGTAATATAAATAATTTTAATTATAATACTATTAAAAATACGTTTTAAGCTAAAAATAATAAATTTTTAGTTTATTGAAAGAAGCTAAACCTCTTAATGTAGATGCTGGTCCGAAAGATACAAATGATTCACCAAAACCTACACTTTCATCTCCAAATTTACTTACTGATAATATATCAGTCGAAGAAAGACAGCTTCTTGGTAGATATGGTGTTTGGTTATTGGTTGGATTATGTACACCAAATCAAGATACACCAGTTGAAATATTAGGACGATTGATATCAATGTTATTTCATTGGTTTCATGTTACTGCGTATTCATATGATGGTGTGGATTAATTTATTTAAATATTATCTGCAATAGTAAATAGACGTTTAATATCATCTTCATTTACTAGGTCAAGTTGAAAGTACAATTGAAAAGTTAAAAACAGAGCATGTTTGTGTGTGGTTGAGAGATATATGTAAGACACATTATAAAGTTTTAGTTTCATGTCTTTTACCTCATCCACCTGAATACGCACGAGTTGGTGGTCATTGGGATACATTGGCATCACGAACATCTCATCTTAAAGATGGTTTAAATAGGTAAGTATTATGAGGCTTAGAATGATAGATTTTTATAAAAAAAGAATGGTAATTTATTATTTGAAATATAGATTATTTTGTTTGGTTCCATATGAAATTATTACTACTGATATTTGGGATTACATAATGCCACATTGGATGGAAGCAATAACGAATGATGTGCCTGAAAAAGAATTGCCTGAATTAAAAATAATTTTAAGTAAAATATTAGATCCAGATATGAGTCCTTTGGGGTTCGATGTTAAGAAAATGTATCATTTTGTGGCTATTAGATTCGAAAAAACAACAGCACGAGTTCAGTTACAAGCACTACACTGGCTTCAGGTTAATTGATATTAAAAAATGTTCATATAGAAGAAAAATTAAATTTATTCTGTAATGTTGATAATTATAGATATTATCCATGTTAGAAATTTTAATACCGCTTTCACAATTGTTCGACATGTTTGAAGCTGGTGTACGTATGATGAAGAATAATTCTGATGATCGAAAACCTACAAAATACGGTGCAAAAAATGGTGTTGAATCAAACAAAGGATCAATATGTAAGATAATTTCTCAGCATTTTATTTATGGCTATTTTTTAAAATGCGATATTTTGGATGAATTTCATTATTATAGCTCCTGTGATTGAGGATGAATCGCCAAATACTTCTGGTTTATCAGATAACGAAGCTCCAACTTCTCGTCAAAACACCACTGATTTTGAAGTAGATGGCGAACATAATTTATCATGCTGTATTCTTATGTTGGACATATTGTTGAAGCAGGTTGAATTGAAAGAAATATAAGTTGAAACGCTTCTTCTCCGCACTGCTTAATATAACAGATATGTAAAAATAAATGTACATATTTTCAGATGGAATTACAAGCATTTGAACAAACGGCTTTAGGAGGATGGGTAGCTAAGGCTGCCAGTCAATTATTATGTAATACTTTGGGTGTTTTGAGGGGTGGTCCCTGTGCTGGAGGTTGTTCTTCTCCTGATTGTTCTGCATGCGAAGCCGCAATAATGTGGCATCAGCTAGCTGTGCGCATAGTGCGCATGATGGCACCAGATACTCCAGCTCATCCACCTGATGTGAGAATATAGAAAAAAAAACATAAGTAGGCTCGGAAACTATTAAATTGACAGATTCACAGATATATAGTATATATATATATATATATATATATATATATATATATATATATATATTACTTTATTTATCAAACTTATATACATTTAAAAATATATCTAACTTAATTTAGAGCATTCTGTCCTGAATTTGCAGCATTTGCGCTAATCAGAATCGTGCTGATCGAGGGAATATTGTATATATGTTATAATTAATTTTTATTGAAAATATAAATATTTATTTTTATCTTATGATTAGTTGATGATTTAAGATTTTTACATCACTTTTTAATAAAATATTTTTTTGTTTTTGGTCTTTATATACAATATATTTCTTGTAATTTCTATGATCTATTGTGTATTATATATAATGAATGTAAACACAAATTTTGCTGGAAATGTCGTGTGCTGATTTTAATGTAGAAAGGAGAAATTTTCAATTTTTTTTCTTAATAGGAATCTTATATTTGCAATTCAAAGTAGTGTAGACGAAGGACAATCACTATTTAGGTAAATATATCTAGTATGAAGAACGTGTTATAGTTATGATCGAGCCTAGTACTACAATTGTAGTACTAGGCGATTTGCAATATTTGTGTTAAAAAATGAATTCTTTTAGAAATATCAATTTTAATATTCATATGTAGTTACTGATGCAGCAAATACACAATCGATCATTTTCATATCATTAAGTAGCACCAATAAAAATATATAATGTTTATGTGACATATTATAATTTGCGACTGATTGATTGTTTATGTTGTTTCCATATAATTCTCATATTTAGTGTATGTTTGGATCTATCTGTGAATCTTGTTAAAATTATTATTACTGTTAGTATGAAATTTAAGTTTTGTTTATTTTCCTTATTTTCGAATATCGACAAGCAACTATTTCTTTCTACTTTGGGGCTCTATTCAGTGATATTTATGTGGATTGATCTGTGATACCTTCATGTATGCATGTAAACGAATGCATTTACTTATTAACCAATTATAATGCAATAGCATGCATATGTTATATGTATGGAGTGTTAATTTTATCAAATTCCTATCATGGTAATTATCCCACACATAAATGATCATAATTTCATCTATATCATCATTAAAAAAATATATATTCTTCTGTAATGATTTTCTTTCTAAAACTATAAACCGTTCGCGTGAAACATCATGAAATGATCGAAATATTTTTTATATATAAATTGTAAATTTCACTTATAAAAATATTAAAAGTTTTATAGCTATATAAAGAAATATGATAAAATAGGAAAAAAATATTCATCATAATAATAAAATATTTATGTAACTATTGCAAATTGTCTACTTTAACTTTAAATTTCATTCTAAACACGTAGAAATCGCAGTTCAAATTATGAATCAACGTTAAAAATTTTCTGAAATCTTTGAAAATAGTGGCATTACAGTCCATAGAAAATCAGAGTCCCTCTTAAAATATTAAGGTAATACTTATGCCTCTCAATGAATTTTTAAGTTGAACTTTTTAAAAAAATATTTATAATAAAATTTAATTTAAAAGAGTTTTCATGGGAAACTCTTATGGCGTTTTAAAGTATCACATTAAAAATATTAATTTTTCACAAATATACATCAGTTTAATTTAGAGATTAAAAATAATAAGAATGAAACTGGTGGGTTTTTGAATGGTTCGAATGATATGTATGCAATGCACTTTTGTATAATTGAATACATTAACAATAATAATAATAATAATGAAACAAAATAATAATAAAAAATAAACAAAAGATAAACAAAAATAAGCGTGTTATTTGTGATTGGGTGGTAACAACAGCCCCCGATGGACGACCTGCCCTCCGAGGGCAGCCACTCGCGGAAGAGTCCCCCCGAAGGGGAAAAGGCAGGCCGGGGGGGTGCAGGATCAGACAGGGGGCCAGCCGGTGAAGCGATCATCAACATGCCACTGCCTTTGCCTATACCGGAGATACACTCGGTGGGCGGTGTACTAGTTCACATGCCTCACGTATGTTCTTGTATAATACACCATTTGCCTTATAGTGCCTTTTGAAACGCTAATCAGGTAATTAAATATATATATTAAATATATATATATATATATATATATATATATATATATATATATATATATATACATGTAAAATGTATTAGCGTTTCAAAATTAGTTTTGCTTTTTTTTTAACCAACTATTATTATATTATATTATAATTATTGTTATACTATTTCACATATACATGCAAAAATATATTACTACATACATTTTCACCCATTTTCATTCATTTATTCAACATTTTAAACTGCTTATTTTTTTCATCAATGTTTCGAATATTGTATAAATGTTTTTAATATTCATTGTGCTGTAATAGTTTAATAGTTCGAAATAACTCTGGTTTCACACACCTGGATATTGCAACTTTCAGAAGTAAGGAATGCGACTACAAAGATTAAGTTAATAAATATAAAATTTATGTTTATTACAATTATCATTTATATTGAATTTATTGCAGCAACAAAAATATAAAACTTCACACAAGGAATAAACAAGTAATAAATTTATTTTTCTAATTTTCTTTTGAGATGTTTATTTTTTTATAATATAAAAATATATTTTTAAAGAATTAGAAAATTTTAAAGTATTTAACGTAAATTGGTTAATATTTTATGTCATTTTATACTGATCTATCAAATTTATTTTATTATACATTTATGATACATAAAATTAATTTCATACAAATTTTTCCCAAAAATATAAATATTAGGATTAAATTTGTATATACAATATTCATAAACACTGATTAAAACATTTTTTAATTTTAGTTTATTACATTTTACTTTAGATATAATAGTGGTCATAAAAATTGTACATATCACAGGTTTTGTTTTTAATTGACTATTGACGAAAATTTTAATAGAAATATACAATTTCATGATATACCTATTTTTACCAAAGATCTGATTGAATATAAGACAGACTCTATAAATCACAAAAAAATATCCTGTAAAATTCAGATAGACGCATACAATTTCAAATATTTAGATTGACACTGTTAATGGTTATGAAAGCACCACTTTTAGATGTAAATATTTATAGTCTTCTTTCTTTTTCTTTGCAAAAAAATGTAGAAGATTTAATAAATACACTTGTATGTGTTTGATTTAATAATGAAAAGTTAAAAGATAATCTAACAATAGCTTTAAATATCTTGACTTCGTTAAAAACATACATAACGTGTTTTTTCTCTTATATTATATTTTATAGCATGTGATACGATTATAAATGGTGTTTATTTTATATAAATGTTTAAATCTTTTATAATATATAAAAAAATAAATTCAAAATGTAAATATCTTTTACTAAATTACGAAATGAAATAAAGTAAAGCTAATAAATAATGTAAAGTGAATGGTTCGTTAAAAGATTTCACCAAATTTTTATTTGAAACATGTATAAAAATTATGTTGTTTTTGACAATAAAGTCTTCTTTTAATGAAACCATTGCAGGAATAAAATCGAACGTAAACATTGATATATATATATATATATATATATATATATATATATATATATATATATATAGAAAAAAAACAGCAAAACCAAAAGATCAGCATGTTATCTAAATAAATGAGTGTGCTTTCTTATGGAGATTATTTCGTCACACTGATTCTCTTTTTTGTGCTATATCTATCTATCTATTTGTTTTTTGTTTCATTTATTCACTGCAGTTTTCTTGATTAGTTTCTTCATTGCTAATTTACTTGGAATCTCCTAAATCGCTCAATGTAACGTTGTTTTCATATATTCTATTTCATGCTCCCACAGATACTTCAAGTATGTCTGTAAAACGTTCTATGTTTATATAGATTAGAAATACTTAATAATTATCTTCTTTATGTGTTTTCATTGTAAACAATATAGATTTTTATTTTTTATTATTTATATATATATATATATATATATATATATGTATATATATATATGTATATATATATATATATATATATATATATATATATATATATATGTATATATATATATGTATATATATATATATATGTATATATATATATATATATATATGTATATATATATATATATATATGTATATATATATGTATATATATGTTCATAAATCTTATGCTTCGCAAGACTTCACGTATGTTTCATGTTGCATGAGTGAATATGTTACAATATATATATATATATATATATATATTAAAACATATATTTACGCGTATATTAAGCATGAATAAAAAATATTTTGTTAAGTACGCAAAAAATTCTCTCAAAGTTAAAATATACAGTTTAATACAAGATAATAATTCGATAATAAATATATAAGGAAAGAAATATATTATATTATAAATACATTTGATTACACCGTATTATTGAATATTGAATTATATTTCAAAGGTGAGAAAATTTTTTGTGTTCTGATCATTTTAATGTTTGATAGTAAATAAGTATTATAATAAGGTTATAAATCTTGTTCCGTTACTTAAATAAGCAAAAAAAAATGTATATGATATTAATTCTATTTTCTTCTACAGATTTAATATTTTGTTTATTATTTACGCATGATATAAATTTCTTCCGTGAAAAAAAGATTTATTTTGGCATGTGATGTTACTTTACTATTCCATAATTTGTTAAAAAGTTTAATATTTCTCATTAAAATATTATGCTACTTGATAAATAAAAATATTATAGATAAAAAGTAGAAGGAGCGTTAATGTTATTTATGCATTCATTATTTTAATATAATTTTATTTTTATATTTACACGATCAAAATAATTCATACACAATCAAAATATATTAAATAAAATTAATATTTAACACTTACATCATATTACATAATATTCGTTATAATTGTAAATAATTAATATAATTTTATAATGTTAATACTATATAAATGTGATTGAATAACGTATAATTGATATATTTTAATTTTAATATGAAGCCTTTTAGTTATCCTTATTTAAGATTTTATGTTTTGTTTTTTTTTTATAGTAATATTAATATGTATAATATGGCTTTATCAATTAATTGAAAAAAAAACGTGTAAAAGTTTTGGGGATCCGCTTATATAATTATTATAATTTCATGTAAAGTTTTTATTTTTGAGAAAGTGAGCTGAAGTTTTAGTTAAATAATATTAAATCAATATAAAATTGCAAATCTTAAGTTTTAGAAATATTAGCCTGATTTTAACCCAATGGTTTGACGTCTTTTGGGTATTGAATGCAGCATGCCAAAGTAGGATTTTATTTTGTTTATAGCGGTTCTGCAGATCAAGAAATGTTTTTTTTAATTATGTTCGTTATCACCAGTTCAATGCAATACATAATAGTATAGTAGTCAAAATCCTTCACATTATTAAATTATCCATATTAATAATTAGATTTTAACCAATCCAATACCATAATTCACTATTAGTGGAACCTAGTTATTACACTGATTTTCAACCCGTGCACTTTTAATAAAATAAAATAAATGTGGAAAAAAGCATTTACAACATTCTTAATTATAGAGAATCGTATGAAATATATATACACATACATAGTTGTCTCTATTATTTAAATACTATTAAAAATAGAACTATAAATAAATAAAATTAAAAAGAGATTTTTAATAAATTAATCACTATTTTTAGGTCCTTTGTTTGCACTGAATCAATTTAGTGTCATGTTAAAGTTGGTCTATATAATATAATAAATTATAGTTTTACATCCCTATTTATAATATTTTTTTTAATAATATTTTATAATTACCATTTTATTATTCAATCTTAACTTGGTATAAAAATAATTATATATTTTTTTAAATTCTAAGAAATATTTCGTCGCCAGAGATTCCACAATATAAATTCAAATTTAATACATGAATTGTTTTGTATAGTTTTGAAATATATTTAGTTTTTTATGTACATTTTCAGTCACATCATACGGATTAATCATTTTAAAACTTTTAGCGCTCTTTCATGAAAGAAAATATTTAATATGTATTTCAAATATAATAATCTAAATATTTTGTTTGAAAATCAATCGACGATACTATATTTAATAATTATGAACTAGGTTTCACTATTATAAATTTTTATATTAATTTAGAATTACAGTAAAATACACAACATATGATTCTGCGTATACACATTATTCGTTTTATATAATAAAATATTTTTTGATCTGCATATATCTTTTTATACAAAGCACGAACCCAGTTTCATTTATACACAAGTGTAAATGAAAAAAAAAATACTAAACTTTACTAATTCGAACAGATAATGACAGCAACAGTAGAAACAGTTTCGGAGCAGTTGGACTTGGCTGCTATAATGCCTGCTGAAAAGGTGGTATCGGCTGTTGCTAGGGCGGTCACGTTGACCGATACTGATGTAGCCACAGCCACAGTGCAAGTGGCCAAACCGAATCTTGTTGGTGAAAATGATCAACCCGTAGAACCCGGACCCGATGACGATCTTTCTAATTTTTGGCATACGTCTGTTGGAAAATTTAGATTTTCAATTGAAGAATTACCACAGCAGTTGCAATATATATATCAACTTCTGCAGGTATTTTATTAAAAATATAATATCATTTTTTATCATTAGATACCAATTCTTATTATTTTTGTATATAATTTCATTTTTAGGAAATACCAGCGGTAGATAGACCAGATATGTTATATTATCTCTTGCAGTGTTTATATATTTTAGTCATTCATGGTGATGCTTTCACTAAAGCTGCAAAAGAACATAGAGGATTTTTTATCTGGTGTCAAGAAAATTTGTTGATTAAGAAGTAAGTTATAGATTAATTTTATTATATAAATGATTTTGAAACCCTTACCAAATATTTTATTTGACATTTTTTTGATAATTAGTTTATGGAATGTATGTAATGCTCGACATTCACATATTTGCGAAGTAGCTGTACCTTTACTTTTACATTGTATTACATTGACTGGTGGTTCTGATGTATTTTGGAGATTGATTCAGGAAGAATTTCATCACACTGATTGGAGGGTTCGTTTTACAGCCGTAGAAAGAGTTACTGTGTTGACAAGGTAGATATTTTCTACTATTAGAGATGATTTATTATAATAATTACTTTTAAATATATATATAAATATATAAATTTTTGAGGTTCATGGATTCTACTCCATTGAAAAATGTATTCCCGTTGCAAACTGCTTTGGCAACAGCATTCTGTTATTTGATATCAAGTATGGATGATCCTAATGTGTATGTTGCACAAAGAGCTACGTTATATTTAGGAACAATTCATGATAATGCTATAAGAGTAAATTATAATTAATTTTTTTTTTTCACAAACACATAAACTAAACAAAGATATTAATCTTAATTTTTAACCAATTACAGTGTTTAATTATGTCTTTGGAAACTCAATTTGATATGTTCATTGTTGATCGACCAATGGTTTTACAATCTTTATATCAGCTTCATAATTCTTTGAGTGACAGGAAAATTTTAACATGGGATTTCTTTTTAAATAGATTTGATACATTATTTATTGAAGCTCAAATGAATTTAGAAAAAACTGGAGATATCGTCTATGTTAGAGGTATATATAACGAGAGAAAAAGTTTATATATAATTCAACTGAATTTTGATGTAATCTTTTAGATCTTCGTAATAATGAAAGTAACAGTGAAATATTTAACCAAAAATTAAAACGAGCTCAAGAAGCACTTTCTAATTCTGATGGTTCTGGTGGTGGATCTTCAGTCAAAACTTTGAGTGCATCATTTGGAACAAAGTGGCCATATAAAAGAACTATGTCAGCTCCTGCAACAATGATACTGCGACAAGATACAAAGCAAGGTGAGTGGTTTACAAATATTTGTTTTTATTATATTGCTGGTATGTTGTACTGAGACTGATATGATAATTTTGACATATACACTTAATCATTTTACAAAATTAAAACACATTTGTATTCTTAAATATTATTATAATAGCCATATTGGTTACATTAAAATATTAAATATATAAACTGAAAATAAAATTGAAAATTTAATTTATAAATAAAATACACAATTTGTCTCTTCATTTTTATATTTCATTTTCTTTATACTATTTAAAATTATAGACTGAAAGCGTTGTTTTCTAAAATATACGGACACAAATATACTGCTTACATTTTTTTAACTGCCTTATTATATTGATATTAAAAACTTACATATAAAAAAAAAAACATTTCTATGTTTAAAATATATAATACAATTAATATATTTGTATCGTTATAAGTGTATATGTTGTTTCATAAAATTTTGTATATATATATGTCATATGAATGTTTGACGTGTAAACGAAGATGAATGCAATATTATATAAAATAAGTAGAAATTATAATTAAGAAGATATCGCAATATGAAATATATTGTGAAATATGCCTTTTATCATCGCACAGAAAAAGAAAAGGTGTACAGCAGACAATATTCGGCACCAATTTTGAAGAGGAAAAGTTCACGTTTTGGCTTGGGTCAGTTGAAAATAATAAAAAATAAAAATCACAAATAGAGGAAGGATGAAGGTGTTATAGCTTCTTATTTTTTTTCGTTTAATGAAAAATAAAACACCATCACTTCCTACCTTTATTCAGATGCATTTGTACTGTTTAACTAGTTTTTGTTATTTACTTAATGCAAGTAGATATAAAGCTTTGCGGTTCCTAATTTAAATTTAGCATATTATTATTATTATTAATACTTGTATGCCATTGTTTCCCCTATTTGTTTTATTTAAATATAGCGAATTATATTTATTACGTGAGCATTAAGAATAATATATAAATATATATATATATATATATATATATATATATATATATATATATACATATATATATATATATATATATATACATATATATATATATATTATATATGTTTTATATGTGGTACTTTAAATTTCTGACCAGCACTGATGTTAAACGTTGTAAATACAAATTGACTAACCAATGTATTTAATGTATTAAATGTATGACAAAAAAATGAAACAATTCAATATTTATTTCAAAGTTTAAAAACATCAGTTGATAAATTAATAAATTATTTGTATCGATTCTTTTCTCAATATTTCAATGTTGATATCGATTAGGACGCATTATATTTCTATGTATTATCTAATGTAATTGAAATTAAATTGTTTTTTTTTACTTTATTATTAATACAAGAAAATAAATTTTTAAGCACCATAATTTATAATAATTCACTTATATGTTTTTTTTTGGAACAATATAATTTTTTCTTTCACATTTTACTGCAGTGGATTTCGCTTCATTGAAACTACTTAATCTCGTCCTAATTATAGTCGGAATTAAAAAAAAATTGTTTATTGAATATAATTTACTTTGAATTTCTAATAAAATTATACTTAAATAATTATTAAAATATGTTCAAATATACATACATGATCACCAAATAGAAAATTTTTTATAATGTGATGGAGAAATAATAGAAAAGTATATAATTATAATAATATTTTAATTAAAAATATGTGTTATTCAAGTATATGCTTCATGCTTTATTATGTTACATGTAATTATTTTCTTAAAGTATTTATTTTCTTTTAATATTAATATTAAATTTATTTTCTTAATAAATTACTAAAACAGTTCCACCCTATATTTTTAATATGTTTTAATTAATCGAAATCTACTGTATTTGTATGCTTTCGCACATTAGCTTATAGTATGATATATAAACGTAGATTTTTACAAAAAAAAATATTTTTGGATATTAATTTTTCAGCATACGAATATTAATAGAGAAATATTAAATGTGTCCTTTATGCATATTTGAAATATTTGAGATAATTTTTTTCAGTTTTAATAGGCATGCTATGTATTTTATTTATAATCTTAGATAAACGTTAATTAAATAAATTATGTTATAAATAAAATATATTTTTTAAATATGTTGTAATGATAATAAGATTTTCCTAATATAAACTGCGAAAAAATATCATTTGGAAGGTAAGGATATGTTATACGTTATAATTGTTTATTATAAATGATGTCAATATATTTTATATATTGTATATAAAATATAAATATTAATGATAATCTGTTTAATTCCAAAAAATATAGTATTTTTGATGAAACAAAAAGATAAAATGATAAAATAACAGTTTCCATCTGATACATAAGTATATATAATTTAATTAATAATAATGACATTACTGTGAACTTTTTATTCTAAAATTTTTATTCATAAACTATTTAAACAAAAGACTACTAAAAAATTTAACAAACCTAGTAATTTCATTATTAAATAAAAAATAAATATTTTATTTTGTGGAGGTATTTCTTAAATAAATACATTTATTTATTAAATGCAACAATACAATTGATTTTTTAACACTTATAATTTTTTTTATTAAAAAGTAAATGATATTTTTAATTTTAGTTTCAACATTAAATTACTAAATTAAATCACTTTTTTTAATTAGATTTTTCATTATAGTTATAGATTAACCTTTAAAAAAGTACTAAAATGCTTATTTAAATAAATCTTGATTTAATATTTAATGTTAAATATACTTTAGAATTAATTGCAATATGCTTGTAATTTAATTTTGCATATGAAAAGTATTATTCAAAAGAAAATTTTATATATTTTTAAATATTTTTAGTGTCAAATTTTTAGCTGCATGTCAATTAATTTGTTTTAACAATTTACAAAAATTTTAATATGTGATAATTTAAATATTACTTAAATTTCAAATAGATGGACAACTTCATTCACTATACGGTGTTGGAGGAACGACTGATGATGCTACATTAGCAGCACTTTTACCGAGGGTGATTGATATTGAGGAAGCTGACAGAGAAACTATTCATCTGTTGGTATTTTTATTGATGCAATTTTTATCTCGATCAGATCAAGCAAGCCCAACTGAAGAGAAACATATTGCCAAAACGCAAAATATACTATTAAAACATTTATATTTGCTTTTGGGTTACAATATAAATGACAAAACATTTCATATTCAGCCACATAGATTGAGGTAATAAACATATAATTTTTGATTTTGATCATTTTTTATTTAGTTAAAAGTGTTATTTTTTAATATAGACACTCTCCAGTATTTAACGTATTTTTGGCTAATTTACCACAAGTATTGGATCAAAATCACGGAATGGGATGGTCTATAGTAAGTCCATCTATCGCATTATTACTTTATAGTGCATCTCCTTCAGCATCTCTTCCTGCTACTCCAATACAATCACAACCTTCATATTCGCTATGGCAATTAGAAACTCATTCCAGAAGATGTTGGCTTATGTCTTTATTAGTTTTACTTTATAAAGTGAGTTTTTAAAGTTGAAAATAAATGTAATATCCTAATTTATACAAACACATATATATAAAAGTAAAAAATTCAATATTTCAGTATCAGTACACTCAGCAACCAATATGTGGACAGCTTCAATTTTTGGTAAAAATTGTAATAAATACTTTGGATGCTCAACATCATGAATGTAAAAGAATTCCTCCTATGGTGGTTATGGCACATTCTAGTAGATCACGAGGTAATTATTGTAAAATACACCTAACTCTTTTTTACACATTTTTATATACGATTTTGAAATAACGCGGTTCACCAATAAGAATACATATATTTTTTACACGAATTTTTTGTTCTAGCATGAATTCATAAAATTTTTATTACACTTATATAAGTTCACAGATGCGTTAGTGAATTGCCTGCCTCATAATTTCTGACTGCTTTGGACTGACTCATAATTTTGCGAAATTCTTCATTAAAATCAAAGCCAACAGTTGTACTAAACATATCTAATATATAATATTTACTGATTTCAATTTGAATTTTTACGTTTAGTATTTATGAATCGAATTTTCACTGTATACCATATACGCAAATTTTATTTTTTTATAATAAAAAATATTTTTTTATTTTTTAAATTCTTAAATAATATGCATTTTATTATTTCTTTTTTGCACGTTTTTTGGGAAAATATATGGAGATTTTTTTTATCATACACGATTTTTTTAAAGTTGTGGAACATATCTATAAAGTCTCCATATGTCGTATGTATTTATTTACACGATGTTTTTTTCTACACGTTTCCCAAGGAACGTACCTACCGTGTAAAAAGAGTTGGTTGCATACTTCAAAAAAAATTTTTTTTTTAAATTTAACAGTTAATGTTTTACATATAAATTTTAAGATATTAGTCAACCGTCTTTGGGTGCTGATCAGGAGCATCCTTCAGCACCATCAGATAGATTTGAAACACCACCACTTTCACCAATGTATTCTATAGAATCTCAAAAAGGTACTTCTTCTAAAAGTGGAAGTCATCATCAAAAAGGAGGTAGTATGGAAACTCATTGGGAAGAAACAGTTAAGCCGCGGAAATATCAGAAAAATTGGAGTTTAGATCAAGAAAGTACAGAATCTGAATTAGTAGCTATACCAGAAACAAGTGATAAATCAGATAGCACCTTGCATGGCAGCACAGCTCAAGTATATATTTTTTTTAAATTATAATTAAAATCTGTTTCATTTTTTTGTATTTACAAATATGTAATATAGGGATCATTTGATGAAACAACCCATTCAGAAGAAGTAGTAATAAAACAAGATATTACACATGTAAAAACCGTAGCTCTGACTACACAAGAAACAACAAAAATCATATCAAAACCTGTGGAAGTAAAACCTGATAAAAAGCATTCAGAAAAATTTATGGGAATAAAGCCATTGTGGTTCATGTCTAGCGATGATGATGCTGGGGTAATAAATTTTAAAATCATAGAACTACATTTGATATATATATATATATATATATATATATATATATATATATATATATATATATATATAATACATTGTTTTATAGCATAGTGATACTCATAAATGGGGAGTTAAAGAAGGAGTGCGAATGATGGTTACATCAAGTCTTATGTCTGCTACTGATCAACAACAGTTAAAACAGATTACAGCTTCTCAAATATCTGCTAAAATGAATCCTTTATGTCCTCTTAGTATTATAGGTCATAATGATAAGACAAATTTACCAACTGCTACAGGGAAAATCATGACTGGAATTTCAAGCCAGGTAGTTTTAAATTCCAATTATGTTAAAAAAAACATAAGTATTAATTTATATACTATATAAATGTATAATTTATGTGTTATTTTAAAAAAGCAAACAACAAAACTGCCATCAATAAAATCAGCATCGGAATCTAGTGATACCACCAAAAATGTTAAACAAGATATAACAAAAGCTACTCATTCCATTCAGGTAATTGGTGGCAGTGCAAGTGGACAAATACATTGTAATCAAGTAACCATTAAACAGTCTGGAAATTCTGGTTCAAAAGATGCAAAGTATGAAAGATTTTTATTATTATTTTTTGTGATCAAATAAAATGTTTACTTGAAATTTGATTTATTTTGTAGTAAACAAACTTCCAAAGTTCCTGAGAAAGTCACGCAAGTTAAATCTGATAACCATTCTGCAAGTCAAGGATCACCAAGAGCTTTAGGAAGGCAAAAAAGAATACTGAGTATGTTTTTTTTTTGTTGAATAATAAACAATTGTTATTGAAATATTAATTATATCAATAGCAACTTTAGATTCACCAAATACTTCAATATCTACTCCTGTCACTGCGGATAGTTCATCACCAGATACAGCTCCATCTTCCAATGGGGTTAATGGAGAGGATCAATTCCCACCATGGCATATTGATATTAGAAGCCCTCCAAAACCATTACAAACTCCAAATATAGAGAGATTATTACCCATAGGAGCGACAGTTAGAAATAATGGTTTTTATATTTAATTTTTATATTTAATTAATTTTATTGATATAATAAATATAAAAAAAATAAATTTATTGTTTTAGCACCAGTTTTAACACGAGGTAATATATTAAAAAATGAATACAATTTAATTGCTGCATATGCATCTCCTGAATCACCTTTATCAAAAATGGAAGTAATGTCTTGTGGATCAAGTGAGCCTCCTTCGAGTGATGGTGGAGAAGCAACATCACCCCAACCAACTGTGGGTCATTGTCAACCTCACACTTTTGACATACCGGCACCAGAACGTTTGTTACAAATTGGTTCAAATACATCTGCCGTTCCAAATTTTAATGCCTTAGTTGATAGAGTTAGAGAAGTTTTAAGTATGCCAACAGGTAAAATAGTTGGAAAGTATACTTTTCTTGCATATTAATAATATATTTGTAGAAATATTAAATATATTATAATGATTTTTATAGGAAACAAAGGAAAACCAACAATGTCTATAGATAATAATTCACCAAAACAAGATGATCTTATTAGACAGTCCTCTGGGGAAGGATCTTCAAAGTAATATTTAAATTCAAAGCAATTTATATTTTTGATTATATGACATAAATATTTTTCATAAATAAGTACTTTTTTTAGATCACGCGGAACCAGTCCTAGACGATTAATAAAACAAGTTGCTCTTTTAGAATCGCCTCCTACTGCAACTCAAGTGGATACTCCTGATACTGTCAAAACGCCTCTTTCTGCTCCACCATTATCAGCATCAAGTGGTATGTTATAGATAAAAATAATTTAAAGAAAAAACACTAAAATATTAACAATTTTAGGTCCATTTCGAGAAGATCAATCTGGAAGCTGGCAACGTCATCGTACACGTGCAAGTGGTAAAAGTTCTACTGCTGAAAGTAGTGGAAGTGCTTGGCAAACTAAAGAGAGAGGATCATTCTTAATGGATAATGCAACTCAGAAAGCTTGTCATGCTCAGCCAGATTTAAAACAGAGTGCTAAAAGAATAGGCGACGAATGCATGGTTGAAAGATGTAAGTATAAATTATAATTGAAACTGCGATAAATTTACAATTTTTTGATTGTGATTTTTATAGGCGCTGAATGTGGAATAATTATGGAAGAATATAGTGATGAGGAATTAGGATTGTGTATTATAGTATTGGCAACATTTGTTCATCGAGAACCAGCCGCTGCTGCACCTTTATTACCTGACATTTTAACTGTTGTATCAAAGTTAGTAAATACATTCTAGTATAAAAAAGTACTATAATAATGGAATTTGTAAAATAATATACATATTTTAGAGTTGCTCAATTTGCAATGTATCCATGGCAAAGTGAAGCAAATTTGCATTTACCTGGAGGAGCAGTAAGTGTTGCTCATCAATTTTTAAGATGTGTTCTTCATCAATTAGCACCAAATGCAGTATTTGTTCAAATATTTCAAACCAGAGCTCCAGGTATTATTTTAAAGCTGTAAACAGATAAAATTTTAAATAATATATGATAATGTTTAAATTATTATTTTATATAGAGAAACAGAAAATGATATTTTTCAAAAGTATCGCCCAGGCTTTAATTGATTTCAACGAACTTAATCCAACTGGTCCTTTGCAATTGGTGACAGAATTTCTTAATTCAAGGAAAACACTTTCTTCTGAACAATTACCTATTATTATTGAAAATATGGCATGTTATATGGATTGTTTGCCATTGGAAGCGCTAGGTCCAGGTTCCTCGTCTGGAGCTCTCATACAACAGTTAGATACACTATTTAGAAGGATTGTTTTAATGTTAAATATATTTGAGGACATCATTCCCCTTTTACGAATTATGGTGTCAATATTAAAAGTTCCTGCTATAAATCAGTTTAAAGTAAGTATTGTAATCTGGTTTTTCTACTTAAATTCGTGTATTTTATTTAATTTTATATTTATAGGGAATATTAGATCCATTTTCTAAAATTATTAGTTTTTCTGTTCAAAATTTCGTACTACGTTACAAGTACTTATTGGATTTGAGCTTTTTATGTAATCGAAGTTTCACAAAGGAAAGAGACAAACTTATGATTTGTAGGATAATAATTTTTGAATTGGTACAGGCATTGAAATTTAAAACTACGATCCCTGATGAGAATTTTTTAATGCTAATTAGTTTTGTTCTTCAAGGTATGAATATAATTATTAAATATAGGTATTTCTATTTTTTTAATTTAATATTATTATTCACGATTTTATAGATTCTGGTGGATCTTTACCATTAACATCAGCCTTGGAAGACTGTTTAAAATTAAACGGATCTTATAACAGAGAATATAGTACTGGTGCTGCTGATTGTATGCGTCAATATATAGGAGATGTTTTGGAATTTCTAGCTGATTTTCACACTGTGACTAAAATAAAAGTATCATTTTTATTAAAACGTAATCGTTTTCTAATTAAATAAAATATTAATATTTGTGTATGACTTTAGAGCTACAGTAAAGGATCATCTGTTGGTTTAAATGAAGATACTCTTGGTGGAGTTTTAAAAAGTGGTTTAGCTCAGTATGTAGCTTTGGAAATTACTCGAGGTAATAATAGAGATAACAGAGCAATAGCACGATATATGCCTTGGCTATATAATGCACCATCAGCTTTACAACAAGGGTAAATTATATATCATTCATAATTACGTAATAAATGAATGTTTGGTTTTATTTATAAAAAAAAAATGTTATAGACCTAGAGAATTTACTGAGTGCGTTTCTCATATAAGAATGCTTTCATGGATATTAGTGGGTTCTTTAAATCATTATGCACTTAATCCACGTCCATATAGCAATCAAAATGCATTATCTAATGTATCATTGGCTCAGCCAATTCCTCAAGAAGCTAGCTGTCATATAGCAGATCATATACAGGTACATTTTTTTTTGATTCTGGCTAAAATTTGTTGAATAAAACATTTATTTTTTTATTTTAAGGTTATTATGGCAGGTTTTGTGGAACAGTCAAAAGCATCAGTTTTACATATGAGCTCACTATTTCATGCGTTTATTTTATGTCAATTATGGACAGTTTACTTGGAACAAGGATCAAACAGTAATCCTCCGAGTTCCGAAGCGTATTATGTAACGATGAGTATTTTATTTGATTTTTGGGGAAAGGTAACTCCATGTATTTTGCAATTAGTTTCTCATTCCAAAGTGGTAAATTCTTTTTATGGTTTTATAAATATTTTTTATAAATAAAAAACTTATTTCATATATTTTTTGGTAGCTTGCTGAAACAGTAAATTTGCATTTTTTGAGTCTTTTGGAGGCTTTACTTGAATGCAATTCCATGGTCCTTAGTAAACTATTACCTTTATGGAGTCCAGTATTATTTTCACATCATATTCATGTAAAGATTTTTGATTAAATGTTTTTATGTATATTTGTGATTTTTGAAAAAAAAACCTATTTTAGTTGCCGGGTCATCTGCAAATGAGATTGCAAAATTGTCGTAATTTTCCTCCAGCACAGTCTTCTCCTCCACCATCTCCGCCAGCGGAAACAGAAGAATTTCCTCCACCGACGGTGTCGCCTATTCCACTTTCTGTGTTACTCAAGTGGTTACAACGTCTTCAATTTAAAATGGCACAAATAGAATTGCAAAGTTCAAATGTAACACAGTTCTATTTTGTATAGATTATATTAATATTAAATTAGAAAAATACTATATCATTATTGAGTAGCATATGATTTGTATGTTTTAATAGATGAATATATATGAATACAACTATAAATTGTAATTGGTGTTGAAAAAAATAAATAATTATAGAATAGAATCAATATATGATTATTAACATTTAAAATATATATTTGATTTCAATTACATTTGTGTTTTATTATTAAACGTTTAGCGAAAAATTTATATGAAATGTTTTTTTATATAATCAGTAGATATAACTCAAGATCAATTTATTCAGTAACGAATTTCCTCTGGTTGAAATATTTATCATTCATCTAAATTGTTTTTATTAAATGTAATTGTTATGAATCATGATTGAAGCATTTTATGTATCTGTACTAATAAAAAATAAAATAATTTATTAAATATATTTGTCTTTTTAAAAATAAGTTTATGAATCCAAAAAAAAAACTATTTTTTAAGTAAAATGAAATAGTTTTGATTAAAAATTTATTAAAATATTTTAAAAATAATATATTAAGTATATTACGTTGTTAATATGTTAATAATAAACTTAAAAATAATATGATTTTAATTGGAATTAATTGAATTGCATAAATTTCATATATTTATATATAAATTTATTCTTGATCAACTTATATTAATGAATAAAAATATAAAAGTAAAACGGGTAAAGTTAATGGACAAATTAAAGCGTGTTACGTTCGAATGCAATGGCGGAGTGGCGCACGGTTGGAAAGTTGTTAGTCGTGCGAAGGCCGTTTTAGCGTGCGGTTAAGTATTGTAATGTGAGTGGAGTGAATCGGTGATAGTGATAATTTAAAAAAAAATAAAAATAAATTAAGAAAAAATGCCTTGCTCGGCGGTGACTCTGTCGCTGGCCACAATCACGGCCATCGTGGCCGTTGCATTGATGGCAATTGCTTTTTCCACCGACAATTGGCTTTATATCGAAGTCAAAAGGACCAACATACAGGTAATTTTTATTTCGCTTTCGACAAACTCCCATCTCGCCCGGAGAAGCAGGTGTTTTCAAATATTTTCTAAAATATGTGCGTATGAAATATGTACAACGCAAACATTACATTTAAAATTCATTTATCGTATAAATATTTTTATTATTGGATTTTGCATATTTTTTGATGTTAAGTATATATACATTTTTTACTGTCCGTTATAAATATTTAATAAAAAACATACAATTTTTGTTTTTGAAAGTTTATTTTTTATATTGTATAATGTATCACATTACGGTATTGTATTTACACGATGAATAAGAAAATAATGTTAGATTAAATATATTTTTTTTTATTTTAAAATTTGTAGATTATATTCGGCTTTTTATTTAATATTATTTTATCAATTAAAAAATGTATTTACTTAATTTTTTTTGTTGTGTTTGTAAATAATTTAAATTATATGAAAAATAAACACAACAAACATTTTTTTTTATTATTAATATTTTTGATTTTTGTATTTATTAATTGATTATTTTTCAGTTTTCATTATTTTTTTTTATAAAATTATAAAACGATCCGCTTTCGCTTTTTATATATCTTAGCAAAGGAAGCGATGTTAGACCTGTAGAACCAGTTGAGAATACATCTGATACTACAAAAAATATATTCTACTCTGTAAGTTTATTCTAAAACATAAATGGTATTATTTGCAAGAAAATTCCCGGAAGGCTCTCGGCTATTTAAATCTTTATGTTTTCAACGAAAGATTTAGAAATATGTATGTGGATGATTCGATTTTATTATTAATCATTTTATTTCTTATAATTTTATATATATATATTACTCTTCGTGTAATACATTGAAGTGCATCAAATTTTACGAATATAAGAGTAATTATTGTAATTTTTGAATTAAATCCGGATATGTGAAGGGTATCGCCCGATACCGGTTGTTTCTACGTGAAAGCATGCAAGAATGCGGCCTCGACTATCCATTAACTCTATACATTGTGAATAAATCCTAACATTTAACACACTTAAATATTGGTCTATGAGTTCGTTTGGTTTTTTTTTATTGTCTAGTTATCGATAATATTTATTATTTTAAAAGGAAAAAATCGTTTTTTTTTCGGAAGAGACTTCTTAAAAGGAAAATAGCTGCGTGAAATTCAGGTCGTACAATCTGCAACAGTGCCAATGCTTTCATTTACATACATACATATTTAATGCGGCTTAAGAATCTCGTTTTTTATAATAATAATTTCATATTTATATACAAATATTATCGGAATCATAATTAATGAGATAATAAAATACTTCATGCATGATTCATTACTATTATAAAAAATAATTTTAAAATAGGCATAAAAATACTTTATTATTCGTATTTTTATATTAATTTATTATTGTAAAATTAATGGTTATAAACACGGATTATATTTTGTTTTTTTTTAATTTATTTGTAACATTACATTAAACTACTTTTCAGTGATTTAATTAATTTAAAATTTTCATCGTTTATTGTTTTTAAAGTTAAAAGAATTCAACTTTTGAAACAATGATTTCATATTTTTTTTAGTGTTATAGTGTTATTTATTGCGATTTATATACATAAATGTGAATGTTAGCAAGCTAATTTCTAAATATGCGATATTACAGTTTTAATAAATTTACAAAATTAAAATCATATTTTTCCTTCAAATGTTTTTTTTTACTTCTAACACAAATAAATAAATCTCGTATTTGTTTATTGAAAAAAATAAATGGAATTTAAAGTAAAAATCGTCAATGACAACTTTTTTTATTTCGAATACTACATTTAAATTTATTATTTTTATATCAGATCATCTTTGAATGATACGATCATGCTGTTAGTCACGTGGATTCTTGTTTGATTTGATCATTACTAACTATTATAAACGTGTATATATTCGACCGTGAAAATAGTTATGACATATGCAGAAATCATTAAGGAAAAAAAAAGACAAAAATTTTCCACGTAATTAACCATGAGATGCACATTTTTTTCATATTTTCTCTACATGTATATGTACAAGTCGATGGCGTTACGACAGCGAATGTCACAGATGATTATTTCTATTGTATTTTGTCATTGGATAAGATGGTAAAAATGCTTCGGCCCCATAGAAGATGATGACCAATTTGCATTTTTCTCACGGAAAATATTTATATATTTTGCTATTTATACATTCTTTCGTCTGTTTATATTCTTGCTCGGTCTTGTTTATTATTATGTTAAACTGATATAATTAGAGTCTACGTTTTATATTTTTTTCTTTATACATTTGCGTATGTAAAAATGATGTGTACACATATAGGAAATGTGACAATTATTCGAAGCGGTCGAACAAGACACCGTGCGAACTGTTTTGCTTTACCAAGCTAGCGTACGTACTTGCATTATTACTATTGCCATTATTTATCATGAGAACTGGGTTTTGAGAAGGCAATTCTTCAGTTCTAATGGAAATTTCGACTTATTTTTCAAGTAGTGCGTCAATCTTTGCGTTTGTCGAATTTACTTCTCTTGTACACAAACACGAAAATATACTTAAAAACACATATAGACTCTGTCGATTATGTTCGATGATAATGGCGATGAGGCTCTTTAAATTTGTACTTTCTCTATTTTAATTGGACGCTTTTCGTTTTTTTTTTATATAAATAATTTACAAAACTAAATAAATATTTTAGGTATTTTTGATTTTACAATATCGGTACTAAACGCTTCAAAATTAAAAAAAAAGTTTTTCAAGTAAAAGTGTATGTTTCAATTGGTTATATCCTTTTAATATTTTATTTTTGGGAACAAAATTACTGAAATATTCACAGTTTATGAATAATTATGGTCTTATGGCAATTCAGATAATTTATATTAAATAAATCAATTCAAATGCTTTTATCATTTGCAATAATAACTGGTGGAGTCGGATCAAAAAAATCCATAAAAATTCTTCTCGCGTCGCATTAATTGCATATTCACTTCAACAATGCGAAAGTAAATAAGGTTTAAAACTTTCTACGTTTTAAAGATTGAATATTAATGTTCTTTTTTTCTTCGTACAAAGAGAGAGCCTTCAGGTTTACAGCAAATAGAAATAAAAAAACCGCTTATATAAACAGCTATATAATAATATTAATAATACTGTAATGTCATTGTACAATTAAATATAATGCATGGTAAATATAAATTAAAGAAATTTTACAATTAATATGCACATATAATATTTTAAATTTCTCTATTTTCTTAGATTTTCTTCTAACTATTATTAAAATATTTTTACTATCTAGTAAAAATATTTTATTTGGGTTTAGATCTTAACCACCTATTTAACTCTTTCATTTTTCCGGTTTTTTTTCTTTTGACCACATTTATTTTCAATGCCTAAATTTATTATATGTATATTTTGTACTTGTATAATATATATATATATATATATATATGTATATATATATATATATATATATATATATATATATATATATATATATACAATAAACAAAATAATAATAATAATAAAATAAATATGCACGACATTACCTGATTATAATTTAAATTTAATAAAAATGCAAATTCATAAGTTTATTAATATTATTATTATGTACATAATATTTTTTATAATAAAATAATGTTTGTTTCAAAATTATTCGTTTTAAAACGATGTGTTTATTCTTCCGCGACATAGCGACGTTTAGTCGTGCATGTTTCCTTTTTTTTGTATTGTTAAGTATTCATCTCAATCCGAAGCTAATTTCTCGTCTCACAGTCGTCAAACTTGCTCATTTATCATTTTAAAAAATATTTGCAAGGTCGAATTTACGTAATATGTGATAATGATTCAATTGTTATATTTTCCTTCTGACAAAAGAAATCGTTTACATATATAGCGTTGCCTTAAAGTGTGTAATTGTTTTAATGCTTGTCTTGTTTTTTTTTAATAAGTATTGAAAAAAAAGTTTATTATAAACGTTGCTAGTATTGTTTTGTGTTTATATGATGTAACGGATATTATAATAAATTCATATTTCTTGCATAGTCGTTATTCCGTTTTATCGTGCGAACATTTAAACAGGTTATGAACCTTATTAACTTTGACCTTTATAAACGGCAATTTTATCTTGATGGGCATTCAGTTATGCATTTATTATATTTTTTTATTGAATAGATCGTATACAAATAATCTTTAAAACTATTAACTTCGTTCTTCTATTCGACTGAAACTCATAATGATAGTCATTAAGTAAGCGTCATGCTCTCCATACAACTGTTTTATACATTTTTGTATTTTATTTTTGTTGAACACGAAACAGATGAAAATGTTTTTTGAATGAATCAATGTTTTTTTTAATTCTATCCCTTATTACACAATGTGCCGTTATTTATACTTGCTATGGAACTTTAGTCACGTTTCGTTAGGGCGACAATTTTATTTGGATTCGGTGCATTTTCTTTTTTTATGTTCAAGAAAGGAAGTGGTGAAGTACCTGTATAATCAGACGGATAGTTACGGTGCGTCAAAGAAAAGACTCAGGTAAAAATACCTGTTTCTACATGCGACGATCTCTCACGTTTCCATCTAGAACAGAAATGTTGAATCTGTGTCTTGATTGTGAGTATTAAAGAGAAAATAAAATGAAGAAAAAAAACGATACGTTTATTTACTACATATATAATTTAATTTTATTTCTATTCCCGTATATAGTGAGATACTTATAAATAAAGCAAGGCCTCTAAGGAATGCCAAGAATCTTTCATTGTTTTCGGGGTCATTCGGTTTGCAAATAGAATTGCGAAAATTCGGTTGATTAACATTACAATTTATAGATAAATAGATATTCGTTTATAAATTTTTAATGTAATTATATTCAGAAAATGATAATTATTATACATATCAAAATATTATATTTAATGCTGGAGTATGTATATATTAAAACATTTCGCGATTATATATTACAAGAAATACATATATAATATACTATATATGTTATAATAAAAATAATATTTAAAGAAAAAAATGTTGTTGTGAATAGTTATATTTTTGACGAGTTCATGCAAGCCAAGTTTTTTTATAAGAAGACCTTCAATTCTGAAACATTTATTCAACCGTGAAATATAATATGGAATCCGTTTGTTAAATTTTTGTTGTGGAAAGCTTTTATCCTGTAGACTTACTAAACCATTATTTTTTATAATATCCTGTTTAACATATTTTTTCAATATTCTAGCATATTGTAATAGTAGATTTTAATACATTGAATTTTAGGAATGTATCAATTTTTAATTATTTAGTTTTATTTTAATTTTACAAATAGAAGTATCCAAATACAGTATAAACAAATTAGAAGATTCAGATTTTAAAATATTCTTGTATATTAGTATATACAGATGGTTTTTTTAAAGTATATATTAAAATTAATTATTATTCAATAGATTTTCCGTGGTTTGAGAACGGTTTTCATAATTACATCTGCGCACAATGTTCATTGCTCCGAATGTATTTTAATATCGATAATTACCGTAAAAATAACACGCTCATTTATACAAGCCAGAATTCATGAATAATTCAATAAAACCGTGTAATACCATTGCATATGCGCGTATTTCTTCAATCTTATTATGAATTAATGTAATGTCGCGCAATGTAACAATTCATGTCGTCCATTGCCGCTGCGTCGTGCATGGAATTAAACTTATATTCTAGATTTCAATATGCAAACACTATATGTAATATGAATTTGACATTACATTGGAATGTCCAAAGATGAGGTCTATGAATAATAATTTTGTTTGCATTGATTTGAATTTGGTCATTTTTGGTCATCTCGATACTTTCTGATTACGCAATAATTCTTTTGTTCATTGTTGCCTTCTTTCCCAGTCTATATGTCGGAGATTTATTTTTTTGTTTTTTCACTATCATAGATTGTGATTATAGAATCGGGTGAGAAATCGCCGCGATTGAACGTTTACATTATTTTTTTATCTTTTTTTTGTAATATTATAAAGATTTTTAATAATAATTTGCTTATTATGATTTTGTTTTAGAATTATGCAGCAAAAAACAATGACGCAAATTCACAAGCATTACTGGATAACCTAAATACCAAATATTATTATTTTACAAGGACGCGGGGGCTTTTTAGAATATGTTATCCAAAGGAAAGACCACCATCTGGTAAGTTTTATGAATGTTTAGATAAATAAAATTAATGGAAAATATGTTTGCAAATTGACTTCATATGTAAAAAAATATCGAAAGCAATTGAAAGTATTGTTCGTTATATTTATATTTAATTTTAACGAGTATTTTCTATCCAAAATTTAAATATCAAATAATGAGAAAATCATGGAAACATAAAAATATTTTTATTATAAATGTTTAAAACATCAGAATGAATTCTAAGCATTTTTTTTCAATCTGAGAATTATTGTTTATTGTCAGAAGCGTTGAATTACGATGGATATATAATGTTAGTTTTAAAATATGCAAATACAACCATTCGTTAACAACTGATTTATATTAATGAAATGTTTTTTCATTCGCTTTGGAATTTTGGAATGGCTCCACTAGTGTATATTATTTCAATTACAGCGCTTCATATCTAAATAGTTTTACTTCCAAGAGTATAAGGCAAGTTTAATACCAACCGGTCGGTTGGGTGTTGACGTCGTGGGCGCTGTTTTCAAGAAAGAATGTCGTATTTATTTTTTGATTATATTGAATGTTACTTCGTTTTGTTTTTTTTTTTTGTAAACGTATTCACTTAATGCAATACTTATTATCTGATTCAGACATACAAATTAAAAAATATATACGATATATTTTCAACTTTGAGTATATATATATGTTCCAAACTTTCATTGAGAAACCGTTAATCAGTATTCTTGTCAACCGCTTCCTACAACAGTTCTTATTATAATTTATATTATTTTGTAGTAGATGTTCTTAGTTCGTCTAATGATTGTTAGTTACTGTTTTATTATTCGAATTAGTATACAGTAAACTCGTAATTTTTGTAATCGAAATTCCCAAAATAGTGATGAATATGTAATTAATTCGATTCCTTTATGTTTTTCTTCTATTTACTTTTTCATCATATGTTAGAATCATAAATAATATTTTTAATATTTTATTATTAATTTATTATTGTATTATATCTATTAATTGTTTTTTATTAGTATGTTGAATATCATCATTGAATTGTTTCAAGATCGAAAACATTCAGTAGAATATCACATACGTTTTACCTTGAGTTTAGTATTGATGTATTGAATGCATCATTATCATTATAATATCAATATATTACTCTTGAGTTGTACTGTAAATATTTCTAATAATTTTATGATATATTTTTTTACTAATTTATTTTTTTTAATTTGTTTCAATTGATTTTTTATTGTATTTTATTTTGTATTATTTTTATTTTGACAGTCTAATTATATATCATATACAATAATATATAGTACTTGGGATATATCAAGCATTATAGCAAATTTGAACTGCTTGATGGCCTCGAACATTTGTACGTAGTGTTTCCGGGTCCATTATACTATTATAATATGTTATAGGTATCTAGTTTTCATTAGATTAACATATACATCCACAAATATGGGGCTATTTGACTAAGTGTTTTGAATTTTCATTATTAATTTATTATATTTATTTTATCAATTAAAAAAAAATACTTCAATTTTAAAAACTATTTCACCCATTTTATAATTATATTTTTGGTCATTTCAATTTTTTTCAATATAGTTGTATAGTATTTACCTAACATAGATATTATAATGCGAACTGTTTAATAAAAAGGTTCAGTAACACTGATCTAGAATCAATAATGTAACTTATTGCATTTTATTGACATATTAACACAATTTAGTGTCACAATCGAGTTTCTTCAATTGTGTTATTGTGAATAGATTATCTAATGAGAATCGTTCATATCTTAGTTTATGCATACAAAATACTATATTATAAATTAGAAAAAGAAACAATATTTAGTGATAAATATAAATATCGTAAAAATTTATTTATTTCGCATTTACTCCATTATTTGTATTAGTTATTTTATTGATATGTGAATTTGTGTTTTTAGTAAAACAAAAACACGAATATTTTATTTAATTGCTATTAGTATGTGTGATAGTAAATTTAGATAAAATAGTTTTTAAACAAAAAACCGATATATAAATTGAATAGACGTGCAATTTTAAAACAGGAAAATTATGATTTTATTGTTCATATAGTTAAATGGAGGTTCCTAGTCAATACACTTGTCCTTTCATGCATCTAGTCATATGGTTGTCACGAAAATCATGATCAAGCAGTCGTGTTTATATTTTTTATTCTAATACATCGATTGTTATTCAATGCCACGCCTTGTTATTCATCTCTGCATTTAATGTCTGTCGATATTGTAATATTCAGAACCTACTTTTTTAAAATACGAGTCGAGAATAAAGTTTGTTCTTTTATATATTTAAACATAAAATATAAGCTAATTCATTTCTAATCAAAATTAGATTTGTGAGATGATTCTGTTGATTCATTTTTAATAATGTCTGAAGCGATTACGTTTCTGTTTGCGTTTTTCTTTTTTTATATAATTTTGTTTGTTACGCGCATTACATATTAAATAATTAAGTGAAGCATATGGTCAGCGTTGTGATGTTTTCCGATTAAAAATTCACAGTTAAATGTTTATTAATGATTTCGCTTTTTTATTTATTAACAAACAAGATTCTTACGTTCGATCCGTTCGTGTCGTGTCGTTCAACTTTGAATACTACAAGCGAAAAATCTGATAAAATTGATTCCGATTTAAATTCTTATAGTGATGAGTCACTTAAATTTCGAACCAAAAACGGGAATTGTAATCCAGCGTTACCCAAAGTGTGTGGGTCGTACAAAAATTCAGCCGGGTTGTATCAAAAATTATAAAAAAATAAAAATCTATAACATTTTGCTCTAAATTTAATATTTTTTCAAAACTTTTTCAAATACTGTAGGTGGCAAATGAAACTTGTTTAATAAAAATAATTATTTGATTTTAGCATAAAATTTTGTATTTTTCAATGTTTTTTTTCTATAAATTTTATAAATAGCGATTTTTTTCAAAATTTAGAAATATAAATTTCTTTTTTACTATTTTGCATTTATATATCTTAAGGATATCATTTTATTTACCATATATCAGACAAAAAGTACTAGTTTTAATGATTTTATTAATTTTAAGAACAGATGGGAGCTTAATGAAAAATCAATGAAAATTTTACGTAAAATATAAATGTTATTCTTACACTTCTCTCTGTGTTATTGTTTCTTTCCTATAATAATTTGCATATAATTAGGAAATAGATATTACTCGTAATAGATAAATATTACTCAATATCATCATACAGATAGTCGGAACTAAACAAAATTGAACAAAATGAAACAGGTTACTGAATTCGTTTATTTTTCTGTATTCCTATTGATATTTTTCCTTAGAAAAATATAAATTAAAACAAGAATAATAATTTACTTTATATCAAGTTTTATATCAATTTAGTTATTAGTACATGACATTTAACGATGCAATTAGAAATTTTGATAGATATAGATCAATAAAATATATACGAATAATGTTCAATATTTTTTCCTTTAAATTTACGTTTAGGAAAAAAAGGTATCAAATAATAATCGAAGCAATTACAACTTTTTTTTCAACCATTTTGTTCACATTGTAGACTTTCTACCGTGTTTGTAATTGGATAGAAAACGGATGTTATCTCGAGCTTGAGCGATCTACAATTTTCTCTCGAATATAATGGTTAATTTTCGTGTAGTAGAAATTCGTCTCGCAAGAGTCGTTCGCGGGTCGTGACTTTTCTACGCCCGATTTCATGCGACAGATTTAAAAAAAACGAGACGTCTTTTTGATTTTTCTTTCTTTTCACAACGACGATTGCGTTTTGACATTATTATTTATATCGTTTCTCCCTTTATATTTGTTTTTCTGTTTTACTATATTTCGCACGCTTTTTTTTAACGTAGGAAAGCGTTTAAAAAAAAATAAAAAAGACGTTTCTATATAAAATATTGTGGACGTTTTTGTACACGCAAAAATTAATATACCGATAACGGGGCCGATAATTGGAATCGACACCGCACGGCGGCCGAGTTTTGGCCAATGAAAAAACGTTCGTCGACCATTTTCTCTCGCTAATGGCTGAATTAAAAATGTGTCTACAGTTAAGTTTTAACGTTTGATTCATGACGTATATTAATGTATTGCGTAAGAATTTTAAAATTTTATTTTTATTTGTATCATAATACGAGTGGTTGCTTCTTATATGTGTCATTATAAATTTAACGCGGTATTTACTAATTTATTTAATTAACTAACTTTATACTATATATATTTTTTTAATTTTTGACTGACTTTTAAAATAAATCCACATATTTTAAAATCTAATTTGGAAATATCATTTCATTTTTATTTATTTAATTTTTAAAAATAAATATTCATCTGCAAATATTTAAAATTTATTCAAACATTTATTTTATAGATATTTGTAATATAATATAAAAACGTATGCCGTTATAAAATTTCATATAAGACTCCTGCTTATATATATATTTATATATATATATATATATATATATATATATATATATATATATATATATATATTATTTATTCGTCTGTTCCAAAATTCATAATTTTTCAATTTTGTTTAAATTAAATGAAAACTATAAATTTCTTGTATACGAAAAACGGTAATTTCGAAAGTGAATAATGTAAAATATGCCGGAATTAATGATAAGTTACGAAAACTTCCTCGATTTAGATAGATGATGGTGGCGAAGACCGGCGATGACGATGACGAAGCTCTTCCTATTGCCGCTGGCATTTTATAAATTTCCTTGAATTTTTCTTTTATACGTATAATTATTTTTTATTATATGCATCACGAATGCATTCTTTGATGTGCGGTTGGATTATTGATGATTGATTTACATTTTAATGTATTCTATTGATATCAGTTTGAAGTACATATTCTTATTTTTTTTTATTAAATGTAATATATAAATATTTTTAGTATATCATATTATTACATTAAGATCTTAGTATAATTTATATTTATTTTTAATGAAAATGTAATGATATTAAAAATACATCTTACAGTTTATATAAGAATGATTTTGTATTTTTATTTGCTAAGTATATCTCTATTTAAAAAATAAGATGATAAAGTTTTAGGTAGAAATACATGTATATCGGAAACTTTAACATAGTGTTAATTTATCTTTATAAAATAAAATTTCTCTAAAAAATTGAAAAAAAACATGTTTCAATTTCATAATATTAAATATTTCTCTAATACATATTGTTTATTTTTATAATAAAAATAAATAAACAATATGACACAATTTTTCCGATTAATAATGTTTTTAAAATATTATTTATCACTTAATATGTTGTATCATCTATTTTGACGGTCATTAAAATCTACTAATTTTAAATAATTATAGTTGAAATGTTTAAAATACTATTATGATATTTATTTATCCATGAATAAAGTACATATTTTGAGCAAGCAGTGATCGTCAACCGATTTATACCTCACTTTCTTTTCGACATGGCCATTGTTTTATTCGATCGCTTTGATGTAGTTCGCATTTGTGATAACGAAATCGACTCGTTCAACTGGGAAATATGAAACAATATCGCATGTTGAAGTTTCGTCAGGTCGTGAGAAATAGAAAGTAGGCGTCAGAATGCCGTTTTGCGGTTTAATACAGTCATTCGTTGTGGGTTTTTTGTGCATTTTCGTTCGGAATTTGGCAAAATAGTTTATATTTTGACATTTAAAAAAAAATGCTAGTATTTGCTGGAATTTTGTGAGTGAATCCGCATTTCTGGAATATACTATAACGTCAATACTTTTTGACATAATGTAAATTAAAGTAAAATTAATTAAATAAATTTATATCTAGAAACTAGAACGAAAAATTGGACTGACTAAGAACTATATTATTGATCTATTTTTATATACATCCATAAATACGTTTAAATAATTTGTAATTAATAATATTGAAATTTATTATTATGTTAATAAATCGAGAGAAAATTATAAGATATATATTATAATGCATTTATAATTTAATTAGTGGACTATAAATTTTTAAATACGAATGATGAAAGCAATATTAAAATATTTCAGAAATGCTTTTTTTTCTATATTTGAAGAAGCTGCAATTATGTCTATGATAATTTATGATATCGTTAGTCAATAATAGATTGAATAATTTTCTCGTTATATAAAGATGTTAGTATTAAAATTAGAAAAAAATCTTAATTTATTTTCCTATTCCATGATGCACTGTTAAATTTGATAATTAGATATTTAATGCTTATTATTTGTAAACTTATTATTATTGTTTTTATATAAATATTTACATATATGTTAATTAGTAATAATATAACTAGACCCTTAACGTTATCTATTGCATTTATTTCTTTCATAATATAAAATTAATTTTAAAATATTTGACGATATAGTTTTCTTATATTTATGATTTTCTATACGCTATTCATAAATTGAAAATAGTATCGGTAGTGTATTATTATTTATTTATGGTATTTTTATGAATATTTAGTTAGCTCAAGTTTTTTTAATAGTGTATAAATTGTATAATTGTGTACACGTATTTTGCGTGTTCGATTCTTAATGAATACAGTAAGTCAAGGTAAAAGAACTATGTAATGATGTAAATTAAATACATATAAAATCTTAGTTCTCATCATAATTGTGTGTATTATATAATACATACAGCATTTTTGGAAAATATTTACAGCGTTTTAAGTGTATTTATTACATTTACAATAAACAATTTTGTCCATCATTTTTGTTGATTTTAAAAATATTAAGTAAATCTATTAAACATTCGTACATTTAGGTTTTCTAACGCATATTAACTATATTTTTATAAATTAAACATATATCTATTTATTTCTATATAGATGAAAATATGCGTGATCAAGTAAAGAAAATGTACAATTTCGTAGGTGTGTCTTCTCCAGTCGTCATGTCAACCTACAATTTTATGAATTTTTGTGTTTGTTTCGCATACTTTGAATCGATATTTAATGTTATATTTTGAAAATAATTGCTGCATGTGTTTGCCTTAAAAAAATTGAAATTATAGTAAATGGTTGTGCGTGAAGCGTTTGATCGTGTAGGAGAGGCGCGGTCAAACAACGGTAAATACATCGTCAGCAAGTGCCAAGGTGCAGTCAGCTTGTTCGAACATATTATTTATTATTGTATTTATTACGTAACTCGGGCGTATTTAACTCTGATATGATACAGATAATATAATATAAAAAAACAAATATATATATAAGTATATATATATTACAAGTCGAATAGTATAATACGCGTACTCTTCATTACATTAGTTAACTAGGAATATGGATTTTTTTGTTACAACAAGAAGTTACTGCTTATATTTATATATGGTAAGTGTGATACTAATATTGTAAATATTTGTTAGTTTTGTAGATTCTGATTTTTATTTTGTAACTATTTATTTCATAACCAATTTTCATATCATCATACGTCTGCTTTATATTAAATTCTGATGTTTTCTTAATGACTACACAGAAATAATCAAGATTTGAGACATTATTAGATCATTCAAGAAATTTATTTTTAAAGCAGCAATAAATGTGATCCAATAAATATTATTGTAATATGGTAAATTATGTTTTAATTTAAAATTTTTATAATTAAAAAACTAACAATAATGTGCACTGCATTTATTAAAAAAATGATTTGTTTATTTGTTTTAGCTTTTTTTCCACAATTATTTGGAATAAAAATAATACAAACTTAAAAATATGTAAAAATATTATTTTGTTGTTTAATAATATGTTCTCAACAAATTCGAATGTTTATTTTTGATATTAGTCAGTTAGAATCAAACAATCAAAAATAATTTCAAAATACGTTAAAAAAATATTTGTCGAACTGTAATTTGTTCTGCTGAAAAGATTGCAATTCCGAGAATTGTGAAATATAAACAAAATTGTTGCGTATATTTGTGTTACAACTTATTATGTTAATAACAATGTATATATATCGAATCAGCATTGGTTTTTGTAGACACAAGTGGCTGTCGATGATCGATATGTTCCAATCCAATAATATATATGTATGCATAAGTATAAAATTTTAGTGCTATTTAAAATTTTACACTGAAATAAAATGTTTGTGTAAAATGGATTTTTATTGGTTTTATAAAAATATAAATAATTTAATTTTAATATACAATAAATTTTATTAATATATTTTATGCTTAATTTATTATTGTAATTTTTTTTTACGTAATAGTGTTTTATATTGGTTTTAAAAAGATTTTTCATTTTATACTATCTGATAACTATCATTAAGTTTTAAAAATACTTTGATACCTTGGACTTCTAATAATTTTCTGTCAATTATATTTTACTTTATTATGACATTACTCTTAAAAATCTAAAGGTAGGGTTCAAATTATATATTATACATAAATATATTAACCTTATATCTATAAAATTAATATTATTAATAATATCTAATTTTAATGATTTATTTTATCATGTGCATTAGGTAATAAACTAGACTGATTTAAATAATTACCGTTTTATTCTTAACACCCAATCATAAGAAACGGTTTTCAAGGTGCAATATTTTTTCTTTTCTTTTGTGTTTGAATGCGGAATTAAAATTTTCAGCGAGCAATGGCTCAGGCCTTGACCGCCCCACGCAAAAATTTTGGTGACATCATTAAACGTTGTTGCAAAACGATTTTTGTCCATTTTTAGTTATCAATTTCTCTCCATCATTTTGTTTTTGGCTATTTTTACTAAAAAAAATGTTATTCAAATTCGCTTTTCATGGTTACCATCAGTCGTCAACTTTTCCTTCGACTTTGAAGCTCGTATGGTCGATTGTTTCGACACACTTATGCGATTGAAAGTTTGTCGACCCAAAATGCAAAATGCTCATAGAATGCGTACGTGTGTATTTGTAAATGTATTTATTGAACATACTTTTCTTGTTTCGAAGAAAGGTTTTGGATTTCATTATTGATTTAGAAATTACTTTTACTGTAAGAAATTATTTTTATTCGCAATGTATTTTATTTTTTATAATAATAATATATCAAGCATATGAAAACTATTTTGAAATTACTGTGTTTATTTTATTTAAAATATTTTCTATAAATGCGTGATAGGTTTGTTAGTCATTTTCACGTTGTTAAATGAAAAAAAGTTTTTACTTATAAAATCTATTTTTGTTATTACATTTAATTAATTATAAACAGGTAATTGTCAATGTTTTGTTTTTTAAAAGAATTAAAATCAATTTTAACTTTTTATATAAATATTTGCTTGTTTGGTGAATCGTTGGTGAATCACGCAAAACTTAAAAAAGAGTAAACGGTTATCGTCCTGCCTGATGTAGTCAACACTTGAGTAACATAATCATTTTTTTAATTTTTAATATTTTCCGTTTTTTAATCTATAAGTTTTATCATTTTTATTAGAATTAAATTAGGTCGATTACCTTAAATTTATAAAAAAAATATATTAATGAAGTAAAAAAATATATATTATATTATACATTATTATATTTTTATTATTGATATGTCCTTTAGAGGAATTTATTAGTATATTTCTCAGACATGTGTAATATTTTATCAGACTTATGGTCAATTTCCAGTGATTTGCGAAGGTGCGAGTCTGATTACGAAAGTCGAATACCACCTGTATATATATATATATATATATATATATATATATATATGTGTGTGTGTGTGTGTGTGTGTGTGTGTGTGTGTATTGTATATCATATAGTTAGCACCGACCATTCTTGTACCACTTTGGAACCGGTTCATAGCCCGTTTCATCTTTCTACTTGTGCATATTTGCGCGCCGCATTCCGAAAGGCCGTTCTTTCAATGTTCACAGGACTAAACTTGTACTACGTTGATGATGAGGAAAAATCACGTACTCAGTGAAAATTGGATTGCCGTGGGCTATATTTAACCCCTTCGAGGCTATGACCGACATTTTGATTCGGGCAGATTGGGGCAAAAATAATTAGCATACCCTGGTTCCGAATGCGTCTTGTGCCGCTTTCCACGATGCACTTTTTTAGGTTGTCGTAGGTTGAATTCGTATGTTTTTTTTTTATTTTAGTGACCGTTGCGGACTTGCGATGACTTTATAATCATATTTCGTGTCCAAAATTATTCATCGAACAAGTATGTGCGTTCGCGAAGCACAATAGTTACATATCTTTTTATGGAATATAACTTTTCTAATTCAAAGCAACAGGTTGAAACTGTTCAACTGCGAAAGTGTTCTAGTTTTCTATTCTATAATTTTAATTGTGTGTTTCGACGGAAGTAAAGTTTTTTTTCATAACGTTTAGGAATTGGTGACATTTCTGAAAGTGATGTTATAAATTTGATAATTTTTTTTCGATTATCATTATAATTTATGTTTTTGTTCATAGTGTAGATTTTTCATTAATTAAAATTGATACGATCGCTAGAAGTACCTGTTTAAAAAAGTTCAGTCATATAATTTAAACATTGAAATCACGAATTAAAATACTTTAATCGATAGAATTCTTGAAATTAATTTTATTACATTTATATATATATATATATATATATATATATATATAAAGACTTTTTAGATTTTAGTAATAATTATAAATTGTGAGAGCGTTTTAGAATATACGAATTTTTACGAGATTTTATTTTATTTTGATTGTTTAAATATATAAATAAAATCTGTAATAGTTTATTACAAATATTGAAAATATTAATTACATCATTCATAGGAAAAAAATAGTCGATTATTAGTTTGTAAATTCATATCCTGTTACTCTAAAACCGCATATGAATGATATGAATCATTCTTGTGAATTTTTACAGTTACCATTTACCAACATTATAAACCGATTTACCCGGAAATAATTAATAAGTCATAATTACGTATTTTCTTTAATTTTACTCCATACGTATTAAAAATAATCATTTACATCATTTTAGTAATAATTGTTGATGTTTTTAATTTCCATTCATTAGCAAAATGACGTTTTGAAATTTCAATAATCCACCGTAATTCCGATGCATATTTACTTTTTTATTGTGATTGTTTAAACGTAGTAAATCTATTTACCAGTTTTTTTTCAAAGTAAAGCATTGTCAGAATGATTTATACATATTGAAATTTTTATAAGACAATTATAATGTTAAACTTCGTAATATATTCATAAAACAAACTTTTATTTATCATTGTTTAAATACAAACGTGTTAAAAATTAATAACGAATATATTCGCTTCAATAAAATGATATGGATATCTTTATACCGAATCGTTTAGAAACAGATCAGGAAATGCCCATCTTCGAAAGTAATTTTCACCATTCAATTCGATGTCACTTTCCTTTTTCAATGCAGTATGTGCGACGCATCTAATTGACCATTTGCTAATAATTGATTGTATTTTTAAATTGTTAAAAAAATATTTCACGAGTCTTTCGATAACCAGTTTGTTTATTTTTATTTTATTATTTAGAAATCCTCCTCTAGTTGGACATTTATTTATTTTTATTTCAAGTGGTTTGACGTGAAGTCATTCAGATTGATATATGTATTTGATTAGGAAAATGAACTTGAATGAAAGTGAATCGAAAATGACATATGTGAGTTTAGATATGCATGAGTTATATTTCGCAAATAGGAACTCGATCTAGTGGAAATAGTGAGAGTTTTTAGTTGCAACATGATAAATTATATTACTTGTTTTATAGGAAGCAGTGGTTAGCTATTACTATAATATTTAAATTTATAATGCTCAATGGGGGGCTATTTAGGAAATTATAGAAGTAATTTCGTAATATATTTTAATTAGACTGCTAGAGAAACTTTCGTTATACTTAGAAATAACTCTTTATTTTGAATATCTATATAAAAATATTTTTCTTTTATGGAATAAAGAGAAAATACTTTAATAAAAAATTAAATAAATAATTTGAAAGATTTTGAAGAATTTAACCCCCAAGTAAAAGAATCCATATATGTGTATAACGGAAGCAATGGTTTTGGGGATTATTATTAATAATTTAATTAGATTTGAATTACGTTAACTTTAGAAACTTAAAATTTATTATATTATTTACTATGAAAAACTTACAAACATTATTAAAATATTTATTTATATAAATTACTTTGATTTTATTTACAAAAGTAAAGATTTACAATGTATTACATCAAAACAGGCGAATTATATAACACTGTGATAAAAAATAAGGTGAATTTAATTCTTCTTTGGAAGAATAAATTCTTTATTTATTCTTCCAAATTAATTTTAAGTTATAATAGAGAAAAATTTATAGTCTTCAAGACCTTCTTCGATTCGGTTTTTATCTCCTCAATCGTGTCAAAACGGAAGTCCTCGCACTGGCTTTTTGAGTTTGCTGAATAGTCAGAAGTCGCACGGAGCCAAATCAGGCGAATACGCTGAGTCGAATTTTTGCAAAAAAGTCGCGAAGAACCAATGCAGTATGACATGATGCATTATCGTGATGAAGGAACCAAAAGTTGTAAAAACTCGTGTAACTTGGAAATGATTGAACCATTTGACAAACAGACGCTTGACAAATGTTATAGCCAGTCCTACCAATCTAGGAAAAACATACAATTTACCTGCCTTTTTAATGCCTGGGAGTTTAAATTTGTTGAATTATGAATCTCTAATTTAAATTTAATAGCATTGAAACGATTTCTGATATCTTCCGCCTTAAATGACAATTTCACCTTACTTTTATTACAATAGTATATATGGTATATATATATATATATATATATATATATATATATATATATATATATATATATATATATATATATATATATATATATATAGAATGTGAGTTTTTTTCATGATAACATCAAAGTTAATAATAAACTGAATCTTGTAAATGACGTCGTAAAGAACATCTGTCCTCTTTAACGCACTTCGAGTATTATCCGATATTGTTAATAATTTATTGCACTATTCTACTTTCGTTGAAATATCGGTCTTTAGTTTTAAAATTGAACGGCCATTTCGCGCATTTGACGTTGGAACGCTGCCGTTCTAATTTTCAAGGCGAAATTTTACAACGTTGTTTTATATGGGTGCGTTTCACTTCTTCCACGGCGATCTTTATCTGCATTTATATTTTGTAGAAGAGAAGAAAATACATTGAGAAAAACACAACAGAAGAGTAGAAAAACATAATTCTCTATGCACCACTGACTGACTCAAAATGATGCAACGTTTTAAGATCGAATCGTAAAGTTCTACAACTATGGTGGTAGTGTTTCTGCTATTTCTTTATTTTATTAAAAATATTAGTTTGAAACTACATTTATAACATGGCTGCATATAAATGACTCGATAGTCTGTGTTTATTGCAACATGTCTTTATATTCCGACACGCATAATGGATAATGGACATTGCCAATTTTTTTGCTATTTGCCAAGTGCCGGTGGGTACCGTGTGAGTTATGATTTGGAAAATTAATTGCTTTTTTGTGTGCGTATGTTGCGAGCACATAGAATGGTAATAATTCTATCATTTTTTTTATTTCTTCTATAATGATCATCTATTTTTTAAGATTTGATCTCATATTTTAAGATTTGATGAATCCAAATCGAAAATTTTATTGAGTAAAAATTATTAAAGGTTATAAAAGATACAAAATATAAATGTTACACAACATTTATAAAAGTATCGATTATTAAATAAATAATAATTAAAGACTTTCCTCATTGAAGAATGTTTTTTTTTTATTTTTATTTACTCATTTTCCAATTGAATAATTCGTTGATATATTAATAAAATATTATATTTAAACTAAATATTTATGCAATATTATTGGAATGAGATTTAGATCTCCAAAAACCTTATAAAATACTGAGAATTGTTGTGTTTATGTGTTTCTAGAAATTCTTATTTAAAAATACAATCTCATACACACAAGTGTTTTTATTCAGTTTTGAAAAAAATATTCACGAATTTAAAAAAAATCTGTGATTATTATGTGTGTTTTATTATCAATTAACATTTCGATTAAAAATTATGTTTTTAATTATGATAAGAATTGTTTTTAACTAATTATAAATTATATTTGTGCCGTTGACCCAAAGCTTCCGTATAAATTAGCAATAAATTTTCGAGTTCAATTCCATCAAATATAATTAATGTACAAAATTAAATTATATACTATTTGGAGAAAGCTGTTTTATCAAGGAGGTTACGATTTTTAATCGAAAAAATGTGCAATCACGATTAATTATCACTGCAAAATCTAAATTTTAGATTGAAATGCACATCATATCAATTTCATAAATATTTTTTGGAAAGTACTGTTAGCTATATCGTTACTATAAATGCCATTTATATATGGAATGCGGATCGGATTGCGTAATTTTAACGTTTTTCTTAATTATAAGGTACACTATTTTGAAATTAACGATCCAGTACATATCTATGTACATGAAATTATTAATTCGTTAGGTACTTATTATCTTTCAAAAGGATGTAATGATTACTTTTATGGTGGCGGAAATTCATTGAAGAAATATGACACGGTTTTTATATATAGTATAAAGGTTGAAACATGTATTTTAGTAATGAGCATATTCCTTGATTTTTACATACGGGTATTTTATTTATTTTTGCGATTATACGTTTAATACAAGATACTATATAACAATGCGTTTGTGTTTAGATAGCGTATCGTTTTATACATTGAAATTGGTATTCATAACCGTTTTTTTATTATTATTATCACGTTTATCCATCGCTGTGTTGTATATGGATCGATATATTTCTCTCGGGCTACTTTCATGTCTGGTTTTGGACCAGATGAGAAAGAAAGCTGTCTCTTCTTGTTTTTATATAACGATTCCGACTTTTGCTTATCGTCATTGCGGACAAGTGTCTTCAGAATCTCTATCACAATTTATTTGATTATTGTGAATCAAAATTGTGTATTTATCTATGGACATGTGGTAGACCGCAAAGCGGCCATCGTTCTTATTTTACTGTTCGTTGTCGTTGTATAATATGTCGATAGCGAAGTTAGAAACTCTTGATGAGGTATCTTTTATTTGTTGAAGAAACTGGTTCTTTGTGAGAATCGTGTAATCTTCATTCTTGGAACGGAAGGTCGTTTTTGCGTCCTTTTCTTGTAACGTTGCCATATATAAATTGAAAAAAAATACGTAGAAATATATTATATTGTTGTAAATGATGTATCATACAAAAATTTGTATGAATATATATTAAAAAATATGGTTTTCTATAATATTTTAATCATAATTTATTTCTTAGAATTAACATTTTAGTTTCAAAATTTTATAAAAGTAATTTTTTGTTTCATTTTTTTTTTGCAGTTGAGACTTATCTATCACCAGTGGAAACTCATTGTAATAATGTCGACTATTTTATACCAGACGAAAATAACGAAACCAAAGAATTTAATGAAGATGCCATGGCTAGGTATAATTTAATTTTGTTTTTACGATATAATGTAAATATATGTATTTCCTGTAAAATTGTATTTTATTTTATACAACTTTAAAAATTATAGATTACATATGGCCAGATCGACTGTTGCACTATTTATAGTAGCATTCTTTACCGTTTTTATCGCTTTTTGGACTGGCGTTGTAGGATGTTGGAAGAGAAGTCCCGGCAATGTAACAGCAACTGCTATTTTATTACTAGTAACATGTAAGTTATATAATTATAGATATGGAATTAACCTTACGAATAATTACTACGTATTATATATTATTAATTTGATATTGCAGGTTTATTAGCAGCTGGCGCGATGGCATTATGGCATGGTGTCGAATTTTACGAAAAAGAAAAAGTTGTAGGAGAAGAATACTATCAACAATGGGGACCTGTATGTTATATTTTATCATTCATTATATTTTATTTATAGTAATAATTCCTAGATTTTTAGAATCATTAAATAATAATTTACAACAGGCAATTTAAATTTTAAATATTGAGTCCAAAAATATTTGTTATTAGTATATTTTTGAATCGTACTTGTATAGGTACTGCGAGATAATTCCTCAATTTGGTATGATTGGTCATACATCCTTGCTTGGTTGAGTGTTGGAGTATCCTTCATCAGTTCTGTGATGTTCTTCTGCGCGGCCTCCTGCCTTAGTAAGGAGAAGCGCAAAGAGCAAGCTACCAATGTTCAATATATTATGCCAGGTTGGTTAGCCGAATTCAACCGGCAAATACGTAGCATTACATGGGAAAAATAACATTGGCGATTTAACATTAATATTGTTAATATATTATTACTATTATAAGCGTAATAATTATGAAATAATATATAATAAGTAGTTGGTCATCAGTTTGAATGGGTGAAATGCCTGCTGTAAAATATGCCGTTTACTATTAATAATTTTTTATCGAGGATATTTTGTGAGATATGAATATTATATTCATTTTTCGCAATATATATATATATATATATATATATATATATATATATATATATATATATATGTATGTATATATATATATATATATATATATATGTATATATATATATATATATATATATGTATATATATATATATATATATATATATATATATATATATATGTATATATATATATATATATATGTATATATATATATATATATATATATATATATATATATATATATATATATATATTATTGGTTCAAACTATTTGTAGACAATTGGAAAATATATCATTGTAATTTAGAATTATTGCCATACATCAATATTATCCATTTGTCTTTTAGTAATTTAAATTATTCTGTGAAATATTATACGATCAATATTCAATTCATAATTTTATTTTAATAATTTATTTTCAATAAAGATAAATATAATATTTCATAATTTTATATAATAAATAAATAAAATTATGCTGTTGAATATAATTTTTATGATATTTTACATTATTTTTAAAATAATTAAATTAAATAACCCTTATTTTACTAACAAATGCTTTTTCTCTTTTCTTTTTCATGCAATTTTTCTTTCTACTACATAAATACAACCTTCACTCTTGCATCACGAATGCGGAATATCGTCAACTGTTTAATTTGAATTGTTTGTGTGTGTATATTGTTGTGCTTCATATAAATATATAACGTTTTTGTGGGAATTATACATATATATATATATATACATAAATATTGAAAAATTTTAAATTAAAAACTAACAAATTGTATCAAAACAAAAAAAAACACAATCCCACGTTTGTTGTGACGCAATATATACATGGCATGGGATAACAGCTTCTTCGCGATAACTGCCGAATATGGTATGATTGGTCATACATGGTTGCTTGGTGTGGAGTAGGACTCAGCCTCATATCAGCAATTTTATTCTCATCAGCTGCCATTTGTCTACGGGGTGAACGTGAACGAGAGGAAGCGCTCAACATGCAATATTTAATGCCTGGTATGTTGTTTTGTAAATATTCAACGAAATCTCATATGGAAACTGCTACTCAAATTTCATAATTTTTATGACAAATCTATTTATAGATTTGTTAAATTTTTAAATGAATAATTCTATGGTAATTATATTGTAAATGGAATGCTAGCGATTAAATTCCATAAATTTTGCTAAAAAATATTTTTAACAGTTTTGGATGCAAGCTTTCTCTGTTGTTAATTTTGATATTTTTTGTGCAAAATATTATTCGAGTTTTTTGGATAAAATTTATGTAGAAAATATATTAAATATAAAAATATATATTTATATATAGCTTTTTTAATGATAAAAAATTTTGGCAGAGTTAAATTTTTATATACATTTTTATTTTTATTACTTTATTTACAGGATTTTCACGAACATCATTTTTTTGTATATAATTGTCTTTCAAATAGGGGTGTGGTTTTTTATAATATCATTTAACGTGAAAATTTGTATAAAAGTGTAGTATATATTAAGTATTAAAAGTAGTTCGTTTGATTTTATAATTTAATTTTTGTGTACATAAATATATTTTTACATTATACTAATTTATTTTTACAAAATTTAAATATATGATAAAATTAATATAACATATACATGTACTGCTTTTTTAAGACGTTTTCATGATTTATTTCTAAACCAAGTTTTGAAAATGATGTGTTAATCCATCATTTTAAATCATACAAATTGATTATAATCTTATGTAATTACTTTAATTTAATTTGTAATATTTTTCATTCATGTATATTTATTTTTTATACAGTATATCCACAAAAGCAGCAATATGCTTATCCTGGATATCCACCACATTATCCACCAGGACCCTATTACCATGGATCACAATATGGACCTTATAATTACTGAGACGCGGCGCATCTCAAGTCCATCAATATTACCGCCAAACAGCCACCCATCAGAATTCCACAGAAGCCACTTCGACGACCCCCAAATAGCCATATAACTTCAAGATCTTCAAACACTTCTTTTACAAATTCCATTGAGAGCGATAATTCACTGGAAGATAATGGTACACGATCGAACAAATCCACCAGCGATTCTAATGTTATTTACAATCGTACATCTTTAAGAAGAATGAAAAAAATCAATCGTCCCATAAGCAATCTTTCAATGATAGACGAGGATCCTTCCATGACAAATCATTACAAATCTTCCAGTTTTATCATGAAATCAAAGAGTGATCCTTCAATATTAACCAGCTCTCATTATAAATCTAATACTCAAAATTTTCATAAATGCGACCGCTTGTACTCGTCTTTGAATCACCATCACCATCATACGTATGAAGTTCCCATCAGGGAAAGTTTTCGCAGAAAGCATCACCATCACAGGACTTATTCGTCTGGCAACTCCTACGTTATGACTCGACCCTACGATGAATTGGGTCATAGACATTTAGTCGAAGATGGTTTTGGGAGATTATATTATATAAACGACTATAATGACCATATTGGTACATCCGATGGCTTCTATTATAATATTCCTCCTATGTTATACAACAATTTATATTTAGCTTTTCTTTATTGAAATTTACTTTGTAACTGAGAATATCGACTATATTTACATATCTATATATTTATTTGTGAAGCTGTTATTACATCATGTTAATATTAAATATGGTATTTAATTTTGACGCGTTGTAATAACAACTAAATAAGTATTATTTTTATATTACATTTATGTTTTATTTCTTTTTTTTTAATTTGTAAGTACAATTGCGTATATGTTGATATGCTTTTCCTTTTCTTCTTTACAATTAATCAGATAAGGGAGAAGTCTGATTGGTATAGTGGTTGTTTGTAAATAATAGTTAAAAAAACTCACAGAAGAATATAGGAAATATAGTTTTTTACATATTACGTATTACATATATGTTTAATGTGCATATATGTACTGGATGAGAGAAAAATTGCGCCATATTATCTATCTGTCATATTTTGATATAATTTAATGGAAAATTTCAATAAGTTTTTTTGTTGACGATGACTATTTCACATATTCTTTGAAAAATTCTACAGATTCGCATTGTAATTAAAAGCAAATTTTATCATACAAATCTGTTTTTATTAAATTGATATTAATGTGTGCACATGTCTAACTATGAAGTTGGTGTTTTTTTTTTTTTTTTGGAGATTACCAGATTTTATGAATAATGTTTTTTTTTATTTTATTAATTTTAGTGCTTTTCACACTTATTAGATTGATATTTTATATATTTCTAAAATATCTAATCTGTGATAATACGAAAAGCCTTATGATTTTTTTAAGTATTCACACTTTATTGAATTATACACGTATTTTTATAAGAATGCATTTACCAATGAGAAAATATGTTGATGATTCAACATTTGTTTTTTGTGATTTTCTATTTTCAATACTTTTCAATATCATTTATATAGTTATTCGTCTGCCACATTTTTAGCTATGTTTGTATTATATAAAAGGGTATTTACATTTTTCTTTTTTCATTAGATAAAGCAATTTTATGTTTGGTATGAACGATGATGGTATGTTTAGTTCATTTTTATTACAATTTTAGACAATTAATTTATATCATTGGATTATTTTTATATTTTTTTACGTTAATATTGATCTGTTATAAAATGTTCTGTTTAAACTTTCAGATATTGTACAGGTTTTCTATTACAATTAATATTACTGAAATTCTACTTGTTTTTTTTTGTTTTTTTTTCTTATATTTTTTCATTATTCATAAACTAATTTTTATATATGTAATATATTTAGAATGTATTACGTTAATCATTCCAATTCAATTGCAGTGAATAACTGTTTTTTTTTTGCTGTTAAATATATTTTGGAAATAAATATCAGTATAAGTCCAATTTTATTTCTTTCAGTATTAATAAAAAAATAGTCATATTATTCAAAAACACTCAAATGTATGTAACTTGTTTTTAATTATTATATATATAATTAGGTAATATCCCTAGGTTTACATTTAATATATTTTATAATAATTACCTTCACCATATCTGCCTGTCATTTTTTGAATTCAGTTTGTATCTCCCAATCCTTGACTGATTATTATAATGAAATTACTTGTATCAACAATGGTGCTCAGGTAAAAATAACTTAGACTGTCGATTTTATATGTATTGTATCACTTTTTAGTCTTTGAAAATACTATATTGTCAATATCAGTATATAAGGTATGTATAAATTATATTGTTAAGTAAATACAAGATAATTATTTAATTAAAATATATATATATTTTTTAATGTTGTTATTTTATTTATTTACAATATAAAATTTCCATGTAACATTTAATACACACGTTAAAAATATATTGTATTGAAATCGAATATATTAAATTCATAATTTATATAATATAATAATGAAAATACGCATATAACATATTCAATATGTTTTTGGTTTTATTTTTTACATTTATAGAGGACTATCGATTAATGCACCCGGATTGCTTAAAGCATTTTTTCTTTCTTGAACTGCCGTTACCAATTTTCTATAAGGTCCAAGTGGTAAACCTAATGATTTCATGTCGTTTTCAGTTAAAAGCATAAGAGAATCTAAATCTATTTGTTCCTGTAAAAGCTGTGGTGCAAATTGCGAAAGACCCCAGGCTGCAAGAAAATTTTGAAGAGCTGCAGCGGCAGTACTTTCTTCTCCTTCGTCTGACGACTCTGACGAACTTTCTATAAAATATTTAGAAGTTAATTATTAATGTATATATATATATATATATATATATATATATATATATATATATATATATATATATATATATATATATATATATATATATATATATATATATATACATTCGCGATTTATACACAATAATATATTGAAAATTTTGTAAATACCTGTAAGGTCATCATCTTTCCATCTGGGTGCGATTGATCTTTGACGAGCTGCCAAAGAACTTGCTGATCCTATCGATATTTCTTCTCCTTGAGTTCCTGTTGGAACATTATTGGGAGTCATCGAGCTCAATGTTGCTGTTATAGAACGCCTATTAATTAAAATAAAATTATTTTCGATCATTTTTTTCAAATAAATTATTGATTTTATATTTTAATTGCCTGATAGCTATGTTGCCAAATCCTGGTCTATCAAATATGCTTGACGGTTCTTGTAACATAACATCTTGTCCAAGTCCACTATCATCTGCCATTACGAATTCGGGTTGACTAGCTGATCTAAAAAAACACGATAAATTTATTTATATATTTTGGAAATTTATTTTACAATTAATATATTTATATTTTTTAACCTCATAAGAACTGATTTTCGCGGTCCTTCTTCACCATCTTGTGTGTCATCATCTTCAACGTCAAATACGTCAGAAATTTTTCCTCTTTGATTATTACCAGGAGCCGATAATGTTCCTATGAAAAGAACTTCCGAATCTCTTCTTAAACCGGTTAAAGATCTGATAGATCGTCGGCCGTCCATTTCCATTGTTCCAATCTTCAAATCAAAAAAAATAATGATTCTATTTATATGTTCTTAATGCGATCAATATATAAATAAAGACAATCTTTTAAATAATCAATACTTTTTCTAATTTTGTAACAGTATATTTAGTTAAACTAATAATTCTATGAAAATCTGTAGTTCTGTAACCATTTTACTATGTATATATATATATATATATATATATATATATATATATATATATATATATATATATATATATACATTTTATAAATTATTCAAAAAATTGATTTTTTAATTCATTAATGCAATATCGTATTCTCAAATTTCCTGGTTATATTATTTCAAAAGACTTTGTTTTATATTAAATTTTATATTTAAATGTATTAATATGATTCAAAAAAAATTGTATCGATTGATTTGAATATATTCATAAGAAAAACTACCTTAAAATCATCATTATTTTTATTTATTGTTCCATTTTTCAGTTTACTAGCCATGGCTTTTTTCTGTACTGCACTTTTGCCTCTGTGACCTCCTCCAGATACAGTTCCAACTAAACTACTATATGGAAGAGGCGCTTGACCATCTCCAGTACTCGTTAGATTTCCTATAATCAATAAAATTCACATTTAAACATTTTAAAACGTATAATTATCATATAATATAAACATTAATTCTACTACCTTGACTGGTTGATCTACTGATTTTATTTTTGATAGCCATTAATACGGTGCTAGGTCTATGAGGCATCGGTGCTTTTACATAATCATCTATGGAAGCCAAATTTTCCCAATCTTTATTCAGCTTTTTCATTTCTCTATCTGCATCAACATCGACTTTAGTCTGTCTTTTATTATACGATTTTAAAGTTTTTTCGCTTTCTTTCTTTGCCTTTTCTTTCATTGCTTTCACTTTTTTCCTAAAAGCCATAATATAAATTGATGATGATTATATAATTTCAAAACATGTAATATCTAATTAGGTGTATTATACGATATTTATAGATAACAACTATAAAAATATTTTGTTTTATATGTTGGTAAAAATATGACAATTATTTTAATAAAATATTGCTTTTTAATATAAACAATATATAATGTTTATACTTTTAAATTTATTATATTTTAGTGTTGCAAAATTAAAAAAAAATATTTATATATACACCAAAATCTCGATTTGCGTCGTTAATTGGTACCTTGTAGTAAATTTCATGAAAAAAATCAAAAATTTTATTAATAAAAATATCTTTTTATATCAAAAGTGTATATGAATTTCAACAAAAAATTTTTATTATAAATTAAAAAAATTACACATCACTATAAATATAACAGTGCCTAAAAATGGCTACAAGGGTCACTATTACAAATACAAATCGATACCCTTCATTTTTACATGAAATTTGAAATTAAACGACGCAACTTTGAAATGACGACGCATATCGAGGTTTCGGTGTATATCAAAAACAATCTATTTAACATTAAACTGATTGAGTATTGTGTAATCATTTTTATAATAGATTAGAATCTTATACGTATCAAAGAATTACATATAATGTCAAATTGACAATATATAATTGATTATTTAGTATATGTATATAATAAGACCATTATAATGTTAAAAGTTGTAAATATTGGTCGTTAAACATATATTTATTACTTGTCATTGATTTCCATTTTTCCAGCAACGGAATCAAGATATCTCAGGATATCTTCTCTGTCATTTATAGCGGCAAGTTCTTGTGCAGTATGATTATCGATGTCGGTTGCAAATAAGTTTGCACCAAAGTTTACAAGAAAAGTTACGCATTCTTTGTGACCTCTGGCTGCTGCTAAATGTAAAGCTGTATTACCAAAGTAATCCGCTTTATCCGGTTCTCCTCTGAAAATAACAAATATATATATATTTATTATTAAAGAACTTTTAGTGATATATTTTGTTATAATATTATAGATAACGAAATAATTTCATATTGAATTTGTGATCCGGATATACTATTATAATTTTGGTATTGTATAATTTTCGACGTCAATTATTTTTATCTTATCAATATTTTTGGAATGTTCACATCTAGTGTATTTCGAAGGATTCAATAAAAATTATGAATTTAGATATTTTTATTTTATATTGTTATGTAAAGTATGAATTGTATTTTTTTTCAATTTTAACATTGATCATTAATATAATATAAAACTTCAAGTAATAATTGATAATTCGTTTGGATGAATATAATATATTTTTATTTATTATTGTATTTTAATCACTTTGTAATCTAAATGATTAAAATGCAATTATATGTAATTATTATTTTTTTATAATTTTATCATTATAATTTGAATGAATTTTTTGTTAGTAATATGAAAGATCATATAATAAATTAAAAAAAAATATATTTTAATAACATTAACTATTATTGTATAATAAATGATTTTTATATACCCTCTTCCACATAGTAGCCTCAAGGCATCTAAATTTCCTTCAAATGCGGCCCATAAGGTAGGAGTCATACCAGCTTCATCTCGATTATTACAATCTTTTCTGTTGGCCTCCTTAAGAACATCCAACAGGCCGTCTTTGGCGGCTCTGAAATATTAAAGCAAAAAAAAAGAGTTTAATACATTTTGTCGCCTATAGCGATTTCGACAGTTTGACCTCAATTTCAGTACATGACTACTCTTCACTATAAACATTAGAGTCGTCCGAGTTGGCATCGAAAAATTTCAATATATATATATATATATATATATATATATATATATATATATATATATTCTTCATCTTTCACTCTAGTTAATCGCATACGTTTACTTTCACTATTTTTAGTTAGGAAAGTGGATTTCTGCTCATCCCATTCTTTTGTATTTTTGTTTTAAAGTTCGTATCGAGGAAAGTTGTTAGTGTAATTTTTGCTCACACATTGAACTGTCGATTTGAAAATACAATGGATTCATTCATTCATATGTGGCGATTATGTGTGAAAATAATATACTTATATTGAATTATGGACATAATGCAATTGGAAATTTTTGATTATACCAAAAGTATAAAAAGGAACAATACAAAATTTATGATCAATATGACGAGCTTTAGTGGGATTTGAAAAAGTGAAAATTTTATTATATATATATATATATTTGTAGAATGTGAAACACAAATACAATTTATCACAAAACAATTGTTTCCAACGAAAACCTGATATTAACATGAACGTCATTTCTATAGAAATAAAGGAAACAAGGGTGTCACGCATCAACGCTTTCATAATAGAAGGGTCAATATGCTTGTTTATGATGAATCATCTGTTAAAATATAATATTAATTTTATCACGGTTTTTCAATAAATCTTGATTTATATTTAAATTTAAAATTTTAGAATACTTTTGCAACAATCTTATGAATACAAAAATTATACTGTATATCATATAATTAACTGTACAAAATAATATCTAGCATCATTGCGAAAAATATCAATAATCTTATTAATCAATAATTCCGCGTATCATATTTACACAATTGTCATATGATGATAAGATGTTCAATTTATCTACGATTAGATAGAGAATTTTTAATATATCTGCCGGCTAACATAAATTGAGAATGAAACAATGATTAGAAGAAAAAGTGTATATATGAAATAGATAACAAAACAAGTGTAATTAGTATTTTTTTTTACATATACTTGAATCATTTATTCTATATAGTGAATTTTTTTTTATAAAAAGAAATTGTAAATTTACTCACTTGTGAAATCTATCTGTGCTCATTTTGTATTGAAAACTATGCCGAATAGAACGCGTATACAGAAAACATTGCACTGATTGTTCACTCGCTCATTTGAGCACAGGTTGAGATCATGACAAATATCACAGACGCTTCTTCTTCCCTTTTCTTTGTTTTTTTTTCTTTCCCTCCCCACCTCTATTTTTTTTTTAATTGCACACGTTAAATAACCGTGTAAAACAAACGTTCGATAATATAAAAAAAAAAAAATATGATAAATTTTCTTGATAGAGAAGAACGTAACGAAAATCACGGTAATGTGATGCGAGTGGAAACGTTTCCGGTTGCGTTAAAACAGATGAAAATGCATCGACCCCGATACGCGGCAGCCTCTCGACTGGTTTTAAACCGTTGTACGGCAGCAACACCTGTCCAGTTCAGGTGTCTCCCACTATTTTTGCCTCGTTCTATGTACGTTATAAATATTCGAACGATAAAACGGTCAGATGTTTTCAATCGAACGTGCGTAATGAGCGTTTCGTTTTGAATTTCAATTAAACATGTATTTTTGTTTTTTGTTTTGTGACACTATTTTTAAAATATTTTATTATGAGAATTTTAGTAATTTTATATTATGATATGTTTTTGAAAAATTTCTATATATTTTTACAACTAATATATTTTTCTTATCGATATAAAAATATTTTTATATCGATTGAATATCCCAGAACTGAATTATGTATTTTTGATGTAATAGTGTTATTATTGATGTTTGATAAAGAATTTTAATATAAAATAATATCAGTATTGATAATAAAATTTAATATATTTTAATTTATAATTTAACAATTTAACTTTTTTAACTTTTAATTTTAAATGTTTAGTGACATCTATGAATTTTTTATCTAACTATTTTATCACACTATTTTAATAATACTTTTATTTTTTACTATGTACAACAGATGTCACAATGCCAGTAATGAAATATTATTTATTTCATAATGATATATTTTTAACTATTTTGCTTTTAATTAAATAGACAAGAAATATTGTTTACATCATAAGAACAACATTTTACATAAAAAACTAATTTTATTAATATTGTCCTATTTAATAGTATAAAAAAATTTTAAATTGAATTTATATTTATTGTTTTATGTTTGGTTGTGTAATTTAATATAAATTTTATTTTTGCAATTATCATTATATATATATATATATATATATATATATATATATATATATATATATATATATATATATATATATATATACATATATATATTCATTCAACAAAACAAGATATACAAATATACTCGTTTGATATTTTTCCCTGTTTTTTTTATATTTCTGTCAATTTTTTTATCGTGATTTTTTGGTTTTCACCTGTCATATCTGCCATAAATCTAATAAAGCCAAATCACAGGTACACACAACAACAGCAAAAATCGCGCCGACTACAAAGAACTCTATTCGAGTTAATTGAATTTCAGGTTTTTTGTTATGAAGCAGTGTTGGTCGGCTCTCATAATTAACGCCTTCTTTTACTGCTCAATAAAAATATGTTTTTCGCTATTTCTTTTTTTATTTTTTATTTTATTTTTTTGATTTTCTTTGTTTGCTTCATACGGAACCGACTTCACGGTTTTAAACGGCGAGCTTTTATTATTTCTTTAAGCTTCTATAGTAGCGATATTCAATTCGCGATTCGTAGACCGCTTGCGGTCCTATCATGTATCTTTAATAGATATATTCATATATGTCATGTCATATAAGTGGACCCAAATTCAAATTAGTATTTTTTTTTAATTTTATCAAAAACAATTTCAACAATATATACCACTTAACAGATAAATTTTAGATCGTTAAAAAACAAATTTAAAAATTCTACAATTAGAAATGGTACCCGTTTAAGGTTTGCCACTTCAGATATAATTTGCGCAAACAAAACACCTTATTAAGCGACCAAAACGATTTCGAATGCAAATCACAAAAAACCGGAACATTTCACGGATCTAGAATTTCGCTCACAAAACGGGAATATTTCAACGGCTTCCGTTTTAATTCTTGGTTCTTAGAAAAGATTTTCATTTTCATTTTCGACCAATTTACAACCATTTTAAATTATACAATATAAAAAAAGTATTTTAACGAGGTCTTTACATCGACTCTATCATAATTTTCAATTATTGTTACAATCTTTTATGAGTATTAAAATAATTTATATTTTTAACACTATTGACGAAAAATTAATTATTTTATAAACATTCCCAATTTTTTGACTTCGGTGATTTATTTAACGTTAGTTATTTCATATGCGTAAAATGAAAAAGTATTATTTGAAATTTTCACGATAATAGATTTGTTAGAAAAAGATAAATATAATTCGTAAATTTCGATTTTAAATGCTATTTAAGTATTGGTTTTAATGTGCTTTTCTTACCTTTGTGGCTCCGAGATATATTAGTTTATTTTGCGGCGGTATTCCTTTGCATATTTACATCATGAACAGGGTTATCGCAATCTCTTTTAATTAAATTTTTATATAAAATTTTAATATAAATCATTGATTAAAATTTAAAATTTTATTGATAACTATTATATTTTGAGCAATATTTTAAAATCAAATGTGAAATTAATAATTAAGTTATTTCTATAAATTTTATTTTATTCGAAGAAATATTTATATTTAAAATAAAAATACTTGACTCCAAATATCGAATAATTTAAAAATACATAGTTGAGATAATAAATCGAAATAAAAGTAATCAATATAAATTAGTCTATTTATGTATTAACAATATTCATATTATTAACTAGTTATAAACATTTTTTTTAAAACGCACTTTAAATTTTATTAATTGAGTAAATTGCGTGGTAACTAAATTTTTTGCTGTTATTGTACAGATATTAAAATTAAAATTAAATTATGAAAACGCAACATTTTTCATTTCATTATACAATAGAAACCGTTTAACCAGACTACTGATTAATAGGATCAATTGCTTATAAATACCAAAATAAATAAAATATTTAAAAATATGTATTAATTTTATATTTTTATTTTCAGTTAATAGAATTAACCGTTTAATTGGACCTATATGGTTATATCTCGCGATGGTCCTATTAAGCGGTTTCTACTTACTGTATTGTATTTCAAGTATAAAATCAACCAATCATATTTTCAATACAGTTCATAATTCTTTTTACATTTAGTATAATGAAATTTTTTTTAAATTTATATAAAGTATTTAAAAATGAAATCCGTAATATACCAACAATAAAATAAATATATTATAAAATTCGTTAGCAATATTCGACAACCCTTAACACAAAAGAATGACTCTGAATACATTGTAATCGTGCATTGTTGGCCAAGAGGTGTTGTTTATTAACTAATCAAAATGAAACGACGTTAACTGCTAAACGCCATCTTATTTTGAACCGATATTAAGCTTTATAAAGTGCGATTTTAAAAACGAAACGCGGCACCAACCCTAAAATTTAATTTTGTGTTCGGCTCGCATGCGATTCGGCTCTATAGTTGTGTCGCATTTATTCTTGCGCATTTGACGACTAATTTATTATTATTATTATCATTATTATTATTATTATTATTATTAAATTGATTTAATTACACGGTTAAACTTTTTCGGTAAAGCGCTGGTTCTCCATTTATACACGTTCCGTGATAAAAATATTATACACTCGAATTGCTACCATTAGCACGCAACTCTATTTATTGTTTTTTTTTTCTAATTTTGTTATATTATATATTCGATTTATTTCGTCTATTTTTATTAAATTTCTTTTATATATCCATAAAAAAAATAAATGTAATTTTTACATTAATATATATTATTTAATATATTGATTTATTCAGTTGTAAATTGTTAAAACGATCATATTTTTATTATTATATATCAATAATACTTTGGATCAGTAAGAGTGTAAATGTTTTCATAAAATATTTAATTTATATAAATAATTTGTGAAATGTATTATATATGGTAAATGACGCTAAACTTTTTGAATTGGATTTTTGACATTGCCAATTTTTTCAAAATAATTTATGTCAGTAATTTTGTTGAAACATTAATATATTAACAATTTTTTGTTGCTGATAAAAATAATTAGTTATATTAAAATTATTCCATTATTCTAATAGTAATATTATTAAATTCTGTTATCGAAATTTTTAAAAATAAGTTATATTTTATTTCATATGATTATAATAGACGTTCTATATTTAATTGATTTTAATTATTTTATTTAGATTTGTATATTTTGATTTTTTTAACTTAATATAATATTTAATGGATTTTTTTTAATGCACTGTAGTTCATCGATTATCATTATTAGTGTACAAAAATAAAAACAATAATATAATAATAAAAAGGATTCGCATATAAATGTTTGCGAGAGTTCTTCACGAGCGCCGCATACAATGCGAGAGCAGAGCCGCATCTCAGACAAAATGTGATAATAATAACGTTGTTATCTGTCAAGAGGATTTGTTACACACGTTTTTATTTCAAAATTGACTTCGATCGTCGCGTCGAAAGAACGTCACAAACGATATTTCAGTTTCGAACGAAAATCACCCTTGTGTAAAAGTGTATTAAATTATATTTTTCTTTTTAAACGAAACGTGTTATGGTCGAGTTTTTTCTCGCTCGCCGCTCGACTCCTCACAATAATATAGTTGTACCGAAACGGGTCATTATTCATTTTTTAATATGCACGATGCTCTTTTTCCATATATATATATTTATATATATATACATGCGCATGTATGTATATATGTGTGTGTATGTGTATTTTTTATTTTTATTTTTTGGAATCCCCGCAAGGTATGCCGACACTCGTATTTGACCAAAAAAAAGTATCGAGTCTCGTAAACAAGTCGAAATTTAATTATGCATTAAATGCGAACCTTAGCGCCAAAATGACGGTTAGCGCTTATGATAAAAAAAAATTGAGATTTCAATTATAATAATAGATATTTAAAATTTCGCTTTTAAAGCTTAAAAAAATATGTTAAATCGATCATCAATAATATAGTTATTTTTTTTTTATAATAATAAAATATTTTTATCAATGCGATTTCTTTCTATTTTCATTTGAGTTTAATCAATTTTTGAATTTTATTATTTTAATTAAATATTGTAGTTTGACTTCTTTTATAATAATTAGTTGAAAATATGAAATACATTTAAATAAATATATAAAAAAGGATCATTTTCTATATATAGTGTAGAAATTAATTATTACTTTTATACTCTAAAATTGAAAAGAAAATTCTTCATATATATTTAGAAATTTTAATATTTTATTTTTATTCTAAAATGATTTTTTTTTGTTTTACTATAATATTGACAACTTATACTTTTTAATTTCTATGTATTTTTTAATCTAATATTTTATTATTATACATAAATTACGTATACATATTTTATTACTATATGATTTAATGCAATAACCATAACTAAAAATCATTCAATCATAAATATCATAACATTCAACTTTCACAAGTTTCATCGAAATATAATTATTTTTTTTTTTTGATCGATACAAATATTTTTTACAAAATAATTTAATTCGATTTTCTCTCAAACAATCGATTTTTTTACTATAAATATTATAATGTATTAGCAAAAAAAAAAATACAACATAAGCTCGTTAGATTGAGAATATTATATAAAGGTGCGTTTTGCTTCAATACATTTATTTGTACGCACATTTGAAAATAATTTCCGATGAAAATACATACACACACACACACTTAAATATTTTTATATAGATATGAGTGCGTAAATAAGACGTGGAAAAAAAGGATGTTAGAGTCGAAAAATAAGAAGGATTTTGTTTGGAGGAACGAGAGCCTGCCTCTATTGGAGGGCGATAATGCCTATGATTTATGAGGCGAAATGTGTCGCCCCCCGGGGAGAAAAAAGGAATCCTTGCGCTCTTCGATGATAATTTCATTTCTGTATTAACTCCTTGGGATTGCCGCCAGTCATCTACCATCGTAAGGTACAGTCAATATCTACCAAAATCAATATATATATATATATATATATATATGTGATAAATCAATATTGGTAATACGTAAATGTCGCTTTATTTAACATTATTCGATTAAAACTTTCATTATTAGCGTTATACTAATTGATGGTAAATATTGTTGTAAATATGTAGGAATCGCACTTTCCAATCGTTATATTTTTTTAATCATAATAATAAATATTTAATACGTCCGGACATTTTCGATTCGTTTCGATTAAAATTGCTTATGGCAATTTTATGAAAAAATCATATATAAAAAAATTACGTAATTCTCGTATATATATATATATATATATATATATATATATATATATATATATATATATATATATATATATATATATATATAATAAGCAATTTTATTTAATTTCATTTTATTTCACAATATTTTATATTATATATTTTTTTTCTCCAACATCGAATATTTCAATACGCGATGACTATAACGATGTGAACAAAATATAATAGAAAAGAAAATGAATCGAACTGTTCAAAACTGAATTTACAATGTCAACATAGAACGGAACAAAACGAAAACGTAATTATATATATTTATATACAAGTCATGAAAAAATATTCTATTTAACCCTTATGCGCATATCCGAATTTGATTTTTAATGATTATATATATATATATATATATATATATATATATATATATATATATATTTATATTACCAGAAAAACATGTTTATAAATTATTAGATAAATAATTGTAACTCAAAATATACTGAAATATATTATGCGACATCCTGGCTAAATTAAATTGAATTACATTAGATCGATTAATTTAAAAAAAATTACATGGGGTATCCGAGTATTCGAGCGTAGTACAGCGTCGACTTATTCTAGTGTTCGTGCGAGGGTTAAAAAGAATAAAAACGTGATACGCCAGTAAAATTGATTCGATCACGATGGCTATCAAGCGCGAGAAATTCGTACAGATTAAGTCATTATCTCGCTCGGTGGCTTCCTGTGTTGAAAACTAAAATTAGAATATATATATATATATATATATATATATATATATATATATATATATATATATATATATATATATATTATTCGACATATATAATAAAAAATAATAATATTATATATCAAATAAGGATAGTAAGAACGAATTGATTATATGTATTTATTATAATTTTTGACTGGACCTAGTCGACTATGCCATCTTATTATGCACTCGCGAGCTTTTCGGTTTTTATGTATGGCGCAGGAGAGAAAAATGAAAAGGAAAATATTAAAAAAATATATCTCATACGTATGTATATATATATATATATATATATATATATATATATATATATATATATATAAGTATTATTTTTTTTTATAATAACTTCGTTGTGGATGCCTTTTCTTGGTCTTTATTTATCGTCGTTCGAGTTAACTCAAAATACTGGTCGGGTTAAATGATGACATATTAATTTTCGGACCAGACGGCCTGCCACCAATGTAATTAGATTTTCAACTTAATTGATTTCGGTGCCCTTTTCGGGGCACGAAACCGCTTTTTTTATACTTCTTCTTTTCACCCCACCACCCCCCACGCTTTTCGACTTGGAGCTAGTTTTTTTTTTCGCGTTAATACAAAATAGCGAATCTGACGTGTTTTGTTTTAATAATTTAATAATTAAGCGGTTTTTTTTTGTCGGGTTATTGAGTTTTTTTTTTTAGTATGTCTAAATTGTAGAAATTGAGTTTTGGCGTGTTTATGCTTGATTAGATTGAATGAATTTTATGTATATTTAAATATATACTATATTTTGATAATATGTAATGTTAATTGAACTATTAAGATTTTTTTTATTATTTTATTTATATCACATAAGTGCATTTAATTATAATAGCGTCATAAAATATTTACTATCATTTTTATATATTGAATTAAATTAAAATTATTTGTTTTTTGTTTACTTTTTTAAAAATTAGTTTTTCAATTGTTTAAAAATTTAAAAACTACTAAAATCGATTATATATATATATATATATATAAATTCAATTTTAGTGGTCACAATTTTCAATCAATTCAAAAAAATATAAATATTTTCGTGTCGATATTTAATAAAGTATGTATTTTTAAATTTGTAAAATTATAAATTTTATTTCCACGCTTATTCATTTTACCGTGTTTATGACGTTTACTTAGCATAAATACTTATACATACATATATATATATATATATATATATATAAATCATTAAATTAAAATTATCATAAATATTATAAATATATAAATTTTAACATTCAATTTCGTTTCGCGCAATATATATTTTTTTTAATAATAAAAACGTTAAAAAACTAAATAAAATATGAAACAGCGTCAAAGTTGATCACCTTCTTAAACGTAATAACAACCCTACGTTATAAATATAAACGAATAGGAAGACATAATGTATACATTATTTAAATTAATATACATTTGGATTCGTGATGTTCACTTTTATACGGTCGTTATCAACCGTTTATATGTAACATTTTATTTTATTTTTATCTTATATATATATATATATATATATATATATATATATATATATATATATATATATATATATATATATATATATATTTTTTTTTTTCTTATTATTGCCCCGATACGCTTTACGTATGAACGCTTATATAGATCTTATAAAATAATATTATATATATATATATATATATATATATATATATATATATATATATATATATATATATATATATATATATATATATATATATTAAGACGGCGTATAAATCGAGTTCTTATTCGACGGTGGTGTTAAACGCTAAATAAGGCTCGATCTCGGCCCTTGTCCCTTTCAGGTCCCAAATACCCCATAAATAACCCGTTGTTATATTCAATTCTGAAATCCGTTGTGAGATAGGTGTTAAATAAATTAAACGGGTTACATTCAACACAGGTGTATGCTTGTGGCCATCACAAACGAGAACAGGTAGTGAGAAAATTGAGAAAACACACGAGTGGACATTACATAACTAGTCTGTTAAATTTCGCTATAATTACATTCATATCAATTATCATAACGTGTACTCGACTAATTACTTATATATTTTCCACCTTAGATGATGTTGATTTTTTTTTCTATGTTAATATTTATTTTATAAAAATAAATTAAATTATTCGAAATGTAATTGGAATATGTAATTAATATTATACAGTTTATGAATAGTGTTTTAAGGTCAATTTAAATGTTAATTTGCCAACTCTAAATAGCATACTCTGTAATTATATATAATAATGTATTGATAAATGATTTTAAATTATTATTTGAATTAATTACTGTTTGTATTTTTATCATCATAATTGTAACGAGTATGTGTATACATATATAGTTAATTATTATGTTTACAGTAAAATATAAAACTTATTTTATTTAATATTCTGAATATATTATTATTATCTATTATGATTCAGTGGCATTTAGTATCTTGTATTTATGTTTCTTTAAAATCCAATATATTTAATTTATGTTAAGAAAAATTTATGAAAAAAATAACAGTGATTAATATGTAAATTAAAATTTGCATTTTTTTTTCTCTCGTATCTCTTTTATGTGTAGCGAAATTAAATATATTTGAAATTTTTATTTATAACTTAATCTTTGATATATTTAAAAATTATAAATAACAATTAATTAACTGACAAATTAATAAATACCGACGCGTTTAGTTAATGCATTCATAAATATCAAATAGTAAAAATCGTTTTGAAGAGAATAGAAATCAAATAGATATTAAAATCATTTAAAAAAAAACTTTTAAATATTTATTTTAAAACACATAGTATATTTGTAATGTTTGGTGGAAAATATAAAAGAATTAAATAATACTGTTAAAATTTTAGAAAAACATTTACACTAATAAAATTAATATTTTAATATATAATTTTTTTTTTCTTTTATTTAATTAAAATTGAATTCAATTGAATCTGTTAATGTGATATGCATTTATATTAACATAACATGTATGCACACATGTAAAACTGTAAATTAACAACTAAATCCTGTTAGTTATGTGATTTAGTTTAACGCTAAGGCGGTCGGTTATGATTTCTTAATATCTTTATTAATATTACTCCAAAAGGTGATAAATTTTGCACCAAAGGGTACGTCTTAATTAAATACCATTGTATAGGTGAAGCGTACTAAAAAATATATATATATATATAATATATAAGAGTTCGACGAGGACATATTTTACAGGATTTAAAAACGGTTCACCAAATTCTATACAGTGGAAAAAAATAATGATCATATTTTCATAAATATATTTTTTTTAATAATAATAGTTTAAATTGTGAAATATTTCGCGTCGTTCATGAAATATAATTTTTTTTCATAAAAAAATATCGTCATTATTTTCGCATCAATCAACGTTGTAAAAATTTATATGGGTGGACGTTTGGATAAATTACATTTTTTTTTATTTCACTCTCGCCGCATATAAACGAAAATTAGGTATCGCAATAATTAAGAGGTTAAAGCTCAATTATGAATTCCTGTTAATATTAAAAAAAATATATATTTTTAATTATCTCTAATGATTTTAGTTTTGATTTAGTGGCTCGAATCGAATGTTATATAGACGTATGTTAATTAATCGGAAATTATTATCGCGAAATCTCGTACGTTGATTGTTTCTAATTTAATACGTGTTAAGGCTGTTATTATTATTGAAAACGATGGAAAAAAAAATAAAACACGGATAAATAAAAGATGAAAATTTCGTTGTGTCGATTCGATAGAAAAGATCGCGCGTTCACAATGAATATTTTATTTATGTTTATTTTATACGATTCCTATACGAAATTTCAATACGAATAGTGAAAATGACCAAAAAGCCACGCTATTTTTTTCTTATTCTTTTTTTTTCATTTTTATCTCAACAATATATACAAATGTATAAATTTAAATAAATCGTTTCAGTTTTCTTTTGCTTATTTTATACGCTTTCGTTTTATGTTATTTTATTTTATGTTACTAAGTATGATCGTTAAATTCTAGGATATATTTTATAAAAATTATGATAATTTATATATATATATATATATATATATATATATATACATATATATATATATATATATATATATATATATATATATATATATACAATAATCATTAAATTATTTGACAAAGCTTAAGAGTAATATTAGATGTTTGAATCAGTATATATTTAATACTCAAATATTTTTAAACGATTTGTAAAAGATTAATTATCTATAATATTCCAAAAAAATACATAATTGTATATATATCTTTTATTTAATAATATTTATTGCAATTTCAAATTATTGATTATTTTATATATTGAATTTAAATGACATTTTTTATAATGTTTTTATAATATAATCAGTCCCAGAATTTTGTACGAAAACCATATATTTTAGAAATAAACTCATATAAAAAATATAACCGAATCGTATATTTTTACGATGGCGTTATATCGAAATAAATTTTCATTGTCAAATGATGACTATTTCATTCAATGAAATTCTGTAAAATATTTTAATTTTTTAATATATTTTGAGACGTAATAAAGCAATAATTTTTATACATATTATTTAACTGATATCTCTTTTATAATATAAAATATGATTTTTTTTTAAATATATAAACACGGAATGTTGTTTAATAAAAAAATATTTGTTTTATTATATTTACAATAAATAATGTATAATATAATAAAATAAGGTAAACGAGGTTTTCAGTGTCTCAATCTTCATTGTAAATTTTAAATTTCGTCACAATATTAATTTTAATTGAAGAAAATCTTATATAAAATATATTTTTATAGAAAGATGCAAGTTACTTTAATAATATTATAACACGTTTAGATTAAATAATTCGGATTACAAGTTGGGTTTTAGTAGAAGGAAATCGTAGACTAATATTGAATGTGTCACGAAATATAATGGAATAAAATTGTAATATTCGTAAAATATGGATGATCGTACGCTTAATATGACTTTCCTGCGTTGGAAAAAGAATGTAAAAAGTCGAGCATACGCTTGTAATATTATTATTTTTATTAAAAATTACGACTTTTTCAGTCGTACCGTCGGTTAGGGATTACACGACGATAATTTATATTATTAATTCAATAACAAAGAATGGAGGAACGAATAGTTTTAATAAATATGCATGTGAAGTGCTTTTTACATGAACGCTTATTATGCGACGATTTCGAAACGTTTTCTATGATAAAATATCGCTTTTTGCTCCCCTTTTTGATCATTTTTTTTTGACGTGAAAATTAATGCAAAAATTATGTTACTTTTAAGGTGTATTAAAAAAAATTCTTTATAGCAATTATTTTAAAATTTATAAAAAATAAATTAATATAAAATTAGAGTTCGGCGAACTTCTAGTTTAAATTTTGTAGTACTGTTTTATTTTTCATAGTCAAATTTGAATTTTTTTTATTTAATATTAAAATATTTTTTAATCAATGGAATTTTACATCTGTGATATTATAAATATTTTTTCAAAAGTGTAAAAAATAATTATTTTTTTCTTATTCGATATTTTCTAATAGTAAATTAAGTAAACAATAATATTGCTATATATCGGATAAATTAAAATTTATTTGATATATAACATATTTTTAAGCAATTACGCCTTTCCATAAAATCGGGTATTAGTTGAAATAATTATTTTTAATGACATAAAATATGTAATTTCACGATAAAAATATGTTACTGTGTTAAATAATTTCTATTTATGTTAAAAATTACTGAAACAGAATAAAATTACATTCGACAGTTTTATGTATTATATATAAGCGTATAAAATATTATAGATTTTTAGAACTGTTTTTAAATTAGTTTTCGTTTAAATTTTTTCTTAACATTTTGTTTATATAATCATTTAACAGAAAAAAATAACTCTCAACTAAATTTGATTTTCAGAAAGCTTTTTAAAAATATTTCAAGTAGTATGCATATTCAAATACAAACCTGATATTATAATATTATTTATTGAAAAAAAAAACACTCCAAATATACACATAAAAAACTTTTTTTTCTAATATTTCTATTAAAAATCATAATCGATTTTTTCCCGAGTTTATAATACGGTGTCTATTTCACTTGAACGTGTTTTTTTTTCTTCTTCTTCGTTTTGCTTTTCGTTATAAAAAGATAATTACCGGTATTACGATTTAAACATGTAAATTTTATTAATATTAAACAATATACACCTATCATTATATAGAGCAATTCCGAAATAATGTCTTTATTTCGGTTCGTCATCTATGATTATGCGGACGCGAAAAAAAAGCATTGTACATAAATATTTATGTTTCCGCCAAAACCGGTCAATAAAAACGGGACGATTATTAAAAAAATATTAAAGTGAACATCGACAGAATTCTTTGCATATTCTTAATATATAATTCGTTTTAAAAATATGATATATGTTCGATTTTTCTTTATATGTGTATATGGCGATAATATTTTTTTTTCATTTTTCTTCTATGAAACGTACGATACTATGAACGGCATTTTTGAATAAAGTTACTATTTTTTTTTTCAGTGAACGTTGATAACGTTTAACGTCGTTTCAACTTTTATATTTTTTCAGTATTTTTTTATTTCTATATATATTTTTTTCGTTATACGATAATATTGGATTTACGTATGCTATTTTATAGAATTTTGTTTGTTTAATTTGAACTATGATATGTTTTAAAACGTTATTCAAAAAAAAAAATTCTTTACAGCAATAAGTATTTCTTAATGTTTTTAACCATATATTTCATATGAGATAACTATTATAATTAACATAATTTATATAATACAATTTGTAATTAAGTATTGTATATAATTAATATCTATTATAAATTATTTTTTGTACGCAGATCGTTATTTCGAGATATATTAATATTTTATTTTTATAATTATAATAATTTAAAATGCTTTATTGAATTTAATTGATTGTGAATTTATAAAAAAAATATTTAAAATACTACTTCTAATATATTTTTTTATATTTTAGTAATTTTACAGATAAATGTCGAGAAAAATTTAATTTTATATATACATTATTTATATTAAAAGTATGTATATTATGTTTAAAACCGAAATTACCAATTGAATGTAAATGATGAAGCATTTATTGAAAAAATATGTAAAACAAAAATAGCTAATTCTTCTATATGTTGCATTTAACTCATAATTATATTGACAGCACTTATCAAATTAAATTCATAAACATGGTTTAACGACCAAGAAGCCATCTTATATTATCATAATTTTTGGATGGAGGCTTTTTAGAGACTTATTTGTGTAATAACGACCAATTATAATGTAAATAATGTTGCTGTTTAATCATCTACGTGTCGACATATGTCGAACGACAATAGACGACATGTGTTCTTCGTGTTCATATATAATATATATATGTGTATTCTTATACGTAATACTTATCTATAATGCCTCACTATTGTGTATGTATGTTATGTGTGTGTATGTGCACTTTAATATACTTTCTAAAATGCTCTATAAAAGAATATATAAAATTTGATATATTATGCACTAGGAGCGGAACGACAATTTCGTACGTGTTCTCGATTCTTAAACGTAAAAATTCGTACGTACCACGTACACGTAAACGTATAAAGTATTAGCACGTGCTAGAATGCACCATTGTATTTTTACTTTTGTAATGATAAATATTATTGTTGTTGTTGTTGTTGTTGTTGTTGCGGTATTATTTTCTATTGTGATTGCATCGAACACAATCTCGATGAAGTTATCAAGACGTTTTTACATATGCAATAATATATTTGAGTTATCGGCCGTTTCGGCTTTTTTTTTTCTTTTGCGAGACCGTAAATACGATCGATTGTTGAACGGGACAATCATTATCTTTTGTCGTCCTTTGCATATAGTGTTTTGTATTACGTTTTTATTTTGCATTTTGAAGTACGGTATAGTGGGACCTCGCTTTCTTCGTTAATTTTATTTGTATTTAATTTTTGATTGGAAGTTTCTGACAATTAAATATTATTCAATAAAATAATATATATATATATATATATATATATATATATATATATATACCATATATCTGTAGAATGTATGAGTTTATTTCGCATTCAATGTAAATGCAATCAGTCGAATAAGGGTGTGCTCGTTAATATTTTCCCACATTGAAAGCGTTAACAAATTGACGGATAACTCGATTCACAAATATAATCATTTACATACTCGCACGCTTAATTGTTACACACACACAAAATACTATATGTGCTTTATATTGGGGCAGGTGTATGCAAAACGAAATAATAACACAGTTATTATGAGAGCATACACATAAAGTCGTACAATTATATATATATATATATATATATATATATATATATATATATGCAATTTTATTTATTAAAAATTATTTTTTTTAATCTATGAAAATATTACTATATAACACATATTAATTAAATAAAAGAAAAAATTTTAAACTTAAAATAATATTGATAAATTTTTATATACAATTTAATTCAAATTTGTTTTTTTTTTCACTGCAATGTTTATTGCTGTGTACAAAGCATTTATTATAGTTTGCGGTTTTCCTTTGATGAATCCTATTGAGGTCTCGTAACTCGATTTGCGGTTAAGAGTTATATCTTTAGTTTTTTTTACGTCATCGTTAAATATCGTACGAGATTTCATCTCAAGGCGTATGATCAAAACGAATTATAATTAATTAAAAAAAAATATTTGTATATATTTGGTTAATAAAAATATATTTTTCTTATTATGTTATTTCTATATAATTCAAGTAATATATAGATTTATATTATTACATATAGTTAATTTAAATTGATATTTATATATATATATATATATATATATATATATATATATATATATATATATATATATATATATTTAGTATTCTTCTATTTTAAATAATATCCAAATAGTCCAAATATAATGATAAATTTAAATATAATAATTTTATCCAATATCGAACCATTCGAGTTAAAAATGATTATTCTAAACCAATCCTGTCCAAGTTTCCTTTGCTCGCAGCCGACTCATCATATAAATATTGTATGCGCTACATCCATAAACGGCCAAACGCGTTTATATATATATATATATATATATATATATATATATATGCAAGTTCGTAAAATGTATGAAGGATGAATATTAAATTATGCCACGGATGTCGACCGAATGACATCTTCATCTCGCATCATCGAGCGTTGCATCTTCGCCGATTTAAATTGCCCATCACAATGGCCTCTCGCTCACTTATGGCACTCAATTGTGAGCGTGTTGCCATAAACATCAAAATGGAAATGGGTATTAAAAGGCACTTAGACCCCGGAGAATCGAGCGCACTTTCGCTTCGTATTCTTCTTTCTCATCACGACCCTTCGGCAAAATTCGTTTTTTTTTTAATTTTATTTCCCGCACATTTTCTGTCTTTTTTAATATATCTTTCATTCTTCCACTCGTTCGCCGCCATTTTGACTCGAATTATTATGCCATTGTTTTCTAGGTACTCTGACGCTTTGCTTATATATCTGACTACATTATATATATATATATATATATATATATATATATATATATATATATATATATATATATATATAAATATTTTTAACATACTAAGAATTTTATTTCATCTCCCAATAACATCTAATAGATCAATAATATAAATTTTATTATATATAATTAATTGATTTATATTAAATTATTATTAAGTGAGAAATATCATCAGAATATTTTAAATTTAAAATTGAACGTATAATAAAAATAAATGATCCTTAAAAAAACATTTATTTCTTAATTATCTCAATTACGTCATCGTATTTCTTCTTTGTTAAAATATTATCATACGTGTATATAATTCATATGTTGAATTCAAGTGCACGTTTTGTTCATTATTAATCATTTAATAGCTAATTACGTTCAAGTGTGAAACTTTACAGTACGTGATTCGTTTACTGAACACTCGTATAAGTCACAGCGGTTGCTTTATTACTGCGAAAGTCATACGCGCACACAATTATCTATTATAATTGCGATTTGCTAATGAAATTTATTATCAGAACAAAAAATATTCACCCTTTCCTTTAATCATAACATTTATCGGCGTTAAAAATCTCGCAATTTCTCATCGTTGTTCTTTTAACAAAACTGTACTAGTTGAATCTTTTATGTATTGAACGTATATTCGTTCATTATATGCTATAATGTAAATTATTTCAGTTATCTATATTTCAAATAAAATTAATTAGACGTGCAACTCTAGAAGAAATACATATTCATTTTGTTTAAAATACTACATATTCAATCGCTTTAATCGTATAAAATAATTAATGCATGATATCAATTATATATATATTTTAATTATTTATTATATTAGCAATTATTCGCAACGTAACGATTTATCTAAATAGATATCTTATTTAATTTAATCGTTGTTGTACGAATATGATATACGATTCACTTCTCGGAATTAGCGTCGATTACATTCCGCATCTTGCCTTTTTAATATATATATATATATATATATATATATATATATATATATATATATATATATATATATATATATATATATATGAGTATTATATATATTATATAATGCGAGTCCGTGAAGCAAGTTTAATTATTTTCCGATGTGATGATGATACGTGTTTCAATAGCTCCAATAAATGTTGTACTCTATGAAAATAAAGATATCAAAAAGTACATTAATGAATTGAGATGTCGGAATATATCGCGGTATTATATCTGTAATCAAATTGTTAACCGAAATTTTTGACGTGGTCGTTGTCGACGCAAATCAAAGGGCTATTCAAAAATTATTGTTATACATTTCTAATTTTATGTTATTTAATTATTTTATGTTATTTAATTATACTCCATTTTTTCAAATTATATTGAATTTAAATTGTAAACATACATTTTATTTAAATTTAATACATCTGTGATGTATTAAATTTAGATTATTAAGCTACGATTTTACTTAGTTTTTAATTATACATATATATTTTTTTTGCTATAAGTTGAAAACTTTTATAAGTGGAAGTGATAACCTTAGTATATGACTTTCAAAAAATAATATATATTGTCATTTTGTAATAGAAATGAAGAAAACAAAATAGACACTGATTAAAATGTTAATAAATTAAATTAAAAATATTATGCAGATTAGATAAAAATTGTTTTAATTTTATTATTACGCATATTATCTTCTCAGTAATTTTATAATGATTGCTCAATAAAACATCGCATTTTTTACATAGAAAAAAAAAATATAACAATAGCACATTTTCGCATCGGATATAGTTAAAAACCGATATACAGTTCGTTTACATTTGAACAACCCCGTTCTCGAAGGAATATTCCCACAAAGGTGTTTCCCGTAATAGAATAGCGGCTTAATAAAGGCCCCCCCGGGGCGCAGGCCCCCCGTCGAATGCGGCCTTTCGCTTTGAGGCCTCTGTCCCCGCAGACCGCGTTCGACAATGTACAATATCATTCCGAGGTGTGACGACTAGGACGACGATCGTTATGATGATGAGGACGACGATGATGATACTCGTTCGGTCTTCCGACATTCGTTGCCGATTGGCTTCGACCGACCGGAGCCGTGTTTAATTCAGGCACGCTTTGTGGGACCATTCATCGAATAATTGCAATGCGGTTCAATTTAATAACATTTCACTGTCATTACAAATTGTAAATAATATATATATATATATATATATATATATATATATATATATATATAACATTTAGATATGTACTTGTGTTAATTTAATACAGATGTTGACGTATTGTCGTTCTCGTAATTTGCAATATTGATTTAAATTGTTGGTAATGAATTCATTGCATATTTGCATTGACTATTATATTTGATTAATATTGACGTATTATACGTCAAAAATATTTACAATTTATCTATTTTCAGAATAATTACTTTTTTTCTGTATTACCAATAATAATGAAGTAAAATATTTTTATCTCTTAATTTAAAAAAAAACTAGAATATTTTTCAATGTTATGATAAAATTTAAATAGATAAATAATAGTTGATAATTCATTTCTTACTTATATAATTTTGACTATGTCAATGATGTTCAATTTTAAATCTTTTTTAATTATTTAAATTTAAATTTTTTTCTAAAATAACATATAGAAGTTATTTACAAAATATAATGTTCAAAATTAATGTAATACATTTTATAATTTAATATTTTAAATAATATTTAAAAATTTGATTATAATGAATATGCAATATGATAATTAATTTAAATTATCTTATTACAAAAATATGTATTAAAAATTAAAGCAATTAAAAAATAATAATGTATTATTAAAATATTAATCAAATAAACAATTTTAATTACAGTTTCATTATTAAAATTTTTTATTATTAATTAGATTAAATTAAATATATTTTATATAACGATCCAAAATCTACGAGCGTCTATTTTTTTAACTATTATTATTTTATAATTTAAAATTAACTATGTCACATCGTACAGTGATACATACGACACACGCAAACCTAGAAAAAAAAAATTAATATCTTAATTGTATCGGACGATCGCATTAACCGAACGTTAACTGAATTAAATTTCTAGATAGTGATAGAGTTTGAAGGCGAAAAATTGGTTAATTATATATTCATGGCGTAACTGCTATGTTATAAATAATAAAAACATGTATGATATATGCGTTAAATGATAGTTTCGTATATATGTATATATATATATATATATATATATATATATATATATATATATATATATATTTGGATAAAATGGGGGGAGAGGGGGGCACTGGGTGTTCTCTTGTTCGAATATTTTATTGTATGGGCCGACACCTCGTACATCTGTTCCGGCTTAATTAAAACGCACTATCGCTCCAATTCGATCTAATTTAGTAATTTATTGTACACAGCATAGTTGAGATTATATATATTTATATATATATATATATATATATATAAATATATACGTATATTTTCCTATATAGAACGGATGCCTTTTTAATTCCGAAAGACTGATTAAATTTATTAATAAATTATTTTTGATATTGCTTTTATACGCGCTGGTTGTGTTCGTCGAATGCGTTAATTTAAAGACGCTATAAATTCACACGTGGACGCTTATTTAAAATTATTAATACTTATATATGTCTATATATATATATATATATATATATATATATATATATATATATATATATATATATATATATAATTAGTTAGTTATGTGTTCATATATGTTACTGACAAAGTTCAATTCATAATCGTATATATAAAATCCGTCTGGAAAATTTGAAAGATGTCTAATTGTACTTTTGCATTTTGGTGAAATATATAGAATTGATAAAAGTTTTAACATCAAAAATTATATGTCGAATAAAAATCTATGTATTTTATGATATATGTATATAATAGAATTTTCTATTCAATGATAATTAGTTTATATTCTTGTTTATAATTGTTATGTGGATATGTTGATTTATTTTTTTTCTCACAAATTAGTTGACTTATTTGTAAATATTTGTTTTTATATTATGGTAACCTAAAATTATGAATGGATCTATATAATATATTCAATGTATTAATTTTATATTTCTATTTTCATACATTTTCTATACTTATATATATTTTTAATTTTATTATATAATTGGATAAACCAACCAATTACATCATTATTGAAAGCTTTAGTAATAAAGTAAAAAAAAATATAATGATAAGAATGTAAACAACATATACACATATGCTGTTTAAAATCAAATCAATTTTGTTTTAATTAGTTACCTATTAAATAACGAAAATACTATTTAGTAATATACAGATATATTATTAAATTAATGAGTATATTGCATCCGTATTTCAACACTATTAAGCAAAAACAAAAACAAAAATGTTCCAAAATCGCGCTATTTTTTATTTTTTTTTTGAAGAGAAATTTTTCTTCGTGAAAAGGTCACAGTGCGAACGATTAATTAACACTATAAATGGCGGTTTAGAAATGCGAAACACAGAACAACAACGGCAATAATAATGCCTATGAAATAATAGTGGTTAAAAACAACCACAATATATATATATATATATATATATATATATATATATATATATATAACAAAAAAATAAAAAAAAATGGTCGTATGTAAAGATTTGGATATATACGCGGACGTTAGCCATAATAACGAACTAACTGCCGGTCGTATATAAATTATCCTTTAATAACCCGTAATCACCGGTTATCAACGTTTACGTTTTTCCAGCGACTTTGATTTAATATGGTGCTCAGCGTGGGCGCGGTCAAGGTGTTAAGATCGCAGATGAACGTCGAGGATTATTCGCCTTTATGTATATTTATTGTGATCACGTTTTTTTCTCTCTCCAATTCTTTTCTTTTCCACGTGTGTATATATATATATATATATATATATATATATATATATATATATATATATATATATATATATCCACATTATTATTATATTATCTTTTCGAGAACGAAATATCAAAATTTATTTCCCCTCAAATTGTTCGGTAACTTTATGGCCGATCCGCAAAATTAACTAGCGGCGTTATTAATTTATATATTAAAAAAAAATACATATATTGATAAAGATCCAAATATTTCATGTTAATTATAATTATAATGAAATATTCAATCGCTTATTATTATTATTATTGTTATTGTTGTTGTTAATATGATATGAATTATGATATTAAACATTTTTAATTCAATAATTCAAAACAGTAATTTCTCAAACGAATATATGATATCAATTTATAAAAATTTTAACTTTAAGATACGTATTATAATTTTATATTACCTTTTAAAATTTATTTAATTTTTAATTAAATTATTTAAATAATATACGCTTTTCTCATTATGTTAAATTAATATACCGTATTACGAGTTTATTTTATTTGTATTTTTATATAAAAAAAAATATTTAATTTTATAAAAAGAATAACGTAGATTAAGATTTTTTCCTTATAAAATAACCGTTAGTTTAATCTAATAATTTATACTATTTTTTGTGATACAATATAAAAAAACATATTTTTATATAATAAAAAACAATATTACTAAAAAAATATATTCTAATCGATATTTAGCATAACATGTAAACAAGATATTAATTAACATTTTTTTAGTAGTATTATAAAAATTAATCAACAACATATCAACTTTTACATATTTTTTTAATATAATATGTTATATATATATATATATATATATATATATATATCCAAATAATAGATGACAATATTTTGAACATAGTATAAATATCAAAATTGAGATCTTAAAAAATAAATCCAGACTTATAAAAGCCGTAACGCCATCGATTAATTCTTTATAAATTACCACATAATATAGGTATAACATCGATCAGTTTCAAATATTACTAATGCAATAATTACTCTGTACGGCAATTTGTTATTTATTTGTTGTTGTTGTTGTTTTATTTAAGCGTTTTCGCGAGCGCGCGCGCACATCCACGCACATTCACGTACACATATACATATTCATAGTAATTTTACGATGTGCAATTACAGTCACGAGACATTTTCTGATCGTAAAATGTATAAATAATAAGCGGCCGGCTGAATGCAAGTGTAATGGCCTCCGACACGTTTTGATTGAGATGTATTACACAGATTAAGAGCCAACTTGTATTCTCGAACCTCTCAAATGTAACACCTTTACACTTGTAATGGGTGCCCACATAGCCTTATATACATGTTAACGGAATGAAGACGTCCTATACGCGTTTATATATATATATATATATATATATATATATATATATATATATATATATATATATATATATATATATATATATAAGTATATTTGATTGTTGCCTCAAATTAACTTGTTATACGTTGATGATGAATGGATACCCAACGTACGAGTGACATTCTCCCATGATACTCCCATGAAAATATTTCAAAATATAAAATAATTCATTTTATATTGTTCCCCCACCGTGCAATTAACTATAAAATAATGGTAAAACATTTTTTTTCTTTCCGCATTTAAGTATCCGGTTTTTTTTCTGATTTTGGGCTTTCACTAGATTTTTTTTTATAACCTCTTGTTATCAATGTTCGTTTATGGACGTTTTATTTTTTATAATTTGTTGGATATTCTTTTCATATTATTTATATAATATGTACTATAAAATTGAAAATAAATGTTTAATTCATGAAAATGTTGAAAAACTATTTCAATTTATTTTATGTTCCTGAAAATATTTATGAGGTATTACAAGTATTACTTATGTTAACGGAAATCATTATTTTAAAATACGATATAAATACTAAAAAAGAAGAAATTTTGGAATATTAATACCATTTTTTTCACAGTACTGTGTAAAAAAAATATAATACTGATGATAATAAATTAAAAATATATTTTATAATAAATAGTTGCGATACATCGCAGGTATTTATTGCAATATTTAATGCCTATAATAGATTTAATAGACTCAATTAGAGTAACAAAGTAAAACGAGAAAATAGAAATAAAAAAATAAAATAAAAACAATGAGCATTTAAAAAAGCGAGCTAGATCGTTAAAATCTCGATTTGGCATTTACGAGCTATTTATGCATATTAGTGCGCGATAATTAAACATTATTTAGCCGTATATAAATAACTTAATTACTCATATTTCATTAGTGGCAGCCGGTTAAGCTTTATAGATTATTAACGTGCAATTACGAGATAACACGAACGGCGTACGGTGATTTTGTTCGAAAATATTGTTAGCGCTGTAAGCGATTTCGAATTATCGAATATATATATATATATATATATATATATATATGTATTAAAAAAATAAAAAAACATTAAGCAGTTGCAAAATTTAACCATAAAAAATATTAAATATTTATAATAATAATAATAATATTGTAGAAAAATAAGAAATATCGGATGTATTTTACGACGTTCCATTCCGAATGCGGTTAAATAATAACCGTATAGAGTCGTTTAGGGTTAACGCGTTTCGAATGTATAAAACACAATCGAACCGAACTTACGAGCTTATTGAGACGTCACAATATGTTTATGATGAGGGGTGCAATAAACTCGGAATCGTCCGTTGCATATTCTATGTGGATCGAAACGGGGGATGGAGTGGGGGGAAGGTTGTGTGGTAATTTGCGATCTTTTTCGATGAGTGATATTATATTCGGTTTATTTTCTATTATTTAAATAATAAAAATAAATATTTGTATAATCTTTTCTATTTCAATTATATATAAAAAATGTTATAAATTAAATATAATTATTATCCATTTAGATTATGTTGATATTGATTAGGTCGACTCATTTTCCTTTTACATTTTATAATTAAACAATTTTTTCTTTTTTAAAAGAATCAATTTTCAAAATACGATGCACAAATATTTATTTTATTATGAATTTATAAGATATTGATTTGAGTTATCATCTTATAAATTATAATAAAATATAATTCATTTTAATTTTTCATGCTCATGTTGTTATTGGGACTCATAGTAACTATGGTTTTTTGGTGTGCCTGATTTAAGTTTTGAAATTATAGAATTTTATGCTGATCTGCGTAAATTTACGATTCTAATGCACTAGTATAATAAATAAGACATTTAATTAAAATCGAAAAATCTATACTTGTATTAATTTCTAAAGCTTTTTTTATAAGTGATAGACAATATTTTTAGAAAACTTGAGAAGACTTAAAATCAGACGGAATGAATAAAAAATATTAAAGAAAAATAGTTTTAAAAAAATAGTGCGAATTTTGTGTATTATGAATAGGGTTGAACTATGTTATCAAAGGAAACTTGTTGCAAGTTAGACAAAAATGTCACGTGTGGACGCTGCTTTAGCATTTTAACCGTTTACTCATTATTGGCATCGTGTCATTGGAACGATTCGCACCTTTTCATTGACATAAAGCAATCGTCGCGGACGTTTACGCCGATGATACGGTCATTTTGCGGTAATCTTTCATACATGCGATGCGGCGTTTGCGGTAATGATGTGCGTTCGCACGGACAATCGATAATAAAGTGCGAGATGAGAGACGAGAGGGCGCGGCGGGGGACGCGAGGAAAAGGGAAGGAACGGGAGAGGGAGAGCCGCGCGGGATAGGGGGGGGGAGGCGAGGGGGCGTGGCCCGCACCCCGCGCCGACGAATGAAAAGCCGAGATACAAATCAAACGCGCCGTTTATTACCCGCGCACGCGGATATTCAAACTTTCACGCGGCTAGCACCCTTCGACTTTCATAAAAATTATCTATAATTCTTGAATATTTTGTATACTGCATATTTCAACACAACAAAAGCTAGAAATAGAGCTTTTGACTTGACTTTATAAAAAAATAGATTGTTGTTATAAATGTTGAAAAATATAGTTTTAATTCTAAAAAAGAAATTGCACAACCAATATATTCATTTTTGATTATGTATTGAAGTATGTATATCTAATCTTAAAGTCTTGTAATAAAACTTTTTATGAAATCATATAATGAATCATATTGTAGTATCGTGTAATGACATTTTTAAAAATATAAGCATACGTTGATTATCAATTATATTACATGATAGTATGAATAGTTAAAAATAAAAAAATATTATCTTTAATATTGAATTTTTTACTGATTGTTAGATATTTTAACAACGCCTAAGTTCAATAATCTAATGTTGTTAAATAGTTTCAAACGACCGCATGAAATTTGTGCAATATAACAATTGATACGATAACAATAGATAAAAGAATGACAATTAGTAAAGTTTTATTGTAGCAATTAAAAAAAACAATCAGCTAGGGAAAGAAAATGGTATGACACTAATAATTTAACTTAGAAAAATAAATTGTTATGGATTATTAAGATTCAGTAATAATGACCTTTTGAAACATTTACAACTATTTAAATTGAGTAAATTTTAAAAATCGTAAACACACATAAAATTATACACAGTTGTGAAAGTGTACGATCATTATTGTCTTATTACGAAGTTCTCGCGTCGGTTTATCTTTCGGTTCAGCCGCTAACCGGCCAACCTCACGTGTAATAAACGCATTTACTAAACACATGTTTTAGACTAGCACTTACCCGATCACTTATAACAATGTCTTTAACATTATTGTCAGATTTATGACTCGGGTAAAACGTTTCACTGTCGTGCCTCAAAGTGCGAAAGAGTCAATGCGCGACCAACTGTCTACCTTCCCTCGCCGGCGAACGAACGAGAAAGACATATATAAAGTTTAAAAGTGTGCGAGCGAAAACAAAAATACACGATAATAAAATAAAATAAAAATAAAGTTAGTCGAACGCATCGCGCATCCCTTTTTCGTTCGGTAAATGGTAAAATGATACGGTTGTACGTACGAGAAACTGGCCATCTTTCACTAAAAGGTCTTTATCGGTCAGAGACGGTAATAAATTCACATTTTCCTTTTGCGTACGTCTCAATCCGGCCATGATATATGCGCAACGGGATCGTTTAAATGTTATTTTGCAAATTTCAATGCGCGTGAAATTATTTTGAATTCTCTGCGTATATATCTATTTCATGTTTCGAGTACGGAATGTGCCAGTGTCAGAGTCGGTTCAAAGTATTTTTAAAAAACAACGAAATGTGATACATTAAATTGGTTAGATTTGAACTTTTTTAAATCAAATAAATATTGTGATTACTGTTGATTATTTTATATATTAAATTATACAATTTTTTTTATAAAATACATTTCTAATTATAATAAAATTAAAATAATATACAATTGAGTAAAAAGATATACCATAATATATTTTAATTATTAACAATAATAATAAAACAGTTGAATGATATTTTTAGTTATGTCCTTGGATTGTATTTATATATTCATAATGCGTTTACTTCAGCTCTAGATACAACCTTTAAACATATTAATTTTTGAAATATGTTGATATAATGCAAATTTTTTCTTATATTTCAATATAAAACACGATTATCAAGTAACGTACTCATATATTTATATAATAATATAAGACGACAATGCAGATTTATACACTCGCATTTTGAACGACTCGATATAGTTAAGTGAATCTAATCACTCATCAATCATTCGAGTGTCTAATAACAGCAATAATAATAATAATAATATTGATTATTTTTTTTAAAATATAGAATGTCGGCCCTGTATATCGTATATATGGGTGCGTTGTGGGTGTTTATAGGTATTATGGATGCGTATGCATGAAATACGAGAAATTGCTTTTGCGATCGTTTTAACGCGATTTCTAAAGTTATTAGTTTGTAATAACATTTATGCATAAATAATGTGTTTGACATTGAATCGATTAGTATTCGATAAATATCTCGCGCGCACACACACACACACACACACAAACACGCAAGAAGAACCGGTCGCGTTAACTAGAAACAAATATATGGCGAATTGTGACTGAAACATTTTTATTATCAATTATGAACAGACGCAGAATTTACAATGTGTATTTTTTTTATTTTGCAGATTTAATATATAATAAATATAATGGTTCAGATAGGGTAAAAAAGGATTTCACGTGTTAATGGCGCGTACGTGCGCATTAATGCGTTCACTATTATCGTGTATCGACATTAAACGGCTATTCAATAATAACAACCATCTAATGGTTAATTACAAACACCCGACAGACACCATATTATATTGTTATGATCCAGTCTCGTGAAGTCAGTCGCTTTTTAGTAATAATAATTCTTCGAAACGGATCGCTATCGACGTTCGGACATCTTTTTTTTTCTCCCCCCCGAGAACAATCGACTCGCACAGGACGTTCGCAATATATCATTTGTTTAATATATATTTGCCGAAAAAAAAAATTAATTGGTTTCGCATCTTGAGCGTAATTGAAAAGCGTTTAAAATAGAATATTTTAGTTTTTTTTTACGGTTCGGAGTGCTTGAAGTGCTTTTCACACCCACTCATAAATTCGCATACTAGTTTGTACGGTGCAAATGTCAATGTGTAAAAAAAAAATGTTAAATTATTTTTAATAATTATATCTCGTAATTGATCTCTAATACTATATTATATATGTATACGCGTATATTTTAAGTGTATATTTAACTTAACGGAGTTTTTGAATGGGACAGGTGCAAATTTTATAATCAATATTATTAATATGACTTATACAAATTTCATAATTTTGGAAACTTATTTTTATGCTTTTTTTATTTAAAAAATGTTTTAATTATTATTTATTTCAAAGGTGTTAATTTAGTGTTAAAACAAATGTCTTTATTATTTATATGTGTATATGTAATATTATTTTTATTATAAATAGAATTTCTTAATATATGCTATAAATATGTAATTTTCCGATCAATTGAAGATAAATTCAAGTTAATTATTTTTTTATAATAATATAATCTTAAATTTAAAAGTGATATAAATTTGAAAATGCAATCTTATTGTTTATCCTCACATTATTTCATCGTTCAATAATTTTTTTTTTGAAAAAATTCTTAATATATAAGTCATATAATCTTCAAAAACAATTTTATGAAATCATAAAATTTCTATTTGTTAAAAAAAGTATGTCAGATTTTTTCTTTAATAATTAGTTACCAATATAATTATAAAGAATGAAATCGAAATTTTTAAGATAATTTATTCATTTAATCAATCTCGAATTTAAAACATTACATATATAAAATGCACAAAATGTTTTTTCAATTTATATTTATAAAAATGTAATATATATGTAATTAATGTTTTGTAATAAAAAAAACATGTCTTATATAAAAGATTTTTTTCTTATTAACATTTTTTTTTAGTATTATAAAATATTATTATAGTAATAAGATTTAATATTTAAATAAAAATATTTATTTTAGTACTGACAACATTTTTTCTATACGAGTATATTTTTGATATATTTTCGTATAATCGATATTTTAGTAATCGTCAAAATTTATGAAATATTCAACAACATATTTTAATAAATTTAGAAACTACCTACACAGAAAGGTAAAACCATCCTGTATTATTTTTTTGACTGTTGTTTATAAATATGGAGATACTCCTCCCTCATTGTTGAGCGTGCGATAGGTTCTTGCACACGAATTTGTTGGGCAGACACCTTTGCCGATGGTCCGATACCAAATTAATATTTTATATTTATTGCTAACAATCCATTATCCATAGCCAGATGCGCCACCGAACAAACCGAAAAAAAAACCCTTTTTTATGTCGCTTTGCGAATGGAAAATTAGATTATGTTTATACAAAATACACTATTGAAAAAAAAATCTAATTACATATATGCATCAAATAATTAGAAAATTTTATATATGAATGCATTATTATTTAAAAATTGTGTAATTTATATTATAATAAATTAGAAGTGTAAATGATTTATTATGTATATAATGAATAAATGAAAATATTTTATAAAATTCGTCAATTAATTAATTATTTTATAATTTATTTAAATATTAACTACCTTATTTATCTCTATATAAATTTAACCTAGTATATATAAATACATTTATTCATAAAATATTGAATAATATGCATGATCGGTTCGATTATATATTGAGCTTCCGTCGACGACTTTCCGCACTATAAAGCATAATTGAGATCGCTTTTTAACGTTTGGTGGGGAGGGGGGAGGGTGAAGTGCAATTATTGCACATTGTTTGGACTATGTGTGTGCCCTTTTTTAAATTTATTTTTCAAACCGCACACACATATTAATTTCCTTTTTTTTAATACGAACCGTACTAAGGGGGTGCGGTCGACACAGTCCGATGACAATTTAGATAATCCGAAACTATTTACGCGTTAATTAAACCTCAACTGCCCGCAAAGCGAATATAATTATTATGGTTTGAATTCGCAGGGCAACGGAAAAACCGATAAATATGTGCGGTTTTAGAAATTAATTAAATGCACTTTCGGTCGAAAGCGTTATTATTATATATTAAATTATAAAAGTAAATTAAATTTATATTAAAAGAAATTTTAATAATAATAAAAATTATCGATATTTAACATGTTATTATATTTGATTTTTTTTATGATCATATATTATACTATTTATTCATTTTCATTTTTAATCTTTATATATTTTAAAAATAAGATTGGAATTATATTAATTTTATTTATTGTTAAACATTTTTTTTTGTAAATTGTTTTTTATTGTCAATTCCAAGAAGAAATTAAGTTAAAAATGTGATGTATTTTTTTTCCAATTATATTAGTTTTAACAATTTTTCCTTATGGAAGTCTGTATATCTAGAAATATATTACTATGAATCATTGTCAATTTTAGGGGAAAAAAGTGACTTAAATAAGGATATTAATAATCGCAGTTATACCACGCTAAGAACAAGGTTAAAACATTATTTTTATGCACCGTTTCAGATTAATCGTGCCGAAATCGATTCATAACGATAATGTGTTTAAAGTATTTGTATCCATCGGCTTTCTAATATATATATATATATAACATGAGAAACATTTGTATATTTTGGCGAACGCGTGCTCGACTATGGGAACGCACAGTCCGCTCGAAATTAAATGTAAAATTATCAATTTGTTCCCATCGCATAAAAATATATGAGCGTGTCTCGAATGCGAGAGGATAATTTTGTCGGTATGTTTCTTTGGTTAACACCTTTCGTATTCAATGGTTCACCTTCTCAGTCTTCTGCTCTTCGTCTCGAACCGTCTCGTTGTTCTCTTCGTTTTCTTCTTCATCGTCGTCATCATCGGCGTCGTTTCCTTCTTTTACACTCATATACCAGGTGTTTGTGAAGAGGGGCCTGCGGGCGTACAGGGTCACAGACCAGACGTGGACACCTCTGATATATCTAATTGACCTTCCCGTCAGGACCGAATTCGTATTTTTATAAAATATATTAACGATTATCTATTGAAACGGATCGGACGTTGTGTTTCTTTGATTTTTACGAAACAGAGGTTTTCAAGTTTTATGTAAATTAAAAATATTTTATATATATTAATAAATGTCGTATGGTATTATAAATTTTATAAAACAAATAAAAAACATTTTTAAGTCAATGTTTATCTTTCTAAATTATTATTATCTGCTGCAAAAAAATATTCCATCTTCACTTGTTTTGTTGGTTGTTTTCATTTCGAATTGTACAAATCAAGTGTAGAGTAACTATTGTAACTTTGTTTGACCTATTTTTCTTTTCATCAGAATAGTCTTTCTTAATCTATTATTTATATTCTTACGTCTCCAAATTTTTTATATATTTATTCAGATTTATTATTTTTCAGAACTTATTATTTTTCAGAAAATAATTAATTCTTTTCTAGACAGACATACCACATTAATAATTATATCAGCAAATTTTAATTACAACCTTCTAAAATCAAAAACAATCATTAAAAATAAACAAAATTTAGTTCTTTCACTATTTTTTAGCACGAAGTAAATATATTTAGTTGGGCGTATGATCACTTTTCAAACGCCGCCCAATTCGATACTTCTCGAATAATCTCAACCTCTGGATCTCTTATTGTTTTTGAATTAATCTTCATAAGGTTACATTTGGCCCATCCCAATCATGAACCTCTTCAATACTTGCACGCATTAAACGTTCGCACTGAAGAAATCGCTAAAGTTTCTTGGCATATAAGGGCAAAGTTTCGAACGAAAGAGAAAAAAAAAACAAACATTAATTGATAATCTTCGATAATGTACTTTTAATTTATTCGCAAGTGTGAATTAAACGATTCAAAACCGTATTCGTGTATTAAGAGAAATAAAATATATATATATATAAATATATATAAGAAAATTAACAATAAAATGCATAACTCGAACCGACGAGATTGGTATCTAAAGGACCACTAAAAATCGTGCCGTCTGAAATGTTATTGAAAACGTGAGCCGATTTATCGTTGATACGTTGTTGTTGCTATAATTGTTATTAACAATGGTCTACGAAGGGGGGGTTGTGGGGTGGAGGGTGGGCGGGGATCAGCACTTAAATGATATTAAATAACAAAATTAACGAGACCGCGTGTGAATTATGGCCACGATTGCCATAAAGCATGCGTTTTAATATGCCATGAGAGATATATGCATTCCCATTGATGATATATGTATAGCATGTGTATGTAATTAATTCGTAATCATAATATATTTTAAAATATTTATTTTATTTTCCAATAACATATGAATATTTTAACAACTCTTATCTCGTAACATTTAAAAATCTTTTTAGTTCGAATTTTTTTTTTCTAAACCACACACTCATTCTTTATATTTTGTTGATTTATTTTTAACAATATATATTGAATAAAACTTTAGAAAAAATAATAAATTAAAAAAAACACTTAAATATTAATTTAATTTAAAAATATTGATTCATATTTTATAGTAACATTCTGCTTATATTTTAATATTATTGAGAGAATCCATCGCATGTGCTAAATCATTGTGCAGTTAATTAGACATTAACAACTGTTAAAGTAAAATTTAAAATAATTATATTGACTTGTATTTCAATTAGCAAAATCATACACCACGAATATCAGACGAAACTTTTTTAAAATAAATAAGCATTCTTAGGTGCTCGTCGAAAGATCTCTTGATATACTATGATTATCGTGTTGGAAGCAAATTCTTCGAGTGCTTTGAAGAAAACAATGCCGTTCATCAAGTTGTCAATTAACAACCGTTCGCCAATTCACTTTAACGTAACGTGTAAATAACTATCGTTTATATATATATATATATATATATATATATATATATATATATATATATATATATATATATATACAATTTAAACATAATTAAAAGACAAAATTTGATAATAAATTAACGTTATATTTTTTTCAAATTATTTATAAAATATTATCATCTAGAATACTTTATTGAACAGCGATGTGATATTATTAAAAAATTATAATTTTCGACGATTTTTTTTATTTTTCACACTCGTGCGTGCACACATCGTAGTATAGTATATTTTTTTTCAACAGTATCAATTCTGGGGCCACGAAGCAAGGCTCTTTATTAATTTATGGCTCATGATTGCTTATTAATTAATTCCCGCGGCGGGCCAACGAGCGTGACGTCATTTCCGAGATAGTATCATCACGCCCGCCGACGGCCAAAAAATGCCGACAGTGATTCATTGCTAAGATTCTGACATATATTAAATTATTATATGCGTATAACTATAGAACATCCCGAAATATATGCACACTCTGATATTGTCTGTGAGATTTTTTCCGTACAAATCTGCTGTGCGCTATATGATATTTAAGAATAATTTGGAAATATTGATGTATAATTTTATCTTTGAAAGTATTAGTAAAATCTTGAATTAATTTCTTACTTATATACAATAATCCGCGATAAGTGAAATTCAGCAAAGCGGGAATTCTATTTGTATTTTTATTTTTAATCATTATATTTGTACTTATAGATTAATTTAATTCTTTATGAACCCTCCCCCATATCATTATATACTATATAACTCTTTTCCATTTCTTTAAAAACTCTTTCCGTTTTTGTTTCTTATTGTGCCCGTTTGTTTTAAAATACTTCTTAAATGTTATTATTTCTTTTATCAACTATTAAATCTAGATATTTAATTTTATAAATTTGATACGGATACTCACCAAAAACAATCTGTAAAATAGAAAAAATATCGCAATAAATATTTTGTATCAATATTTTTTGAAAACTCGCGAAACAGCGAATCCGCGATAAACGAACCTCAAAGTAACAAGCGATTAAATATATATATAATTTTATAGATATTTACGTGTTTTGAAAAACGTGCATACGTTTTATTTCTTTTTTTTTATCGTCAGATAGCGCTTATAATTACATATAAGCACATATTATCGAAGCGCGTTATAATTTAATGCGTTTCACAGACATTATCATCAATTGTCTCGGATGCGATTCTATTAGAATAGGATCGAAATATACATATATATATCGATCGCATTCGCACGTTCGAAGGCTTACACATTTGTAATTAATGGTCGCCAATTAATGAACATCAATTGACTTCTTAATTGGTTGAGATATGTTCGACAGTTAGCGGGATGTTTGACGAAATTGATTCAATTTAGAAATGACTTATTAAACTGCGGGCTTTATTTATTTCTTTTTGAACATAAATGACTAATTTTTATTGAAATTCATTTATATTATATTATATATTTATTGTTGTATTGATGTCAAAAAAAAATGCCTATAAATGTGTTTTATACATAAATATAAATATTAAATTTAATTCTAGATAGTGAAAATAATATAATGCGAATAGAACTGAGGACAAAATTATGGCACACGGTGACATATTATCCGACTAATTCTTTGAAACATGTCATAGAGGTATTATTATAAATTTCTTGATATAAAAATGAGTTTTTATTATAGACCCATATTTTATATAATGACAAGTTTTGAAAGAGTTTAATGAAGGCTGTTTTAAAAAAAAAAAAAAATGTCAATCGTTTTACTATAATATTTTCAAAGTGATAAATTAAATGTATAATATTTTTTTCATATATATCTGACTATTAAATGTATATATATCATTATATTGAAACGTGTGGGTAGAAACAATATATATCTATAACGCGTCATTTTATGGGTTAACACATGTCATGTTTTATACAATATTAACAAAACAGGTATGCCTGTTTCTAATTTGCTATTTCCTCCACATATTCGATACAAATTGGACAGATACACGCTCAACTTTATAACGGATCATCGTTTATTCGTACAATATAAATTATTAATATAATAAATATATATATAAAATAATCCGTTTTCGCGCGTCGAACTTTAAACGCGTAATGTCCTTAATATCGCACGGCGCCCCCACCCGATATAAACATGTCGTCACATTATGCAAATTGCCGTAATAAGTAATGAAAATACGGCATGCAATCGTAAATCGTGTTACGAAGTGAGCCTGCGAAGAACGATTTCGGATCATAGCACGTAATGTGTTATTATTATATTTATAACGATCGAGTGTTCGAAAATTAGTTATTTTTTATATTTAATTTTTTTTTTCAACGGACGCATTTAATTCTTTTGTCCGTGTTTCTCTTTATTGTTGTTGCTGTTATATTATTATGTACTACTTCAAAAGTGATCACGAACGAAGAAAACTCAATTAGGACAGAAAAGCAAAAGGGCGGTTATTTTGTCATAATTGATTTAGGGACTCGCGTCTGTGTGCCAGTTTTTTTTTTTTTTGTTTATACATCATTTTCGAACCTTTTATTACACGCATATACCGAAGAAAAACACCATAAAAAGTTCGAACGACCGTTTCTTATATTGAAATATCTCGGTAATATTTTAATAAATTAATTACGAGGTGAATTCGTAACGCTTTTTATTATATGCGCTATGTCGTAATTAATAGAACTATTCGGGATACCGAATTCTGCTCGTTTTTAATTATATATCTTATTTTTTTTTCATTTCATTTCTTAGAACGTTTCTCTATATATTTTTTTTTCGAGATCGAAAACTGGTCTCTAATCATATTAACACGATAATCGTTCCGATAGATTAATTACTTATTTAACAGCATTTTTGTCACGCTAATCTCGTTTAAATCAGTTATTAGAAATATTCGATTATAGTATAATTTTATTTTTAATTAATAGTCTTAGTATGACTTAATTTTTCTTATATATAATATATTAATAAATATAGAATTTTGCAACGGTATCATTGTCTAGTGCACACGCATGTTAAAATTTATTTATAATATCCATTTTTACGCACACACGTAAGTTATTTTTTTTTTATAATATAATATTGTTAACCCAAAGCATAATGAAATATAACATATTATTACGTGAGAAATAATAATAACGTTAAGTAAAACGGGCATAACAGAAATTCGGTTCAGGTAAAAACAAATTTTGGGTTGAGGCCTACTTAATTGGTTACCGCATAAAAAATAAGTATTGTATTATATTATATCGTGTGTGGATATACTTTTTTTTTCAGAAATAAGATCTCAAAATTGAATTAATTTTATTTTATGACTAATTTTCCTCTGATTTAATGCCGACTTTATTATTATTATTTAATTTATTTTTAGCGTTTTGTTCGTTTGTTTATTAAACACCTTTATGTGTTATGAAAAGATAATTTTATATCAAACTGAAATCATAGTATATATTTAATATGTATATTTTTTAATCATTATAATAGGATTCTTTTAAGCATATTTTTATATAAATATTTTCAATGTTTTTATATGATTAGAATGTGCAGTAATTTTTTATCGTTAATTTTAATTTTGAGTTCACATTGTAACCTAATCAGTCCCAAAAATTGAAAACGATGTTTTAAAATACATTTATAGTTAAATATTTTTATATGAGTACTATACCATATATGATAATTGAAACGTCCTAAGCTCACAAATCATGCAGTTTCTCACAATAAATTATCGATAAAGGGCCTCGTCGTGTACAAAAGAATATGTATATATATGTATAATATTTGATGTACAATGGTTATTTTTCGTGTCCCTTTTTTTATTATTGTTAAAGGAATATGCGTATTGTTTTCAAAACACCATCTAGTTCTACTCTCACAGCCCGGGGCTTTCGAGAGGTGTAAATTACTTTGATGTATTATTTTTTCCACGCTGGTTAATTGTCGAGCATCAATTAATTTAAGTCCATCTTCATTTCGTGTCTTCGTTCTTTTTTAACGTTTCATACATTTTTTACGTTGTTTTTTTTTTTTCAGGAAAAAAGTATTCATTCATCAAATTAAGACGGTTCATCGTTGTCTCTGCGGTATAATTAAAAATATTTCGTGTAATAACACGTTTGACTTAAAACGCACAGCGTTTAATAATTGCCGTTTATATGAATTATTATTAACCCATTTAATTATTATACAACCGTATTGTAAGAAAAAAAATAGTAATATTTTAAAATGCTAAACGAAACATAGATATTAACGCTAAGAGCACTAGCTTATAATTAATATCAATTCACGTTGATAAATTAATTTAGAATTATTTAGATTGATTATTTGAAAAATTCACGCCTTTATTGTTATGTGGAAAATTGCTATAAAATAAGCTCAATAAAATATTTTATTACGAATAAAATCTGAAGAGATTAACAATTATTATGATATAATGTTTTATTTTTCATACAGAAATCAAAATATAATTGTTAATTTATATATTTTTTTTTATAAAACTTTGTTCATGTTTTTATATTTTTAACTTATTATGTCTATTTTTAAAAATAATTAAAAATTATTCATTTAAATGTTATCAAATATTTGATTTTAAGTATTATAATGTTTATAAAAATAGAGTAGTATTCAAAATATTTGTATAAAATAAATAAAGCTTAAAAGTTATTGATAAATTATTGAGTAATTTTAATTTACGCAAACTTTAATCTTATATTTATTGTTATTTTTCTATTTTCTATATATTTCTATGTATAAATACTAATACATTTATTTTTTATTTTTAGAAAAGTAAAAAAAAACATATTATTTTTAATGTAAATTATATCATTATAGGCGCACTCACACAAAAGCACATGCACGTGCCTATTTTGTAGTAACAGATAGTAATTATAGGAAACATAGATGAATGCAGTGGAAAATTGAAATTTTAAAGCACGCCAACTAAGAGTTACTCGGACAGGTAATTACCCATTATATACAGGCGTTCGCGAAATGTAAACCACATAAAAAAAAATTCAACGATACCGACCGAAAGAAAAACGAAGTAAACGCAAACGTTTCATTTTTCCGAAATGAAATCAAATTATATCACTTTTTTTTTAATGTTTCGAATGCGCCTCTCGAATATATCAATTTAAATATCGTTACGGGATAATGAAGACATTTCACTTATTGCGTGAACCGCATTTTTATCTTGTTAGAAAATCATTATTCGCGTGATTGTTAGACGTTGTTGCACGAAAGAAGGTGGCAGTGTATCATTTGAACCGTCTTATAATAAATAATATAGTGAAAAAAAAAATAAAACATCTAAAGAAGAACACGTATGACAAATTACCGGTCTTTCTGAAACAAATTACGATGAGTTCCCGTAAGTAGTTTCGTTTTAAAAGACATGTCAACACGAGGTGTCGACATGTCCGTTTTCTTTTTATTTTATTTTTTTCGTATTGGTCGTTAAATATATATATATATATATATATATATATATATATATATATATATATATATATATATATATATCATAAGTTGTATCGTACACGTCGTGTTAAATATGAATTTGTGTCTGTGCATGTGTGCGTGTATTTTTTTGTTTTCATTAAATATGTACCAAGTATTTTTAACCCTTTATAGTTTCGTGCTTCGTCAAATGCATGAAGCATTTATAGTCGTAAAACGTTCACCTATCAAAATATGACAGTGGGGCAATTGTTTCTATTTTGTATTATACTTGTAGTGCAACTATAACACGTTCGTGTCCGTTGAATATTTCAATTTAATATTTCTTTTTCATTAGACGATAATTGAAGATTTTAATATTAAGGATTTTTAAGTTATTTTGATTAAAAAAAAAATTCTAGTAATATTTTATCATTATAATAATAACGATTGATCTTTTTATTATAAATATAATATATAAAATTTAAATCTTCCAGTGTAATGATTTTTATTCTATTTCTATATGACAATATACTTATTTAACTCTCATTATTTAAGTATATTTTGATATACCTATTTTTAATTTTTTTATTTAGTTTTTATGAACATAAATTTTATTATAGCAGATATTATAATAAAATTTTAGATTTTAATCGCATATTTTTATATCGTAATTGAGTTATAAAATAATCTATGAATATTTGTAATAATTTATAAATCAGTATACTGATATCAAATGTACATTACAAAAACTAATTTTTAATATTTATATTAATAAAATTTATTTTTTACGTATATGAAAATCTTACGATTTTCAAATCACGTATCATTATGAAAAAAAAAATATATATATATATATATATACGTATAATCGATAAATTATTTTATAACAATTAATAACGGATGATCACAATAATAATAATATAAAAAAATAAAAATAAAAAATAAAATAAAATATTGAAAGCACGAAGCACGATCGGTCGACGCAGAGTTATCGAGTGTAGAGTATAGCCGGAGCGTTTGGCTGCAGCCGGCAGAAATAATTTAGATGTTTTGTAATTTAGTGTAATTTAGCTGTCAGGTCGAGTTATTAAGACATCACGCGCGGTGTTGCCACATTAGAGTCGGACTCTAGCTGTTTCGACGACTGTACACCGATCATACGTACGATCCTAATGAAAGCGCCAGAAGTAGATTTTTATATTATTTTTTTTTACCCGTGTACACTTTTATACTTTTTTTTATTTATTTATAGTTCAGTGTGAATAATCGTTAATTATATATATATTAAATTGATATTTTTATTTTATTTATAATTTTCAATTTATGAAATAGGAACTTTTTTCAGTTTACTATATATCGAATATTTTCGTTCTATATCTATGATTACAATTTATAATTCTTATAAATTTTACAATGTACAATTCATACTAACATAATCATAAGGTAAATTAAATTTAATATGTTTAGAAGTGACACAATTTATAATCTATACAATTGTCACCGATCAATAATTTTAAATAAAAAATATTTGATTTATACAAAAAAAATGTATAATAATTAATAAAAATGTAAATTATCATATCTATCATTAATATTTTCATTGTTTCAAATCGATTTAATTTTATAAGATTTTAACCAATTTTTATAGTATCAACTATAAATATTTTATAAAATTTAAACTACTTTATTTTCATACCTTATTTATAATTTGTTTGTTTTATTTTTTTTATTATGTAATAGAATATTGATTTTTCTCAAACTTTAGATAATCATAGTTTTCTTCATCGTCAATAGTGATTATTCACGATCGATCACCATATGTTTTTTGGCATAGTTTGATCAAGTTTTTTTTTATCTATAAAAAGTTAAATATAATATTTAGACAAAATTTAAAGTTCATCGTAATCGGTAATGATTTTTAAATTAGATATTTTTTTGTTTTTGTTTCGATCGGAAAGATAAAAATGGTTTGCAAAAGATGATCGTTTATTCAAAGTGTAAAACGAGTGCCAGTTTAGCAGATTGCACGTTAAATTTGCACACTTTGTATGAACCGGTTTTGTGCGCGAAAGTGTAAAAGTTGCAGCCACCGCCAGTAATAATAATGCAAAATGCGTAAATGGTAATTATTTCACTTAACCTTTCCGTGACTGAATGTGAAATATACGTATGCGAAAAAACAAATCGTTACTAGAAATTTATTTATGAGATATGTAAATTATTATATTTTTTTTTCAATTTCAAGACATAAGACATGTAGTTATTAGTCATCTTGTAGATAGAATTTTCTATGTTAAAATATTGATATTCAATTTTATTGCCTGGGAAAAAATTGTATAAAATAAGATACACACGCACACACATTGTATAAAGGCCATTAATATATCTGAACTCAAGTTGAAATATTTGATCGATAAATTGATTCGATATTCTCTCAAATTGATTTATAGATAAATCACGTCGTGTCAAAACAACGCTTCTAAAATTTCGTCGCTTTGGGCGACCGGTTTGAAGCCGTACATGAAAACAAAAAGAAAAAATAATACATACACACACATATATAATATGATAGATACCATGCAAAATTACAGGTTATCCGAGTGTATCGTACACATTCTTTTGAACTTGATAAAGGCCGACAAGATATTTATTGATAATTTTTATAACTAAATTAATTCGCTCGAGTCTTTTATATTCAGTTTAAATCGTACTCGGACTCGTATATATATATATATATATATATATATATATGTATAGCATATATATACTTGTGCGTTCGATATACAGGGGGTAAAAGGAAAAAACGGCATTTAAATTGACGTTGATACATTTTGTTTTCTCTCTCGTCGGTCGTTTATATTCATGAGTGAGGACCGTAACCACTTTTGAAAGTAATGCTTTGATGCAGCCGTAATACGGTGGTTTTTCCCATTGTCTTTCATCCTTTTATTAAAGCGCTCGCACTGTATGCCACTTATAACATGCTGAATTTAGCTCGAACGATTTCACGCCTTTCGAACATTTAAGTACGTCTACTTTAACTAATTTTATATAGCGGGAACGATTATACGACTGGACAAATCATAATGTTGGTAATAAATTCTGGTGCGCACAGGGCGAAGCTTTCGAATTATACGGTAATGATTTCTTGTTTTTAAATTAAATTCTAACATTTTAAAATATCGATGCGATTGAAGTGTTGTTGTTGAGCCTATTTAATCGCATTTTATTTCTTTTTTTATTGTTAAAAAAATAGTTGTGATAACGTTTAAAGGAAGCAGATAATTAAGTGGTGCAACGTCAAGTGAATATGTTGGATGAGATAATATTCGATTATTTTATTTAAATTTATATTTTTTTTTAAATTTGAAATTAAGATGTATTCGTTAAAGAATTTCAAAAATAAAATTGAGTATGTATATTAGTCTTAAAAAAATATGAGAACAATACTTAGATATATATTAAATAAAATATTTGAAATTAAAAATATACTTATATATTTTGTGTTATATAAATGACATCGTTGGTTTTATTGTATTTTTTTTATAAATAGAAATTAGATAAATTTAAATGTAAAACACGATACAATTTTTTGATTTCAAATATATACCATATCAATTGCAAATTATATCATAATTTTTTATAAACACTTTAAAAACGACTCATGCAATATAAAAAAAAAATAAAATAAAATAAGTCATTGTTACCCTATTTATACGCAATATTTTGTACGCATTCGTTAATGATATTAACCACTAAATTATATCGAAATAACATATAATTTAACTCATATGAAAAGAGGCGATATTAAAATTAAACGTGCATTTGTCACAGAAAAGGCAATGTCATAATTTACGCATACATACATAATTCACAACGCCTTCCAACCTCATTATATTCACAACCCTAATCGAAACGTAAAATCGTACAAACTGTCGTTCAACAAAGGGTTAGTGTACTTAAAAAAAAAAAACTTTATTCAGTCGCATACAATCGTATGACATTTTTTTTTTTTTTTTTTGGTAGTTATTCCAAATTTTTATTATTACCGTATTTTCCATATTTAGTTCACGTGCCAACAGGCAGTTTCGGACATTATTTAAAATTGAAAATGTCTTTATCGAAGTGTTGCAGAATCTATTACTGCTTTTAGGGTTAGGGACTAACTACAGACCCTCGTTCACGATATATATTACGCTTTTATATACTCATATATATTTATTTATGTATGTATATATATATATATATATATATATATATATATATATATATAAATATATATATAGTGGTCGACTTACGTGTCGTGCAACATGATTCTTGACCCGTTGGCGTTCATTATAGTCCACGATTTCAACCCAAGTTGCCGTTGATTATGTACTAACCACCCTCGGACACGACACAAAATTCGACGTTTGCATATTATTATTTTTCATTACATTTTCATTAAGTGCACTTATCGTGTGCTAACTCGATTGTATATGAACGATGATGATGATGATGTTCGGAAATGTGTAAAATTATCATCATATTCTTAAAGTTTAATATCGAATACAAAACTATTTTAAAAATATCAACGAATTTCATAATTTGAACTTTGTTATAAATTAACTGAAATAAATTATTTGTTTATTATTATACAAAAAAACATTGATAATTCGACTCTATATAGAATCAATTTGCTACCAAAATATATAAAATTTATAGTGTTGTTAATTTTTGTATTAAATATAATATTTTTATACGTAACAAAAAGTAATTTATTATCTAAATATAATATAAATCACTTCGTAACAAAATTTATGTTGATGTTAAAAAAACATCAATTAACACTTTATCGATGTTCAATAGAATTTAAACCCAGTAAAAAAAGCAATAAAGATATAAATTAAAAAAAAATGGTAAATACACCTGAATTGAATGTCAAATATGATGTTCTTTTTAAGCTTCGAGAAAATGAGCCGCAAAAGACATTAAAAATATTACATTATAATATCGTGTAAGTATGAAAGAATAATTTTAAATACGCAATAAACGCTTCACTCATACACTTGTATATGTTGACTATACAATGTATTTTATGTTAAAGAAAAATAAATTATGCATATTTTGTAACCTGCTCAGTATTCCAAATTTATTTTTATTAAAAAAGAAGAAATAAATGCTATTTTAAGTATGTAAAATGTACGAGCATTTTTGTACTGACATTAAGATATTAAAAAAATTTCATATCATTACCTTTCGTTTCATGAAAATAAGAAAACTTTTCCCTAATCGTAACGAAATTATTTCATATCGACACTTATATATATACACATATGTTTATTATATACTATATATATATATATATATATATATATATATATATATATATATATATTTAATATAAAATACGAACCGTGTATACATAATTTTACACGAAACTTTGCGTAAAAGCCTTTGCAATCGTACGTATATAATTTAATAAGTACGCGCGACAACATAATACAAAAACTTGCCGTATTATTTCCATTGTAATATTTTTCACCGCCTTTGTGCCTTTTTCGGGGACCTCTCGCCATATTTCATGTTAATACGATATTATTTGGCCCCAGGAAATAATGGAGTCATTTCGCTTGTAAATAAGCCGAAATAACCGCCGAACGGGAAAGAGCAAACGGGCAAAAGAGGGGGGGGGGTGCTTTCTACATATATGTACACTCTTCTATTCTCCTCTTCGACCCCCCCATTTCCACTTTATATACGTATATAAAACGAACGATCTTCATGTAGAAAGGGGGGGGGAGAGGGATGACGACGAGGGGTATGGATGGAAAACAATTTATTCAAATTTTCCTACATGAACAACGGTGGCAATTTGAACCCCCCCCCATCCCGTCTTTACCCCATTCGCTTCAGTCTCTCGTACCCCCGTTTCTCCCGCGATTTTACCGATTTTTATTTTATTTAACCTTTTACGTGCTGGAAATTGTACGGCAATTTAGTTCGGTTTTAGTACGTGTATGTATGTTGAATATTTTATCGGGGCTCGTGTTAAAATTTGACCGATAACTTAATCGAATTACTGTTATTTTTACATGTGCAAAAAATGTACGTTTTTTTTTCGTTTCGGCAATATTATTTTGAATTACACTAGGTAACAGTCAATTCGCATAATTATCTAAGTAAAAAATTCATTAGATCTAATTGAAACTGTTTCATATAATTGACACTTATATTGGCTTTATAGCTATATTCGCTTATCTATAACACATTATATCTGAATAAATCACAAATGATATTTTCAATTATATATTATATAGTTAATACCATAAATAAAAATATTATTAGTCTGGTGAGAATATCAACATTATAACTCGAAATGAAAATTTATAAATCAGCTTTATAAATTTTTAAAGAAAGGTTTTTATTGAATTCAACAGCATTTTAGTATAGAATATTAATGTAAATTGTCAATAACATATAGATATTTAGTAATTTTCATTGGCCGAGGGAGAGTCTCGTTTGGGTCGCAATTAAGCGTTTATTTGAGGGCGACGAAGCGCCCCGGGCTGTAATATCGGTGATGACGACGACAATGATGATGATGATAATGATGATGACCAAGAAGAAGGCGATTCCATGGTCGAGCGTCCGTTCATTCGAGGAGCTCGTAGCCGGTAAAGCATTTTTGTCGGACGCATCAATCATACGATAATGATTGTGTCGTTCGGTTAAAAAAATAAACTTACATATGTAAGTTTTCACGTGGCCTACATTTTATTACAATATCTATGATCGGTGGTTGCTTTTATCGAAATAGTTTAGTTTTATTTGTGAACGCGTTTCTATCGTTTTGTACAAATAAATTCGAGCTTTGCTTATCTATTTGTCGTATCGATTGTTTTGGTGCAATTTAGACATGTTTTTGTAAATATTTCGATTATTTTATAAAATAAAATATTAATCTGATATATTATAATATATTTTTAACATCAATAATTATTTTTATTCTTATGTATTTAGAGTTATAACTTAAGAATAAATATAATTAAATTGGTTATAGAAAATCTTTGGAGGAATTCAAACATTTTATTTTAATTTAAATTACAGTTAAACCGTTAGATAATAAATATATTATATATAGTGAGTAGGTGTTGCGGTAATCTTAAAATAAAAGCAGACAATTATAGTAACAATGGCACGATTCAAAGGACCACGAACAAATTAACCTATCATTAATCATTCACGAAAGTTACATTTGTGTCAATTGGCGTTATACTCACTGAGGGATTAATACAAATAATACTTATTGTGATTTTGACACGCACAATAAACATATATATATAAACATACAAATGTATATATATACATCGTCAAAATTAATAATAAACATGCGTCAATTTTGAAACAATGTTGCACGAAAACTGTATACTTCATGTAAGAATATCATTACGGTATATAAAATTCATACAAGTTTATAAAGTTCCATATTTCAGCAGCTTTCTTATTTTAATTTATATATATATATATATATATATATATATATATATATATTGATATATTTTTAAGGGTAAAATTATATATTTTTTATTTTATTTAAAAAAAATATTTACACTCAATGAATTATTATATCATTACTTTTTTTTATCAATTCTTAAGTAACTTTAAATAAATCACTTTTTATATTGAACAAAAATCGTTGTTTGTATATTTAATATATTATATAAAATCACACAATGGTTTATTTAATTTTCCCTCTAAACGTCATTTTGAAAACGATAAAATTCGGTATTGTGCATTTAGAACTTAAAATGGCAAACATTTGCGCGCTTAGGTTCCCTCATCAATCCGTTGCTGATGAGCATTTTCAGCCCATCAAGTTAGCCCTTCGTGTAAGTCGGTAGCTTTGTAAAATCAATCAAGATAAGAAAAATTCCAAGTTGGCAAAAGGGGGAACTGAACGCGTTCCACCTTATCCCTTCGTTTTTCCAACCGTTGCCCTTTTTTTTTCTCCCCCTGTCGACGATGTAATTTAATTTTAATTATTTTAATTTTAAAAATTACTCGAATCGCTTTATATACCGTGCTTTTCGCGTAGGAAAAAGTAACATCGACTAGGGTGTGGGGGAGGAATAAAAGCAACAATTCAATTTATTTGCGTCCCGTACGCAACATACAATGAAAAAGGCGTTTTCGTGCGTCGGAAAAGCGTTTCTCGTAACGACGACAATTCGACGAAAATAAAAATAAAAACGATATAAATCACACGAATTAAAATCGAATTTGTTTCACATAATTCAAATGGACGTATTTTTCAAAATATTATTAGAATATTAGGAAAGTTCTACGATTTTCAATGCTCGACACGTTTCCTTTAGGTTCTTCAGGGCTGCGGAATCTGGAGAGCTTTCTTTATTATTTAATACAATTTAAGCATGATTTTTTTAATATCATATTTAAAAATTATATCACTCTTATTTATAATAGGAATTATGCATATTTGAATAATTTGTTAAATATATGTCATAAAAAATCAGTTAAATGTTATTGCAATATATATACAATAAATATTTTTAATTGAATAATGTATTAATATTCATATTTTTTAATTTAAATTAAATTTATTATAATAAAGTTGATTCTTCCATATAAAATATGGAGAAGGTACTATAATTCGTCAGCGAAAGATCTTAACGTGAACGGACTATGTTCGCCCCTTTTGTGTGAAGTTTGACATTATTATTAGGGACAGTTAATTATATATTTGTTACGCGTTCAAAATAACATTTCAACTTAGTTTTGTGATATAACGGTTAGATAAAGTCGTATTAACGAACGTTGTGAAGTCAAATAAAATTTATATTAATCGAATTTTATTCATATGACTTCTTTGACTTTGTTCTTGTTTATATTTTATGTGTTTATATAGAAAATTACGGTAAATATTCTGATATGTATTTTATGATACTTTTATTATAAAATTATATTTTTAATAATGAATCATATTAAAAGCTTTATTTGAATATAATTTTCATTTAATAGTTTTTATGATATTTCTGAAAAATATCTATATATTTTGTGATTTTTTTTTAATTTGTAAAATATTTTCTTTTAAATAAGTTAAAAATATTATACGAATTTAAAATGATTCTAAGTAAAATAAAATATATTTTTTCTGCGAATATAATCCAGAAATTTCTATTAATATTTAATTATTTTTTTATATTTAATATCGTATCGTAAATTTTTATGTAATATTATTTTTCTTAATTTTTATAATTATATTGTCGATATTTATAAATTGTTCCGTTAATAAAAGTCTCCTCTTTATTAATTTCAACACTTTCAAATTTCAATATCGATCAAAATTTATAATCACAAAGTAAATATTTTTGCTAAATATAAAATGATTATTTTTAGTCATATTGTGAACCTCTTATATTATATGTCATATAATATTATATTATCAAATACGACATATTTTATAATATTATTACTTCTTGAAAGAGTTTCGCGTATATTTATATCGAATTAAATTATAGTTTTTATCAAATATTAAATACTTATTCAATATATATATATATATATATATATATATATATATATATATATATATATATATATATATATATATATATATGTTTATTTACGTAATCATATGAATGTTTAGATGTTAGTACACGTTTCTTAGGTAATTGTGTGAAAATCGAAGGCATGTAGGCGTACTTTTTTCACACGCCACGGATTTCAGGAATGATTAAGTGGCTTTTTGCCAGTGGCTGGTGTGACATTAGTTGCCGCTAATGTCTTTCAGCGGCCCTTTTGTTAGGCACTATCACGCGACGATACTCCTTCTCTACACTTCTTTATCCCTTCTACCCCAACTTATTTATACCTATTCGTATTTTTTTTTTCATTTTTTATATATTTTTAAAAAGTTTTCATTTCGTTTTGTTCTATTGTAAAAATATCAAATGTAAAAGAATAAAATGAATATTTTTTTTTTAACAAATTTTTCATAATAAATATACTAATAATTGTTTCACTGAATGACCATTTAAAAGGTTGTAAAAAATATATTATTTATAAAAATCAACTCTGTAAGAATGCTAAAGAATTTTATACGGCATAAATAATTGAGATTATAACCAAAAGATTAATGATAATTTATATGAATATAATTATAAAAAAATCAAAATGCAACCATAACCATTGAATATTTTTAAATTCGAAAAAAATAAACTTAAATTTTCTTATCCTTGACATGTATGATATTTTTTAAACGTTTAATAAAAAAAAATCATTTTTGCAATTTAATTATTTTTATTTTACTGCATAAAGATGTAAAATTGTATTTAAAGATGGAACAACGAATGAAAAAATATGATGTTTTTAGATAAAGAAGTGAACCGCTATATTATTATGCAAAGTTGGTTGTTTTATTTATAGTTTTGATTATTAATTACGACTTTAAATTATAGTGGAGAAGAATTAGGGAACGATATTTAAAAATAAATCGCTGTTGTATGAAACTGATGGATTCATTTTTTGACGTAGATGAGAAACTGATTAAAACAATGTGACATAAAAAAGAATTATATGAGGACATGAAAAAAAAAATAATAATAAGTGAAATCGGTATGCACATTTTTTTTCCACTTTTTTGTAAAACGTTAAAAATAGAATTACAAATAAAAATGATTATAGAAGTGTAGAGGAATTTTTATAGTAGTATTTATTTTATTTTAAGCGACGAAAAATAGAATAGTTTGCTGAAAAATTAAAAAATAATACTTTTATGAAACTACATAAAAAAACAATGTGTGAGCAATTTCCGTAACAGAACAATTATTGCACATGCGGAAAAACGATAAAAAAAAGTATTAAACAATTATTTTGGTATAACATGCGTGAAAAATGTTTAAAAAAAGCAATATCTTGATATGTTTATAAATAAAATCGATACGCACTCGCAAATATTTTTGCATATATAAGCAAGATGGACGAGGTCGTTAAAAATACCTAATGCGACCATTAACCGTTGCGAAAGTGTTAAGTTAGTCTTTTCTGTTGAAAACGAACTGTTTGGAAATTAAGATGTTATCGACAGCATACACGTGTATGAGTTCATTCGTATATTATAATATGCATGTGTTATAGGCATTTTTGACTAATATTTTTTTTTATACGCAATGAGTATATACATATATAATTATAATATATCATTTTATATATTTAATAGACATTTTGTAAACCAAAATTATTTAATAATAGTAAAAAAAATATTTCATTAAGCGAAAAAATTGTATTAAAAAAAATCTTTTTATACTTTTTAATTCGTAAAAATGATAAAATTTGTAATGATTTCGTTTTTTTATATTCTTATTCTATTGTAAATTATATATGCGATTAAATTAAAATATTTTATTTTAAGTATTTGAAGATATACCAATAATAATTAAATATTTAATTAACTGATTGATTTGTAATGTTTAATAAATTAAAAAATATAATTTAAATTATTAATTTCAACGTTAATTCGTCGGAAAAGAATATTTTATTTAACAATAATATTTTTACATATATGGAGTGAACATATGTATTCGAAAACGTTGTATATATATAACTAAATAAGATATTTTAAGTATGAAAAGGGTTCTTTTATATTGTTTCGGAACAAAGACGAGTGTAATTCGTCGCGGAATATAAAATAATTATGGTTTCTTAAGAAACATCTTTGCCAATCTTTTGTATATAAAATTAAGTGAATCCACGCGTCGATACTAAATAACTTAATGCATATAAAAACATATTATCTCTAATAATTTTCATGAGAAGAGAATCTATAATTAATATTTAAGAAAAGTCCGCATATCGTAAAAGTAATGTAGTTGTTAAATATTATTAATGTCGCAATATTTATTATTTAACTTTTGTGCAAATATTAATTTAAAAAAAAAATGAAAAGAATTAATTGATAATTAATCGATTGTGTTCAACGCAGATTAAAAAATCATTTTTTTCAATAGAACTCGTTTTAAATCGAGGGTTACTTGTATTGGATTGTGAAATAGAAATTAATTTTAACATTAAAATAAATATGCATGACGATATTAGCATATTGAAACGTGAAAAATTAATTTTAATATTGGATTTATTGCATGCGAAATTTCAGACAAATACTTAAACATTTACAAATAATAATTGATTAATAAATATATTTTTGCAGTCTATCGCGCTTGTAAAACGCATTAATTAAATCATATTGAATTTCTTGTTGACAGTTCGATTGCGAATAATTTATTTACTTGAATATATTATTAATCTTGGTCTCGGCTTTTAATGTGCATTTTTTTATAATTGTTATTTATGTAAGTATTATCAGTGATCCGAATCGATCGTTCGATGTGGCCGTTTTTTTATTATTATTATTCATATAATATATAATATATAGCTTGTATTATTTGATTGTGAGGTTTACGACTATAAAATTTATTTAGTTTTAAATTGTTACACAAAGCTTTCGAAATATGACCCGTCAAAAATTTCTCGTTCCGGTTACAGATTACGTTTATAAATCTCGTTGTAACAAAGATTTAACTTTGTGGTGTTGACTTAACGATAATCATAAATCATTCTTTTTTTTCATCTTATTTCGAATTAAAAATATTTTTTATCGCCTCTCGTTGCTGTACAACGAATTTAATTTTAAAGAATTTGTTAGGCGTACAATTTTCAATTTGATGTAATTTTGTGTTTTATTATATATTGTTTTTGTCAAAATTGAGCTGTAGATAAGATTGATATAATTTATTTTATATATATAAAGTTATTGTCAAGCAGTAATTAGATACTACATAATATATTTTTGTATATTTAAGGACAATAAAGGAGATGTGGATAATAAAACAATTATTTTTTTCAATATATTCATTTAATAAATAATTTTAATTGATTTCCATTACGATTACTAGGGCTAATATTGTTTCATAATTTATTCTTCAATGATATTACATTTTTATTTTTCATCGACATGTTCTTTTCTCTTAGAGGAAAGTACATTTGATATAAGTCCAGATTTCGATTATATAACAAATTTCTTTTTTTATTTTTTTTTCATAATAAATTTTCATTTTAAGAACTTTCGATCAAAATGTTAAGGTTTAAATTGTTTGTTTTTCGAAATCGACTAAAAAACACATCTTCCAAAATAAACCAATCGAAACCTTTTTTTTGCAAATTTACTTTCCACTAGAAAAAGTGGAAAGACAAAATTATCTTTCAGCTTAAAACTACGTACGCTTATCACTCGTTATTTTCATATCTATCTATTCAATTATCATAATTAATTCTAATCATATTTATTATTATTCTTAAGATACATCTATAAATAACTTAGATAAATAAATAATTACATGATTCCTTACGTGAATAACAAAGCTTATGATATTTTTTACATTATTGATATCTCATGTTTTTTTATACCGTTATGTTTTAAGTACAATTTACAAGTTACAAAAAAAGACGCTTTCATTATATATGACAGTATACTATACATACATATATATATATATATATATATATATATATATATATATATATATATAATATAAAAAAACATATTCATAGAAAAATAATGGCACAAAGTAATAGTTGAAATATATGATAATAGTGCAAAATTATTGGAACGTTTTAAAATTATCACTCTTATAAATGCATTCACTAATAATTAGGTCAAAATATTGCTTGTTAATTCATTTGATATATATTTTTTTAAAGAAATTATATGTGAAATTAATAAAATAGAAACAAGCGTCATCAGTAAATAAAATTATTCGCGTAAAACGTTGCTTTCAAAACCGTCAACAATATTATTAATAAATAATAGAAACGGTTATTATTGATTTCTTGATTGTTATCAAGATTTATTCGTTATCACACGCGACCCAAATTAATTGGTGTTGAAAAAAAAACATTTATAATTATTTTTTTTTATATACATTGTAAAATTATATTCACAATTTTTACGTGAACCGTACATACGCTCTACTAATTAATTATGTATAAAATTTTATTACAAATTATTTTTAATAACATTTATTGCACTTCAAGTATAGTCCATTTGATATAATTTCCATTTTTTTTTATTAGCTTAGTGTGCGCTGTATTATTCTGTGATCAGCAACATCAACGAAAGAAAACATATATTTTTCATCAATATATAAAAAAAAATGTTTTTTATTATTCATTCATATTAATATTTGGATACAAGTATATGTTACAGGCAATTAAATATTTTATAAAATAATTTCATTTAATAGTTTAAATTAAAAATATTTTGTATTGATATTGGTATTACTGATTAGAATTGAATATTTTCTTTTAATATTTTACAAAGTGTATCTACTTGTAGATGAGCATTTGTTTACAACTATAAAAATTGTCTATAACATATACATGACCATGTATGGGATATATAATATAATATGTCTTCTTTTGATTATTTAATAAACAAACGTTTAAATGTCACCCGCGACATGCGGCTTCTTAATCTTAGGCTTTTTTCTCATATATCAACTCGTCGCCTTCGTCGAATTGATTGCGGGCCTTCAGGGATTATTCAATAATAACAAATTCTCTCGTCGTCATTGACTAACAGAAAATAAGAAATAAATAATGAGAGTTATAATTCAAATAAACGAAAGAATTCACTAGCATTACATGTGACTATTTAGTTTAGAGACATCGCTGTTATTTTAATTGAAAATGTTGTATGCGATTTATTATGAATAATTTTGTTATCTACAAGTTAATTCATAAAGATGAAAATATTTACCGTAGATTTTTAATTTGAATAAATGAATCTTTAACCTTTTCCTATGGTTATCGTTTATTATTAATATATAAAATCTTGCATAAAATTATTTATCATTTTAATAAATATCTTAATTAATCATGACTACAATTTGGTGTTGAATATAATGTTTAAAATATTATATAAATGCCAATGATTTATAACATAATTTAATTTTACGATAATATTAAAAACGGTATTAAAATAAACAAAGAACTAAAACACGCTGTAAATTATAAATAATGTAAAAATTCATTTTAAAACGAATACATTTTCATCTTTTTTGAATAACCCATAAACACCATAAAAATACCAAGAAAGAAAAAAATATGTACAATTATATTGTTATGCAAAACTTGTTCAAATGTAACGAAAACTATAAAACTATTTATCTCGATATTTCAGTAAATATATAACATAAAAAAGAACATTTTCTACGCACGTTTGCATTTAAAATATTATATGAAATCAAGCAATATTGATTGAATCGTTAAGTAAAATATACTAAAAAAATAACACGTGTTCGTCACAAAGATATTTTATTATATTATTACATGTTTTAAATGCATAATGCGCGCACAAAAACGTTAAAAATTGCAATTAGACATGAAATTATCCGTAAAAACGTGCAATTACCTCAAGAATGTATTGTACATTGATATGATAAAATATATGTAATTTGTTTCATACATCATATATTTTAATGAGTTTACAGCGAATTAAACGATCAAACGGCGGTTATTTTAGAACTATTATGATTAAATTATACGATTACGAGGTTCACGAAAAACCGTAGCACACTTTAAAATATTATATTGATTTCGTTTAGTATTTATCGTGATTCAAGATTAAATTAATTCGTTTATTAAATATTGGAATTTATATGTGGTTTATTTGTATGAAATTATAATAATAAAAGAATGGATATATTTTAAAGTGTACGTAGGTTTTTATGATTAAAATTTGTATATACACTTGATTAGAATAGGATGTTACTGACACACGTGATGAAATAATATATCACAGTCATCATTTCCACGACACAACAGCAGCAACGACAATAACAACAACAGCAGCAACAACAACAACAAAAGTCGTCTTCGATACAAATAAAAAGGATTAAAAAAAAACCTACATCCGATTCACGTGTTCAAAAGCGACTCTATGCTGAAGGGGTTGTGTTTTCGATTTCCACCGTTTTTACCGACGTCACTGGAGGCCACTGCCGCACCAGCCGTTAAATCCAAAGATACGGCCCTTTGGAGGTCGAAATCGAACCTCGCCGATGCGGCCGCAACAGCGAAGGTGTTATTGAATATAGCCTTAGTATTGGCGTGAAGTTTACCCGGAGACGGACTGAAATTTCTCGTACTTTGTACGTCCGACGTGGAACTATCCGAGTTGTGGCTCGAGTTAAGGTGTTCGGCCCTGAGCCGATTCCTTATCGAGAAATCTTCTGGTCCCGATTCTTCTTCCGAATCGCCTCCGACGACGTCGATCATGCATTCTTCGCCGTCGTTTTCTGGATCCGAGTCCGAAAGAATTCCAGCGTTTCTATGCTGCGCTAAGTATTCTTGTCGGAGAGCTTCAAGATCGACGGCTATACCTTTTGCTCTTAACTTTCTCGCTTGTCGATCTAGAGCTTTCGCTAGTTTCTTTCTTCTACGTGCTCTGTTAAAAATAATAAAAATATTTTAATGGAAAATTATAAAATACTAAAAAATATTTCAGATTTAAAAAAATATGATACTTAAATAAAATTAACGGGAATTATATTTAGGCAAAATATACGAATATAAATTTTGTATATATATTATTGATAGAAAATATACCTTTCTCTAGCTTTTAATTCGTTAGGTGGAATTGGCTCTCCAGAACAAGTCTGAGGATGGGCATTATGAGCCGGTCGTCCTGGTCCCTTCTTTGTGTGCTCCTTCTTTCTCCATTTTGCGCGTCTGTTTTGAAACCAAACCTGAGAAAAAGGAAAAGGAAATATAATATACATATATATAATCCATATTAAATCCACATGTACGCACGTGTGCGCAGTAATAATATGACTTTAAAATACTTCTAGCGTAACGCACCGGCGTATATTACCGAAAAGGGTGGGTTATTTTTTTTCATCCCCTTCTTTCGATCACGTCTCGATCTTATTACGCATACATTCCGCGTAACGGAGTCGCTTAAATCTTTTCAAGGGAAAGTTAAAAAAAGAAAGAATGGGGAAAAAATCTTAGAAGGGAGAAAGAAGTGAAGTCATGCGGTCTGAACAAATCTGGCATGTCTTCCTTTTCCCCTTCTCTTTCATTTTCAGCCGCAGCAGGCAATAAAATAAAACGTCCCGGTAAACCGACTGAATTTTTTTCACGTTTCACACCCTTGTGTTGGATATTTGGGTGACAATGTTAGCTAAGGGTTGATACTTTGAAATTTTATAATATTTTTGTTAACGGTTTTATCAAACGAAATCGACACTATGTTGTCCATTTAAAATACATTAATAAAAACTTTTTCATAAAACAATTATAAATTATCATTTAAATATGTATACAATAAAAATTAAAATATGTATACAATAATTACTAGTAGAAAACCGGTGTTAATAAAAATACCAAAAATAAATAATTCATTAATAAATTCAATGTTATTTATTTTTTCATTTACGTATCAACAATAAAATTGCTAACACGGGACAGCCCTATATATAAAATAGATAAATGTATAGGTAGATGGGGAGCAGACAGATAAAAATAGATAATACTACAGTGTTGGTCCCGTGCAAATCTGTTGGGGTGTTCGTCCGTTTTCCTTTAACAGAGGGAAAATTCCATGGGGTAAAAAAGCTATTCGGATTGGTTGATTCACATCCAGGGGGGAATGGTCTTCATCCATGTGGAAATCTTCGAAGAGTAAATGCTAACCATTCACCGAAGATGATTCAACGCATTGATTTGTAGGAAGTTAAATATCGTTCATTTTTATATGATAAAATATTACAAATTTATTTTTAAATTAATAAATTCAATTAAAATTCCATAGATAGTTTACGTCAATAGATTTTTATTTGATATAAATTATCGATTTATTATTTTTATTGGTATAATAACGTTTGAATTATCGTATAATTGTAATTAAATAATGCATGAACGCTTCATAAAGAATTTCATGGAAATAAATTATAATTGTGATTTTTTTAATAATAAAACAAATATTCGCAATTATATATTATATATTATACATGATTTAATTTTTTATACTATTAAAGAGATATCGCAACGATATAATAGTTCTTTTGGGTTTTTCCTCAGTTTTCCGATTATATTACTGTTTGGAGAAACTTTGTCGAAATTATCTTTTGTCCCATCTGACCTTTCGAAATATCTTTTGAATCGACAGATTTTCTATTGGAGTTCGAGTAGCGACTCGATTTTTCCGCAAGAATTCACTTTGATTCACTAACTTTCAACGAGAACGTAAAACGTTAAGATTATACGGATTTAAAGATCGATTTCTCTTTATGACCAACGTATAACTACGTAAAATTCAATGAAAAAATTATAAACGTAATATTTGTTCATTATGTAATACTATTATATATGTTGGCGAAAATAAAACGTAATTAAAATATAATAAAAAAATATATTTTATTTTCGTTTATTAATAATTATTTCTTAAATATATTTGTGTTAAAATTTAAAAAAAAGACAAAGGAAAAAGTTATTATAGTTGTTATTCCCTTTTTTTCTGTATTTTATTACGGTGCGATAGGGACAATAATGTTACGGTCTCGTTTCACCGTCGGGCGATTTTACGAAAGATTAACACGTCATGTTTTCGTGTTCACATTCGCATGCAAAAAGGCCTCTGAGGCTTTCAAGGAAATATCTCGTAGAAGGGAAAACAAGATGACCTCTTCCCTTAGGGCTAACCAGTCCCCGGGGGTCTAAGGGTGAGAGAGCTAAACCAGACGGACATATGTCGAAAATTGTTGCGTCAAAATTCTTTTCTCTTTATGCTATATAAGCTTTATCATTTATGTATACATATATATGTATGTATATATGTACGGGTATAACCAAAAGGGTTCCAACACCGTAGTTCGGGATTATTGCTTCTTTCGAAATACAAAGAAATAAATATTCGCTTCAACAACGTACACTAAATATATTATATTACAAGATAAGTGTTATTACGTAATAAATATCCGACGAGAAGCGCTATAATGCTATATAATAGAAAGATTTCTGAAATATACTTTTTATGCCATCAAATAAAATTATATTAATCGGTGTATTTTTATCTGAAATGTTTCATTTTATTATCCCGAGCTTATGATGCGAAACTGTTGATACGTTTCCGAGTAACTTATTTATATTTTATTATTCGTACGGAAGAAATTAAAATTTAATCTATTTTTTAACACAATAAATAAATGCAGTACGAAGTCGTTAACATAAAAACGAGTACAGAATAAATATTATTATTTGTTTTTGATGTTCAATAAATATTTAAATAAATTATATTTTATATTTAATTTTTACATAATGTAATATATTAATATTTTTGCAGTATATGTATGTTTATTTTGTTTTATATATTCGTATATATCATACGAAAATATTGGAAGCATTTTGTAAATTGGTAAAACGATGAAAAACAAACGACACGTTATTGGATAATCAAACAACCAATAAAGGTCAATTTCCGCTGAGACTGCATCTCCCCCATCCTATATTTTTCCAATTTTATTACAGTTTCCTTTATATTTGTACACGTATATATCTATGTTTACGTATATGATGATTATATATGTATTGTTTGAATTCGATAATAAGTGAATTTTTTTGCTTTGTCCTGTCGGTATATATTATAGGCGATTCGTCAAACAAACACAGTAATTATCGCTAATTACCGTTTCTTAATGGCGTCGATTATTCTCGAATTAAAATATTATTAAAATGATCATTTTATTAATTATACGTTCGATTAACCGTCGCCAATAATTATTGCATCAAAATAAAATGCGCAATTTGCTCCGTCAAGCGCCGTAATTATTTATGTTTAAAAGTACGAATGAAGAAAAAAAAATAGTTCACTGTATCGAAAATAAAATGAAGTTTAATTATGTGAAAATGGTTGAATTTAAATTATTGTAATTTTCTCGATTGTCTTTTCAAATTTTGAGTCCGTTACGATTCAAGAAAACATAATTTGAATGTCACTTTTATGATTAATTTTTTCAAACTGTTTTTATATAACTATATATAATTTTACTTTATGCGATTTTGAACAAAGCACTTGTGAGAAATGTTAAAATATATAATTTCTGATTCATAATTTTTTTTCATTAAATTTGTACTGATTATTATAAAAAATAACATAAAATTCTTTTTTACATGAACACAAATTAAAATAAATATTTAAGGATTGATTTATTTTACATATAAGTTCAATATTATATTGCTATAAAATTATTTTATATATTAACTTCAAAAAAATATAATTTTGTCTTTCCTTTTGGGATATTTAAATTTTTCATAGTTTAATAAGTGAAATTTAGATAAAACAAATCTGTAATATATATTGATAATAAAATTTTAAACATTTTTTCTAAAACTTGTTCATTTAGACTTTAATGTTTGCTATATATTTTTTAATTTATTATAATAAAATAAGATATTCAATATATTTAATATAATAAAGTTACGTTTTAGTTTATATATTTTATTTTATTTAAGTTTTTAACGGTTTTTTTGTCTTAAAATATTTATTGAGTTAAGTGAATATATATTTCAGTATCTAAGGATAGCTTGTAGGTTTTTGATTTTTATGTTTTGTTTGAGTTATATATATATATATATATATATATATATATATATATATATATATATATATGTATATATACATATATATAATACAATTAAATTCAAATATAATTTAAAAGTATGAAAATCTTGTTTTAAAATGCCTATTTCTTTATGTTATTTTTGTATTGTTTTAAATAATAAATTTTAGTGTTAAAAAATATTTAAATTTTTAAATTTATATAACTCTAAATATATAACACAAACACATTTATGTTTATGTGAAAAAAGATTTCATTCAAATTGTGAATCTTGTATTTATATATTCAAACTAATAATAATAAATAAACGTGTAAATAAATCTCAAACCGTGAATCGTAAATGTTACAACTACCGACTTTCACAGAAATAATAGCATATATTAATCACCGCTGGATTCGTGTAAAATAATTACAAGTTTCGGAATTGAGTATATTTCTTTAGTATTCACACTATGTTATCATCAAATATAAAATCAAAACGTTTCAAATATTAAAAGTGATTTAGTGAAATTGAACAAACACGAAATCAAAATTGAAATTGAATGCATTGTGCACACACGAGCGAAAAAATAAATAAAATAAATATATAATAAGTTTTGATCGCGTTGCGTGCTTTGCACGGGGGAGCGATTCAATTATCGCAAATTGGACATTTCAATAAATATGCTACAATCACGTGCCGCCACTGAATTATGCATATTTGAGCGGCGTACCGACGCTAATGCGCATGCGTTTTTTTCTACCGAATATACCAATTGCGACCGAAGGCGAATAAAATCCTCTGAAGATGAAAATATTATATAAAAAGGGACGGGAAAACATTAACGAATACTTTGTTGCGTTTCATGTGTCACCGTTGATGAAAAATAAAGTAATTGTCAGTAACAGTGAAATTGGATGCTGAAAACGTTACGTCGGAATACTATAAGCGTTTAATGAGGTTCCCAAACTTGGGGTAGAAAATAATACGGTATCAATTCAACGTATAATTTGAGTTCATTTTGAGAGTGTGCACAGTGAGCACAATTCGTTTGTTAATTTTGTATATTTTAATTTTTTTCGTATGTATATTTAACTTACTAACAAATAATTTTAATAAAGTAATAATTGTATTGACTTGTGATTTCGTATTATAATTCATTAGATATTTTTTTTAAATAAAAGAATTATTTTATATAAATATTTGTTGGAAGAAATATTCTCAATATTTTAATTATTACTTATATTATATATAACTAAGTATGAAAATACAATAATTGTAATGTAGGTGTTTTCGAAAAATGTTTTAATTAATTTTTACCGATGACTTTATTTCATTATCGCGGATACGTTAGGTCGTTAAGGTGACATGAGGGCGTTATGAGGCGTGGTTCCTCTCTTTCGCCGAAGGCTCTATTTTCCATACAGTGCATTTCATTTCAATGAATTTGCATCGAAAGGGCGGACACCCTTCTCGAGATATACCAACAATGGCGAATAAACAATGCATTGTGAAGTTGGTTTTTTTTCTTCATTTCCCGGACGCAGAAAGAAGGTGTGCGAGCGCGAGAACGCGCGCGTGAAAAGGGGCGCATCGGTTTGAATTTTGCATTCGAAGCGTGTATATGATAATTCAAAGATCGCACATTCATGTACCCTTTTAACACGCTATTATGTGCCGTTTCTTGGCAATTAAATTCTTAAATAAGTCATAAAAGAAACACGCCCATAACCGAAAGAAACTTTAATATATGTTAAATATTAATTATTTTTCTTGTATTAAAAATTGAATATGAAGATTATTTTATAATAAACAATAAGCTATTAATATTTTATAATAGTGCAATTTGTACTTATAATTATTAATATAAAAAAAATGTATTCAAGTTCTTGAATTTTATTTAAATTTAAATTAAGAATTTTGTGATCATACAAATTTTGAAAAATGAAAAAAGTAAATAAATTCTTTATTTTAAAATATTATTGAAATTTAATTAATCGCAACAAATTTAATAACTCAATAAATTATTATAGTTTTTTTTAATTGCGAATTAATTACATATTCAAAAACATTTTAAATATCCTTTTCATATTCATATATAAAAATAAATGACTTCTTGGAATTTTACATATAAAATATACGAATTAATAAGTGCGTGTTTATATACCGGAAATTAGAAATAAATTTATTATTGGCATCGCTGATGAAGCATAAAATTATGTGCAATAATTAATTACGTAGAAAACGACGAATACGCTTTGCGAAATCGTCAAACATTACTACGTAAGCACATTAAAAAACACGATTAATACGAAAATTTTACGACGAACGACGAGCGGGGGAGGTGGAGCGAAGAAAGGGGGAATAAATTTCACATTAATTTAATTGATTAATCAATGCGTCCATTAGCGACGGCGAAAAATGTTTTAAAAACGTTATTAAAGCGCCATATTTAATTCATAGCATTAATTATTTTAACAGCAATAAAAAATCGGCATGGAGAATTTATTGATCGTCAAAACAGAATTGATCTTATTTGTTCTGTAATACATATTCATTCTTGTTTTTTTTTATTATTAATATTATTTTACGGCCTCGCAGTATCTATTTTGAGCGTATATAGATATATTGAATATATTAACCGAGAGGCGTTAATGAACGTCTCAACCAATCTCCTCACAGCGGTATATAATTGTATGAGTGATGATCGAAAAAAAAATAAAATAAAGTGAACTAACGAACAAGTGAAAGAAAGAAAACACGTATATGCTCTTATATACAGCACGTTCTCTACTTTCGTTGTTTTTTTTTAAATAGATTTTATATAGTAATAATTGTGAGAAATGTACTATACACAATATTTTACATTTATATCATATTATTAATATTATTTATAAATAAAAAGATGTTGATTTAAATTTTGTTTTAACAAGCATATATTTTTTAAAGAAAGGTTATATTATATATATATATATATATATATATATATATATATATATATATATATATATGAAAATTACCGATAAAATAATAACATTCTTCTGTAATAATATGTTTATCACAATTTAATTTTTGATAATATTTAAAATATGTGAATTTTAAATCAAAATTTATTGTAATGATTAATAATGAAAGAGAAATAAATTTCTCATGTAGTTAGATCACATTAAATTTCATAATAAAATACAGAATTATTGTAATTATATCTGAAAAATCTTACAAGTATATTATCTGAGATTTTTATTTTATTTATTTATTTAAAAGAAAATTACAGTAGTTTTTAGCTAAATTTTCAATATTGATTGAAGTACAAAAAAAAAAAAAAATTATAATTTTGTTAATAAGAGTTTGTCGTAAAGTTTCCTCAATTGAAATACGTAAGTACGGCAGCTTGAAAGTTTAATAAATTAAAAAAATAGAAAAAAAATCATTGCCGTTGTGAAAGTCGAGAACTATAAATAGTTATCAATAAGTTAGTCAACTATATAGTAAATCGGCGAATCGTTTTTTATAAATCTACCATATAAAACACATATACAAGTACAATATATATATATATATATATATATATATATATATATATATATATATATATATAAATGAACACACGCACAGTTGAGTGAACGTGTGAAATTCAAATTAAAAATTAATTAAAACAAAATGGGAGTGAACCGACTGTACGCGAACGTGCACACCTTGCCACGTTGATTAAGTCATTAGTTGCAAGCGGCGCACGCGCGAAAGAGACGAACGCATATCGCTCACCGTGCGTTAGAAGAGTGCGGATATACGTTTTCGTGCAGACAAAACGCCGAAGAGGCGAAGGAGGTGGAGAAGAAGCACAGGAAGAGGGGGAAACTGAAGTGGGGCGGAAGAGGAGACTCGGTCGGAAACCAAATTGTTGCCAGTGCTAAAATTATAATTTCAGGATATAATTTAATTTCGTGAACGCGCGCTCATCAAGTGGCGCTCTCGAAATAAAATAAATTGGAGGCAATTATCGTTCGTTCTCCCTTTTTGTGAGCGTCTCTCTGTCTTTCTCTGTTTCTTTTTCTTTCGCTCGCACGACCGATTATTCCTCCATTTTGGAAGAACTTCGTAAAGTATCCGACACTTTCGTGCTTTAAATAATACTATAATAAAAAGAACGAAACGAAACGATCGGATGAAAATTATTATTAATAATAAAACACACACATATACACACAATACAATAGCAAACACAAAAAGGGAAATTTATACTTTCGTCTCCGGTAACTTTTGTGTTCGACATAATTATCATTCATTTGAGAGAATCGATTATTCAGACTTTTCATTTTATCTGTGTCCCCTTCTTTTCATGTCTTCTGCAGCCTGGTAAACTTTCAACATGCCGTAACCGCATTGAAATAAGTGAAAAATTAGTGCGCACAACTGGTTTTATAAATAAAGGATAATTTTACACGAAAACGAATGATGCGTTTAACAAGAGACATCTGTTGTGATCATTCGTTTTTTTTTTTTGTAACTATTATATTGCAACTAAATATTAATTGGAACCACTTAAAATTGTCTTCTTTCATGTTTTAATTACGGTATTTTGAGATGCAAATTATATAAAATATATTAATTTACAGAACTATGAGAAATGTGGAATTTAATTTGTTTTTGAATTATTCTGATATGAATTTCTGATATTTATTTTTATAGAATAATCAGACATTGTACTATTTATATTTAACTTTTTTTATAATCAAGTAATATATTATTATATATTTCATTGATAAAAATAAAATGTGTAATCAATATTCAGAAGATATAAAAAGATACGTATTTTGTCATTTATTATTCTTGAGAATTAACTTATATAGTATACATAAATCAGAAGATAAACGTATTTCGTTTAATATATTTTTTATAAGATATATTTTACAACACAAGAATCATTATATTTAAATAGATCTAAAAATCGCAATAGTTACCTTATACGGTATCTTGTTTTATATTAATTTAAACAGTTATTTTTTATTTTAATATATATATATATATATATATATATATATATATATATATATATATCACGTGTTATAAAGTGCACCATTAAATAATGTTTTATGAAACATTACGAAATTAATCATTTAAAATTGAGGTTTCGTATGAAAAAAAAAATAATTTCGAACTATATAAATTTTTACAGTTAATATTGATATTTAAAAAAATATATATATTTGGTTTATCCTGATATTGTCATAATATATTTCATTAAATCTTTGAAATTAATCATATTTTTTGTATTATTAGTAAAATATTAATATGTTGAATGTACTAATAAAGAAAACTATATTCATCATAAAACATTAAAAATAGTATTTTCATAAATAAATGTATATATATATATATATATATATATATATATATATATATATATATATATATATATATATATATATATATATATATCATTTATTAATTTAAATTTTAAGAAAAATATTCTTATTTTTAAAAGTTTAGTACGTATTTATAATAAATTTAATAGGTATAAATTAATATTGATATATGTAAACACGAAAACTCTTTTCATATGAATATAAATAAAATATATCATACATATTTTTCATCGAAATAACATAAATTATTTATAATAATAATTATAGACGTTAATTTTTGCAACTTCAATAATGAGAAGCTTTCAATGAAAACAGCATGCGATAAAATACTTCATATATATATAATCGTAGGTCGTTTATTTTTTTTTTCTTATTGTTCATTATTTATTTATCTCTTTAAAATGAAAACGCTTAACACTTTATTTGCAAAAATTACATATCGTTGTCGTTAAGTAAAAGTTTCGTCGCAGTCTTTCCGCCGATAACATTGTACAAAAAAAAATATATATATATGACATAAATAATAAGAACGCGTCTTTTTTATTCTGCAATTGCGCGCGAACCGTAATTATTGACGCTTCTTTGACGTAATCAGGCGCACGAAGGCGCAAATCTTGGGCGCAATTTTTCCTTTTCCGAGAATAATTATTTTCGAAGAAAAGAAAAAAGAAAATACGCACATAATGCCAAGTTTAATAATGCTATTACGAACGTTTTTAACGATGCATTTAAAGATTCAAAGTCTCGAAAACCTGAATTGAAAATCGTACATAATTATTTTATAAATAAGCACGCAAAAATGCAAATTTTACAATTTCGTTTATGTTTTATTTAAAATAATTTTAATTTATTTTTAAATTGATTTTAAATTATACGTGTATTATATAAAAGATATATGTGTTGATTTATTTTGAAACAAAATTGAGTTCTGAGTTCTTGAAATATAGCCTGTACTTTATTGGAAAAATATAATTATTAGTAATTTTTTTTATAAAATATTTTGAGAATATATTATTCTTCTTTCATATTTCAAATATTTGAGAAATTAAAGGATAAATGTAAATGTATATTATAAAAAAAACAACATTTCATATATAAAATTTTTAAATGATTTAAGAAATCTATTAAAATAATAATAATTATAAATTGAAAATTCTTCGGGAAATTGAAATAATAAACAATTTTGATAAATATTAAAATTTGTAATGAAAATATTTCACCGTTAATCGTCACATTACGTATATGATTGATTCGAACGAAACTGACAATTTAATATACCGCAACTTGTCAATGGATAAAAATATGAATTCACATCTCTAACTATCGTACACAATAATTTGTTACATTTACACGGATCCACATTTTTTTTTTCAAACCGTTATTGATATTTTTCGATTTGAGATCGCGCGATTAGCCGCATCGAAAATATCGCCATTAAAAATTAAAATAATAATAATGTGAAATAAATAAAAAAACACGCACGTACACACACACGCGCGCGCGCGCGATTCGTTCGACTTTCTTTTCGTATATTCGATATCATTATATCGCCGGTAAGTAGATCTCGTGGATTAATTGACTTTTATTTATAATCTGCCAATTCCACCTGCTACGTTCCAATCAAACGCCTTCGAATAATATACGGTAGTTAAAAATTTGGAATTGATTACCGTGCTGTCAGAATCAGCGCTGAATAATGACACGCCGAATATTAATGAAGTCGATGCCTATCTATAAATAAAAAGCGTTATTTACATACGATATATATATATATATATATATATATATATATATATATATACATACGTGGAGATTTCGATTTTTTTAATCTAGATTCAATCTCGTATTTTTCATTGAAAACTAATCGCGTTTTTTTTATAATATGAATAAATTAGTCGGATGTATGTATATTTATTTAAATTAAAATATCGTCGTTTCTTATATATATATATATATATATATATATATATATATATATATATATATATACTGTATATATATATTTTGAATATTTTGCCATATAAATTGCATCGTTTAACATTATATATATCATATTGTTTAGTGGTCGTTCTGTACGAGCGCGGACGTTTCGAATAATAAAAATGTCCGAATGCATGAAATATAAAGCGACATCCGAACGCCGTATAAAATATAATGTATTATATTTCGAAAAAAATGGCCGCTTTTTAATATTGAATATTTATAATTTGCACGCTTTATAAATTCCCGTTTTTGCGTATATATATATATATATATATATATATATATATATATATATATATATATATGTATATATATATATATATATATATATATATATATACAGGTGCAAAAAATCGTAAAATTGTAATAATTATTGATTTACAAACGAGACTCGAAATGTCAACTGTGCAATTGAATATTCATACAATATTTATATTGCACTGATAGTACGAGTTTTTTTTTTTGTTAATAATAAAAATATGAAACGGTATCATAAATATATTTTATTTATATTAAAATGTAATTTTATTGTTTTTTATTTTCTTCTTTTATATTAACGTTAAACCGTAATATATATTATATTCAAAATTAATAATATGAATAGGTTTTAAAATTTGAAAACGAATATATTCTCGAAATATTTTATAAAATTACTGTAAATATATTTTGGAAAAACATTGTGATAACGAATAATTTTAGCATTGTGTATATTGAGAATTTTTTTTATTGTGCATATTAAAATTCTACCTCAGGTCTCATTATTTTACATAAAGTATTGCAATTTTTGTTGTTTTCTTAAATGTTATGAATTATATATAAATCATTAATCGAAAAGATATTGAATTTAAACAGAATATTTTGTATGCTATGAAAAATTGATAGAAGTATAATCTATTTTTATAATAAGCAATATGTACAAAAATAAAATTTGACAACAATATTTATATATTAAATAATATATTAATAACCAATTAACACAAAAAAAACTTCAATAAACTACTTTAAATATATTTATATATAAAAAATATTTTAGCATGTATGCAATTTATTATTACATAATATATATAGGCGAAAAAAATAATGGAAAATTAAAAAAAAAATAAAATTACTAGAATTTTTCTCCACGAATGAGTTATAGCCATAATTTTTATAATAAAAGCCACCTGTTTTTTTTTTGATTTTATATATTCGTGATTATTAAGTTCCCAAACGCGATATAAGGGCATCACTATTATTACGCACTTTATACGTCGCGCGTGCGTAATTTTGTATTTTCATACGATTTATTTCACGTCTAATTGTTCGACGTTCGGATCTCGGATACGAAACAATCATTTTGTATTATAATATAATATATAATAACTTATTTATGTGAAAATGTATAAGATTTTTAGTTTTCACACGGAATCTATAGACCGAGTATAGGATGTATAATATTATAAATATTAATTGTTTCTTTCTGCGAATCATTTCTATCGAATATTTGATTTGATCAATTTTAAATTATATAAGCAATTTAAATGTGATTCGTAAATGGATGATAAAGTATTCAATATTTTTTTTAATTCGTAAATCGCATAATATGAAAATTATATGTATATAATAAATTTGTATTAAATAGTACTTATTATAATAGTACAGATGTAATAAATAAAGTTATAATAAAATTTTAAATAATCACATATGATGGTATGATATAAAAATGAATTATTTATAGAAGTATATAGTTCATAAAATAAGAACTAATTTAGTTGTTGTTGCGCGTACTGAATTTATACCGATTTTCTAATAGCGTTTAATAACATACCTTAAGGGCGTTTAGCACCCCAACGACTGGCACGTAACCCGACCACGACGCAATAATAATATATTTCATAATAATAACAATAATAATGAAATTAATAATAATCAAGTCGTGTCGTAAATTTTGAAGCCGGCATATGCAACGGTGTGCCCATGCGGAAAACTGGATAATTTCGTATGAAAATTTTTTACGACACTTTTCCCGTTAACAAACTAAATTATATGGTTTATGTATTAATATAATTTTGAAAACGGAAACGAAATCGGGGGAGGGGGGTGCATGAAGGTAAAATTTAGCGATCGCATCGTGACCTATTTTATATTAATCTCTCAAGTACTTTGAATGTGGGGTTTGAGGGTTGGCATAGGCAGAAGCGGAAGATTGGTCCCAGAAGATTGCGAAGATGACGCTTTTGAGGTAGGATTTATTAAAATTTACATTTAAAATTCAATGAAATGTAATGTCTTAATTATTTACTTGGATGAAATATTTAAAGATCTTCGTTGAACTGAGGAACTTTTGCTGCCGCGAGAGCATTATAAAAGACACGTAGTGAATTTTAATTTTGCAAAATATTTCTTTTAAAAGATTGAAATTTTTAGATATTAAATAATTATTATTTAAATAAAAAGATGATTATAAATAAAAGCATTACTAATTATATTTTTATATAAAAAATCATGAAATAATATTTTGAATAATAGCGCTAATATGAAATGCCACATGTCGTTTAATAATATTCATTGGGCAGGTGCTAATATAAAAAAAATAAAATTTTAATATAAAATATTAAAATTATTGAAACGGCGTATTAAATGTCGCATTCTAAAAGTATTAAACGAGAACAATATTAAAATTAATACTTTAAATTATTATCAATATCATAAAAATATTTTTCATTTTCATGTTCAAAATTTATATATACGTTAAAATAAAATGTATATAAATTTAAGTTTAGAATAAAATATTATGACGTATCTTTGCAGCTGAACAAATAAAATTTTATTATTTATGTTTATTCTACGTCAAATATATATAAATGAATATTAATATGTTAATAATGCCACTCATAATAAAAAAAAAATGAAACATTTTATGACATTTACATTTAAATTGGAAACATAACAAAAATATATGGTCGGGCGATAAGAGAAATTTAATAATAAGGGACGTTTGATGCCGAAAAATAAATAAGTACCGGATTGAGCAATGAATTTTTAGTAATAAGGCTCATGAACACCGTTTTATGAGTACGAATCACGTTTCGGCCGTTATTCAGAGTTTATTTACTGTTTATATACAATATATATTTAGACTGTACGTTTATAATTGTGCAATACGTATATTTTAAAAATATATTTTAATATAATAATTATATATAAATAATTTAACTTACCGCTACACGACTTTCTTTGAGATCTAATCGCATCGCTAACGCCTCCCTCATGAAAACGTCAGGATAATGCGATGTTAAAAAAGCCCTTTCTAGTTCTTCTAATTGCCAAGAATTAAAATTTGTCCTAGAGCGACGTCTTTTGCCGCCGTCGGCGTCGTCGCAGTCCTGGTTACCTGAAAATATAAAATTAATATTTAGAAAAACAATACCATTCTAATGTAATTAATATAAAAAATATATTTATTTTTGCTTTATACAATATTATTACAGTAAATAAACGATAATTTTATTCGGTCGCAATTTAAACTTTGAGAAGCCCTGAAGTCTTTATTATTATTTGGAAATATAAAATTAATACAAGTATCAGCGGACAAATTTATATGTTATTATTATATTATACACGTATACATATATTTCTCATATATGTGTATGTGTCGATGTCAAAATTCAAATTAGCTCGGAGACTCTTTTCGGTTGAGGATAGTTGTTGAAAATTTACGAGGGTTTTTATAGCGCGAACGCTTAAGTGAAAATTGAATGGTGCGATTTGTTCGCAGGCGCGCAAGGGTGGTTGTAAAACCATAAATTTTCATGAAAAATTGCAATTATGCGAATTGGACGATGAAAATTGCCAACAAAAAAGTTCTGGGATTGCAAAGGTTTCAAAAATCTTGAAAAATATCAATCGAATAAAATTTTTTATTTTTTTTTAGTTTATTCTAAATATTATGATTATGTATTATGAATAATTATTTATAATATTATATACAATATGTTAAAATAGGTAAATATAATATAAATTAATAAAATATGCGGTGTTAGTTAGCATATTTAAGAATCATAATATGTTGAAAATCTGATATTTAAATCATTTATGATTGTGAAATAATTCGGTATATATGAAAATTAGCTTTTTAATTATGCCGCACATGAACATAAGTTGAATACATATTTTTTTTCAATTAAGTCCTCGCCAACGAGCGTCGCAAAAGTTTGCATACATTTGCGAGCTAAAATGGCGCCGGTTAATTCGATTAGATTAAACGAAATTTACAAATAACGCGCGGATTAATTAAGTTTCCGGGTTTTTCCCCCTCGGTCCGGTCGGTTTTCTCGTTTTCCGGTTTTCCAACTGTGCGCACATTCGCGCCGATTGCTCAACCACCACCACCCCGCACCCCCACGGCTCCGCCCCCATTTCACTCCTGCAACCCTCGAAGGGTCATAAACCGACAGTCCGGAACCCAGATTACGGCAGTCATAAACCGGTCGCTTATAATTAAAATGGGCTTCTTCTTGAGCTCCCGAACCAAAAACCGGCAAAAGGAACCACAGTCGGGAAACCGGGTCTGAATCACACCCATGAGGTCACGTCGGAGAAACCGGTTTATGTCGGAGCTTTTTAAACTTTTATTTTCGGTGCGCTCTGCCCAATCATTGAAATATTTAATAATCTCCGATATTTAATATGAGTCATATTATATATTAAATTCATGAAAACCAAAGTATTATATTTATGTATAAAAGAAAGCTTTTGTAAATTCATATTAAATGTACAGATTTAATATGCAGTTAGTTTTATGTTCAAATTTCAAAATGACATTTATAGTATACTTTATTACAAGAGGAAAAAATACTAAAAAAGTATAAAATTGGCAACTAAATGTCATAAAATTTAGAGTCCACAAACTTATAAGTATTTTAAATATAATTAATCATTTTTATTACAGACAAAATTATAATTTGTAGATAAAATAATTCATCAATTTCCAATATAATATATTATTTTCATATCGAGAAACAAAAAAATAGACGTAATCGTTTAATAAAAATATATAATATCAAAATGAATTGCGATTTCTAGCTTAAGAAGCACTCGCTTAGACTATATAGGGTTGAGGGTGGATTAAACCGGTCGAAAAGGGGGTCAAAAACACCTCCCCCCGTTGAATTAAAACAAACGACGCCCAACACGGCACTTTAGGGCCGGGCTTAATTCACTCACTTCATTTCGCTACCAGACTATATATACATACACACACACACACACATATATATAATATACACACACAGAAATCGGCTCTAAAAGATTCTTCTCGACGAAACCGGACGAATACCGGTTGATTAAAAAGATGCTTGTGTCTCTTTCTAGTTTGAGCATTTTTACGCTATTTTTTCGATTTTGCGTCTCTGTCGCTCGATCGCATTTTTCCGACGCGTCGTCGACTTGAACGTTCCATTCAATTTTCTTAGCGAGTTTTTCCACTCTCGAACAAAGCAAAAATGCCGTACGACTGGCTTGTGTATTTTCATTGTTTGAGAAAATTGAATACGTTTTAGTGTACTAGTCGTCCTTTTTTTGTTTGTTAAAAAAAGCTTTATATATATATATATATATATATATATATATATATATATATTCTTGAAAATATATGACTTTTAATAAATGAAAACATCGAAAAAGTTTGTTCATAATAATAATCATAAATTAAATATATTTTTAAGAAACTTATTTCTAAAATATTAGATTATAATAAGTTTCGACTTATCTCTGTAAATTATTTAATATTTTTTCATATGCATGATATTGCTAAAAATCATAACATTGAAAAGTTTTATATTAGTTAATAAATATTAATATGATTATATAATATTAATAAATAAAACAAAATCTTTATAATATATATTGCTATTTAATTCTGCTGACAGATATATATAAAAAAGTAATAAAAATAAAAATCATTATTTGTAAATAACAATTTGCGAATTCAATATGCAATCCGTGTAATAATTGCATAGCACAAAAAAAAACAAATTAAAATTGAATACGAACAAAGATGTAGTAAAAAATATATGAATATTCATTTGACATTGAATAATTTTAATACGTTATTTTTTTTTATTTTAATACTACGCGCGCAATATAATTTGACATAAATATAATTTTTCAACGTACCGAAATTCACGTAAGAATGGTATATAAACATTAATATAATCTTAATATGCATAGTTACATAATTTGTAAAACCGGTGTAAGTGTATAATTAATTTCTAAACAACATACCTAATAAGCGTTAACTTTAATTGTAGTAAATTGCATAAGAAACCAGCCATACATTCGTAGACTATTTAGTATATAATGAACTTCACATATTATAAAGACCTGTTTTTTTTTTGAAAAAAAAAATAATTTGGTCAAAAAATAATCGTATAAATAATTTGAAACTCTACTATATATATATATATATATATATATATATATATAATACATTGTTTTATTTTTTTATTAAATTTTAATATATTTTATAATTTTAATCAATTGCACTTAACAATTAGAAAATATATAAATGCAGCAATACTTAAAACGAAATGGTTATTTTGTAAATAAATAATTGTATAATTTAATGCCGACGGTTTGCGTGATTATAATACTTTAAATTATTGCGTCTAGTTTTTTTTTTCAGTTTGAGAAACGATGGAACTCACATATATAATAAAACAATAAATTCGTTAGTACTAAATGTGTCACAATGGCATCGGACCGTGATTAATTATTACGTTATTTACGTTGTTTACATTTATGTATTTTTTATGAGAGTAATAAAATCGAAAAAGCACATTTTGATAATGTAATATTTGCCGTAATATGTAAAGTTTATTTATTTATGGAACCCTATATCATTGCCGTATTGTAAAAGTTGACAGCCAATTAACACTTTAGTAATTAAAAAAATCAAGTCGTAAAATCCTTGTGCTTGTAAAAAGAAATCGTTCATTGAAAATTTATTAATTTATCACTTTCATAAAAAGACATTATAGCTATTAATTTACAATATAAATGTTTAGATCATATTTAATATTCAAAATCAATAAAATTATTTATATAATTCAATGTGATTCATATTTTAGAACAACCAAATTTTATATTTATTATGTTGAAATATGAACATTTTTTTTCTTGAGGAAAATAATATTTATTCTATTTCGTATGTCTTTTTGCGTTTGAAGGCTAACAATCATCACTTCTATTTTAATTTTTAATGTTGCGGCCATTGTTTAATATAGTATTTTTTTATTAGGCATTAAATTGTTATCTCTTCTTGAAAATGTTCAAAAATACAATTTAGCGAAAGTTAATATGATTGCTCAAGAAGATGTGATGTAGTGGTTTTTCTTTGTCTTCCATATTACAGTATTGGAAGGTTTTGATGTATGACATCAAACCAATAGATTTCTAATACAAAGCATTTTTAGCATCATTTTTTAGCTTTCAAAACTGACTGTTCTATTCTTGGTTTTCTTTTCATATATGATATATAATACAAATGTATGTATTTAAAAAAAACTTTAATAAACGTAGTGGAATTTTGTACGAATTTATACACAAGTGCATAAAAAATATAAAAATAAAATTAAAAATCATAGTTTTAACCCTCTAAGCGCCTCGAATGAATATTTAATTGCGAAAAGCTTATTTCGCACGACGACACCGCTTTTTAACCGAAACAACGATAATTAACAAACGCGGAGAAACCTCCATAAAGCGACGATACCGTTGCGACAGTGAGAGCGATAGAGATGGAAAATGCGGAAAATGCACGCGCGCGAACGAGACAAAAGACCACAGATAAGCGAATGAACCGTAAAACACCAATTACAAAAGGAGCGCGAGCTGTCTCCCTCGCACTAGTGCTTTATATTGTTTGTAAATGTGACCGTGCGTTCTTGCGGGACACAAAAGTCTGTCGAGTTCATAAATTCGCCGCGTTAAGTGAAATGTTCGCCGAGTTTCATTTAACTTTGGAAATTATCATTTAACTTCGGCGAAGGAGCGAGATTTCTCCGACAAGTTTCAGCTAATAAATCTCTATAATAACAAAGGGTAATTAAGTTGTTGGAGGCGAGAAGCCGACGATGAGAACGAACGAGGCGGGTTGAAAGGGGATGCGAAGGGCGGCGGAGACGAGTTTATAAAGGGAGAAGTTACAAACCGAGTTTTAACTTAGAAAATAAGGGGGTGAGCATTGAAGATCGAGGGCGGTTAAATAAATATCGACCATATGAACGGGAGCCATAATGCTACAAAAACCGAAAAGCGAGTTTTTCAAATATTTATTACGTGTTAAAAACTATAAAGTGTCTAGAAAAGGCATTATTTACAAATTACAAAAGCGTGATAATAGTAATAAAAATGAATGAAAAAAAAATATCTTTGATTTATTAACACATTAAAATAAATGTTTCCTACGTCCAAATTTTAAATGTGATATTAACGAGCGCGAACAAAATAATCGTTTATCACCCTCGGGTTATTATAAAATAAAATGTTTTAAAAAATTGATCCGCATAATGTTTTTATTTAATTGCGTTGTTTATTTGGACCTTTAATGTTCCCCTTTTTTGTCAACGATCTTGAGTTTTTGACTTCAAAGAAAAAAAGGCGTTATAAATCACGAATCAATTGTACATGATTAATAATAGATAATGTAGCATTTCGATAATTATTATTACGGTCAAAATAAAATTATATGGCTCATAATGATTATGTAGGTGTTACCGTTTTTTTATGAAAATTTAACTACAATCTGATATTTTAAAAGTAGTATATAAAGATTAATCGTAAAACTTTCAAATAATAAATTAATATTTAAAAATACAAATAAAGTTTTATAGTTAAGTATATCGATAATATAAATTGAAAAATCGATGAAAAAAATGTTTATTAATAATTTTAAACTTATATAGAATGCGAAGAACATATGACTCGATTTATAAAGATTAATAAGGCCAAAAAATTAAATTATGTTATATAAATGTTTTTTTTTATAAAATAATTTTATATGAAAATTTAGAGAGTAGAATAATTAATATAACGAGTCTTTCAACTTAAAATTTAAAGTTTTATAAACGAGAAAATAACGAGTAATTTTAATAAAAGAGTCGAAATGTGCGAGACTTAACGGAAATTCACGTCGTGCTTAATAAACCATAATTATTCATTATCGTACCAAAGATGAAAACGGTAATATTTTGTGATAAAATTACACGTTTCGAATTTCAACAAGTAATATTGAGGATATATTGTAATATAATGTGCAAAATTGTTATGTTATAAACATCGCAAAAGAGCGAGATTTTGCAACGTCAAAGTTTCCAAGTGGTCGCTAATAACAAACAACAAAAGTGAATATTTCCATTTGGATTTCGTGATCGCCAGAAGCGAACAACAAACAGAAAGGAACACAGAAACAGAAAGAAAATAAAGCCGGGACGAGAACGAGAGGGCGGCAACGAGGTGTGGGTGGGGTGCCTTCTTAAGTATCCGGTCGGAAAAGCGGGCATTTTCAATTTCATTTCAATTTCGCGTGCAATTTCCGACCGCAATATCCATAAACAGATATTTATTTTTCAATGCCGGGCAATTTTGGGCGAGTGGTCGCAGCCAATTTTCCATTTCTTCTACGGCCGCCTAAATACTATATTGCTATAGTATCGTATGTCATGTCTTCTATTCCATGTTCATAATTTATGGTTGTCCTACTATTTTTACATTTATTCGAGTATATTGTTATTCGATAGTTTCCACGATATATAATTCTGATTTTAAATTTATATAATATAACATGCTTACGTATATAATTCTAAATATTTTTATACTGAAAATTGATATATAATATCTATTTTTATATTTTTAATTTTAATATATGAGAAATGAGGTTAAAAATCTATAATAATTTTTTTATTTCAAATTAAGAATATATAGATACATTTATTTTTAATATTCTTGAATTAAATATATATTGTTATAAAGTATTAAATGAATTTAATTAAAAATAATATCGATGATAAAAATGATAATGTATCCGTAAAATAATATAGTGATCTGATATTTTAATATTTCGTATACGGTTTGAATTATATAAATTACCTGTAACATTTATATATCACGCAAAGTATGATATGTCATTTTTATTATTGTAGTTCTGGCCATCGTCAGTGAAATATGGTGGAGCATTTTCATTATTTTTACGATAAGAAATGTGTATGAAATTAGTCGTAAACGTTTACTCACGACTACCTATACGAATTTTCGACTATATTCACGTTTTACGACATAAGCTTTTCGAACATACACACTTATATGTATGTATATACCATATATGCATTTGTACTCGTACAATTTATATATAAAGATATTGTATTATTGTATAATGCTCGTACAGAACGTAGGAGAGCATTGTCAGCAATGCCAGTAGCAAATTATCCAAACAGGGGAGGGTCAGATATAATGCATCATCAGATTCATATCTGAAGGCAATAAAAGCGAAGATAAATAAACAATAAAATGAAAATTCCCATATAGGCGAAAATTTTGTAGTATATATATTTTTGGTCTGCGAGCACGTTTTCCCAGTGACAACGCGCGCTATTTTATATTTTATGTAATACTATATTTTATTAATTTTATTATGATCGATCATCTAATATATATGTTATTAAGTATATAATATCAATTTATTATAAAAATATATATAATATATATTTTTAAATAATAAAATATCAATGATTGTGAATTATCTATCAAAATAAATTTTATATTAAATTATACCTGGTAATATATTAAAATATTTTATTTGAATTTTTAATGAAAATTTTAAAAATAAAGCTATTAATAATAAAAGACTAAACGGAAATAATAAATAATTGAAATGTGAAGTCACGAGCCACCATTTCGAATTATGAACTACGACCGGCAGCCGTCCTTAAAATATATGAGAAAAGGATTCTTATCTATTCGAATAATAAAATCGTGAAAACCAGTGGTCTTATAATATATCAACGGTATTTTTAATTTATTAATTTTATTTCTTTAAATCTATTAAAAATTTTATGGTCAATAAACACGGTAAGATTTTTTTTTCTAACGAATTATCAAGTCGACGTTAAAAAAAATATGCATAATAATTGTAATTGAAAATACACGGAACACATACTGATTATTTTATTATTTATTATTGTTATGTTAAAAAAAAACATTTTAAATTTTATTATTATTTCATTTATATTATAAAGATTTTGAATAATCAAATATTAATATATATCTTTTATATTGAAAAATCGATGAATATTTTATAAAAATTATATAACATATCTATTTTAAATTGATGATCAAATTATTAGTAATGTCCAATTTTTTATATTACATTTTAATTAGCATATAAATTTATAATGTTATAATTTTAATGTTAAATATATTTAAATTGATATATATATATTCAGACGACGTATGGAAAAGCGGAGTGCATTCGATCTCAGTTGACAAAAGGACATCGCATGAACGGAAAAAAAGGGATGGAAGAAGTCAAAAAAAAAAAAGGGCAGAGATAAGGGTCGATTCTCCGCGAATGTTTATTCTATTAAGTTTTAGTACGGAGGCCGTATATCAAGAAATTGATTCTTTTATTTATTCATGAGACCGAATTCGCCACGGCGCTATGAAAATGAAATTGATTTTTCGCCGGACGATATATATTCATACACACATACACACATACATATTACGACAGATGTTTTCGGAACACGCGAAATAAAAAAAAATAATAAGTATAAATAAATAAAAATGAACGAAAATATGAAAAATATATATATATATATATATAAATATATACGCGGTATCTATGTAGATACAAAATATTGCCAGAAGAGACGAAACAAGATATATGGAGAAAATATGAACGAAAATGTCGATCACGTATTGATCTTGTTTTATGATGGTTGTACGTGATATATAATGTTATGTACAATATATTTATTAAAATATTATATTTTATATGTATGTATGAATTTAAAATTAAGATTGAATAATTTATTTGAGTATTAAATACATTTTCAATTATTTTACATTATTTTGTTTGTTAGAATGAGATTTTACTATATGTATATGGTTTACAAATCAATTATGTTATGATAATGTTCTTGTTATTTGTATTTACGACTAAATTTCATTTTAAATGTTAAGTGAGAAATACAGTAATAAAAATAATAAAAAAGACGAGAGATAAAATATGTAATTATATAAGCTATTTTTTTTTTAAATAATCCTTTTTATGTAAATAATAACAATAATAAATTAAATTATATTATACAAAAATATTTTTTTATATCATAATATGATATAATTATATTTATACATCTAAATGTTGTAGAATAATCGATAAAAAATAAATTTCACAAATATGGAAAATTTTTAATCACTAGAATATATTTGTATCTAGGACAAAATTGCACTAGAATTTAGCATTAAATTTCATAGTATATACATTGTACAATTTTATTATTTACGTTCAGAAATAAAATGATATAACGTGCACTCTCATTACATCATCAAAAATGTATCAAAATAGTTTATGAGTAGTCTAAAATTACTCTTACATTTATAGACGATAGCATTATAAAATTTTAATATATAACATATTAATTTATAATATTTGAGAAATAATCTATCATATTAGCGTTAATTTTTTTTTTAAGAATTTCCGCTATATTCACGACGTTAATATGAAATATTGATTCACTTGATACAAAACTATTTTTTATTTAAAAAAAATAAAGATAAAAAAAAATATAAGAATTCATGCACACATTCGTGTGATAAAGTGATGGTAAAGCTGCTGAGCAATCCAGCAGTTAGCCCGGGGCGGCGTTTAAGATCGGCGCATACGAATGAAGACATAAATTGAAATTGCAGGTCCAATATGTTAATTAGAGGCCGGATGAGTGAACGGCGGAGTCAAAGCCTCTGGCCTTACAATATCAATGTGTTTATTCCCGAGGCTTCTCATATTTTCCGGGACGACGTGCCATTCGCGAAAGAAAAAAAGCATTATGCCAACGTGCTAAATGCCTCGGATTCCAAATGGCGTTGTAATTGTTACAAAAAAAAAATATATATATATATATTTTCAGATGGAAAATAACCATTAAAAGGGTTAATTTTTCAACGTGGTATCATTTTGTTTATTTTTATTTTAAATACGATTCCGTGGGCATGATTGTTCGAACGGTGAAAATTTACGATAAAATTGCACGTTTATTACGTATTTCGAAATGTGCAATAAGACATTGCCGAGTGTGTATTAACGATATTATCGCAGACGTGTGCAATAATAAAAGAATATAATTAAGTATTTTTTTTTTCAGTGTATATAATATGTTGCGTTTAAGAAGTTGTATATTTTTGTGAAATGAAAAGCGAATGTGTTATCGCGAATAAAATGCTTTTTCTCCTCGGGCTAACACGTTAATATACTATTAAAATATTATTTTCTAAGAAATATTGCCGTAATTGAACGATCTTCTTGTTGATTATATATGTATTTACGTCAAATTTATCTCTTTATTCTTAAATAATAATAATTTGTTATTCGAATATTTAATTTTCAATACTGTAATGCTTTATTATAAAAGTAAAATTAATGAAAATACAACATTATATAAATGTAGTAGAGTGTTCAATTTTTGATATATTGAGAATAGTATATTTATTTATTTTTTTTTTGAAGTTAACGAACAACAATAAAAAATATTTTTTTTATAATAAAATTATATATGAAATGTATTTGTAAACCATTTATTAAATTAGTGAGTCTATTTATAATACGTTATTGTAAACGACGACTATAGCCGTCCAAATTTTCATTTAAATATTTATAAATGACGTCAACGCGAATATCGATATTTTAACATTAGATTTTTTTTTAATAATTTTACAAAAAAGAAAATTTTTTACATATTGATGATACTAAATAAATAAAATTAATCATGATTTATTTATTTATGAATATAAATTTAATATATATTTTTTGAATATAAAATTGAATATACGAATATCGTGATTATTTTTTGTATTGAAATTTATACGTAATTAATTGTTGATTTTTAATTTAAAATAAACTTCTCGTTTATAAGCAAAAAAAAATATTATTAAAACCATTGACATAATATTTAAATTTAAAATAATAATTTTGATTATATATATATATATATATATATATATATATATATATATATATATATATATATATCAGAAAAATCTTAATTGCTATCGGCGAATTGGATTAATATTGAACTTGAAGAAAATAATTGCCGTTAATAAAATAAAAAAAACCATTACGTTACAATTAATTAAGACATTTATTCAAGTTGTTCGCCATCGGCGTTGTCACGGATTTAATTGCGCGCACAGACGCACGCACGCCACCATTGTAATAACTATTTTAATTAATAAAATGCCGACAAAACGCGATCATTATTATTACGAACCGGCGAATAATAATAAAAAAAAACAATAATAATCGAAAATAAATTAAAACCAAATAACACTTTAAACGAACGAAAGAATATGAAAATTAAATAATAGTAATAATACACGTGCATAACCATATCGATGTGGTAATTTACAAGTTATTATTATCAACATTGTCGTAATGGATGTCGGTGTGTGTTAAATGTAATTTACATCTCATTTGTATTATTTATTTTATATGTGCATGCGTACATTCGTAATCGAATGTAAATTGAGTTTAACAGTTTATATTGAAAAAAAAATATATTATATGCAATACGCAAACAAGGATGCTTCGTAATAATTATATTTATTTAGGTGTCTAAACACCGTAATATATTATAGTTTTTAGTATGATATATAAAATTTGTCACTTTTAATATAAATTATTATATATAATTATATTTATAGTATTATTTTTATTTAATATAACAAATATAAATATTATCCTATAAATAAACGATAATGAAATATATAAAATCCGTCACACGCTATAAATTTAACCCCTAAAAATATATTATCAATAACTATTCAATATTTTTTATTTAATATAATAGCTTATATATTATATTGTATATAGTCAATAAAATCAATAGATTTCGATCGTCACAAAAACAATTTTGTCTTACGGTTTTTCTCATATTCGATATTTGAGGCCGAGTCTATAGCACATAACGACCCTTAAATAATGCATATCAGAAAGGTTGTTTAGATAGCAACCCGTATACATATATATATATATATATATATATATATATATATATATATATACCTATAAAAATAGACCATCCAACACCTCAACATAAAAAATATGCAAATGCCAGCGTACACATCCAATGAATAAAAATCGTTTAATAATGTGGCACATACACGATCAATCATACATAATACACATTATAATTTCGATAGCTTGTAAAATAATACATATATGTACATACATATAAGATAAATAATAATATAAACATTTTCATTTATGCATATTAGGAGAACACCATAGATAGATCATTATATGTAATTTATATAGCGTTTCGTCAAGATCGCTATTGATTTATGTGGCCGCAATCGGAAGTTGTCGTTTAAACTGAAAATTATCAATATGTATTTTTAACGTGTATATTATTAAATATGATACGACGTACCGTATTTAAATGTCATGCCAAGATTATAAATTACTATGAGGTACTACGGCATTCTGATTAATAAGTACTTACATAGTGAAGATTAATAATACGTTGAAAACGACACGAAATGCTATTCGTGAAATTCACATAATTTTTTGTATGAAAATAATATTTTTATTTATTTAAGAGTTTTATAGTTTTAGTAAGATACTATTATTTCAGATTATTATATATTTTTTTTAAGAAAATAAGTATATAAATAATATTATAAAACAATACAATTTATGATATTATTATTGTCATTTTATTTTTATTTTTTTTTTGTAAAAATTAAAAAAGTAGATATTGAGTTGGTGATATTATAAAATTATATATCGGTTTCAAAATTTTGAAAGAGAAACTTAAACTCAAAAAGCCTGCAGTGCTACTGAATCATTTTACTATTAAAATATGCACATATTCAGAGATCGGCGGTAATAAAAAAGAAGAAAAATCGCGTTGAACAATTATATCGTAATAATATTTAAAACTCGTTAAAATAATTAATGCTTGTACAGCGTGTGTATGTGCACGATTCATATAAGAATTAATCGAGATAAGTTTTTAATGGTTCACCGTAAAGAGAAAAATAATAAAATCGACGATAAAATCTCAAATATGGAGATTCGTGAACTACACATACATATACAAATATATATACATACATATATAAACATCCTCGGGTTATTTTTATGTCGAAAACGAGCTTTTTCTTGCGAAAATGTAAAATAAGTTATTAACGGTAGTTATCGAAAATCACCATTTTATATTCGTATACACATAAATATAGTATGAAGACGTAAAAATGTTATATGTATATATATATATATGTGTGTGTGTGTGTGTGTGTGTAGATGCTGTCATAATTTGTCTATTTCTATATGGGTTGAAATATTTATTAGCATAATTTATTTAGATCAAAATTGTGATCTAATATTTTTTATGAACCGTGAAACTCATAATATTATTTTTAAGATATAAATTTTCTCAATTATCTGACGGACTTAAATTTTAAATTTTTTGTTAAACGTAATTAATTCAAAATATTTTTGATAAATATTGATAAAAATGATGCAAAGGTGTTTTATTTCCATATAAAACACCTTTTTCTCCAATTTATCAAGATTAATTGTGTGTTCGATTTATGATAGATATTTTACAATATTTATGTATTCTGTAATGATGTTTTAAGTTCTGAATATACGGTATAAAAATTAAATTCTTGGAAATATGATCGTGAAAAAGATTCTCAGAATCAGCTTATTAAATACAATCAATCACGGTCGATATATTGAAATTTTATTGAGAAAACATTAAAAACTTCAATTTTCGTCATCACGTACTCGACATTATTATATTATTATTTTACGAGCTGGTTTCTTAACGTCTTTTAAGATGAAAAGCTGGATTTTCGCTGACCTCCTCTCGCTCGCACCGCAAAGCTTTCGAATTCATGCTTCTCTTTTTCTCCTCCAGAGAACGGCTTAATTTCATTTCGATCAGATAATGAAAGAGACGCTTTGCCGGTTGACTTTCGAAGATTTCCTCAAAACCATTAAACCGAAGCTCCCAGAGCTTTTGCCGACGTGTTAATGGCTATTTTCATTTATTTTTTAGAGTTGTTCTTCTTTATTATTATTTAATTTTAAAATAATTTTCAGACTTATTTCCTTTTTTATGCCCAGTTCTAATGGGAAGAAACGTTATTTTTATTACATAGATTTTTTGGAAATTTTCTAAAATAATGTTTTTTATTTGTAGTTAGATCTATAGTATATATTTTTTTTATTATTATTTTAAATTAAATCATTACTAATTTTTTGCTCATTATATAATACATATTGAGTATTGTAATTTAAAAATATTTACTTGAAATTTAAATTATCTATATGATATAATATTTTCAACTGATTACTATTATTAATGACATATTATATAAAAATCTAATTTCTCTTTATCATATCAATATTAGAATTTCATTTTCGTATAATTTCCTTTATAATACATATACATAGTTAAATAATATTTTTTTAAATAAAATAGAATAACGTGATGAAGACGATTAAAATTTATCAAAAATTTTCCAAGAATTTAGCGCCGTCCCTCTTTGATTATATATGATGCTATGTAGGTATTATATAATAAATACCTACGCTTACACTAGTTATTTTTCAATATATGCAAGTACGTATGTACGTATATATATATATATATATATATATATATATATATATATATATATATATATATATATATATAATTATAGGACGGCTTGTGTGCGCTTATGAAGTGTTTGCGGTGTAGTAGATCGCTCGTACGTGAAGTTAATTTGATGTAAAGTGAATAAATCGTCAGGTTCTTGACGATGGCCGACTTCTACGGGCCCGAAAGCAATTTTGATGGGTGTATCACCCGTTATTAGTTTCATGTATATTCAATTAACTTATTCCCCAAAACAAAGGTATCTCGAAGCGGATCGTTCAATTATTATTTCCTTTTCTCTTCGTCTTCGTCTTCATCATCATCGTCGTCGTCGTCGTCTTTTTTTCTGATTTTGTTTATTTTTTGTTGTTGTTGTGTTGTTGTCCCTCTTTAGGTTTTTCGCTTGCGGTCGGTCGGCGAGCCATTTTGAAATAATTCGAGCAGCTGCTCTCTCTCGCTCGATTTTTCGGGGCTACTCACCGGTGAAATCGCCATCGATTTTTATATTATTATATTTAATACAAAAATAAATAATATAAACGCTTGTATTATTAATGAGTGTTATAAATTCAATTTTACACTTGGCGACGATTGAATAAAGAAAAAAAAACGATAGTTTATTATAAAATTTAACTTTGAATTTTAATTGTAATATATATATATATATATATATATATATATATATATATATATATATATATATATATATATTTGCACCTGTTAAAATTGTATAAAAATAGAAAAAATTCTTGCACATTTCCTTGAGTTTCAAATTTAATGCATATTTTATGAAAAAAAAAAGAATAAATATTGTTTGTATTATATTAAAAAAAAACATATCAGCGAATTAAAATTAGTGGATATTAAAAATTATACCATTTAATAATTATTAAGATATTTTTAAAATATTAGAAAAAAAACTTATTGTATTTATTTAAAATATATTCAAATTAAATAAATAATTCTTTTAAATTAAAAATATCAAAATATAGTGAGATGCCCTTGATCAAAGTCATGAAACTGAAGAATTTTATGATTTTTATCATAATTTCTTTATTAAAATATGATTTTTATTATATATTTATAACTAAATATTTTTATACGACTAAAATATAATAAATTTATAAATAATCTTACAATTATTTACTGTTAATATATATATATACATCTTTTTAATTTAAATTTCATTTAATTATTTAAAAAAAAATGATTTCAATCATAAAGTGTATAATATATGTATATTGCTAAGAAAAATTATGAAAACAATTAATCAGAATTATTTTAATATTTAATTAAGAAATTGAGACTGAAATTTACTGATTGACCATATACTCGAAATTAAAATTTTATTTTTTTGTATTGTTTATAAAAATTGTATGTGCATAATAAAGTCGACTAAAAAGCCATATAAACACTGTTATTACCGCAATTTGAGCAAAATTTATGGACTAAATCATATTTATGACCAAACTATTTTTACCGTGAACGCATTTTATGAATATTGAATTTTAACTATTAGTTTATCAGCGAATGCCGCCGACCATTAGATTTTATTACCGTAATGTTAATAATGATCATTTTATACGCTCTAATATATATTATTTCTTGGTTGTTGTAAATATAGCATAATGTAAAAGAAAAGATTCATATATAAAGTAGAGGGAAAATTAAAATATAAATGTGTTTTTTTTTTTTTGAGTATGTAAATTACAGCTTAATTAATTTAAATCATATTTTCATTACGTAATTTTAATATCTATATAAAATTAACACAATGTATTTCTCATCATTTATCAATAAACTCTTGAATATATTATTTTAATAATTTGAAATATTTTTTTTAATATTTTATTTAACAAATTTCATATTATAAAAAAATGAGTGATATAATAGATTTTTTGTGCAAAGAAAATTATGATATATTTCACATATTTATAATTTATTTAAAACGGAAACCGTTATATAAAAAGCACTAGTATGTTATGTGCAATATGATTGAAAAGTATAATAAATTGAATATAATCACGCACTTTTCATATTGTTTTTTTTTTATTATTATAAATCGATAAATGTTATTATTAACATTTACGATCTAATTATACAAATCTTTATATTTACACTTGAGATGTTTCATTTATGATATCAGACAACTTATAGTCGCAACCGATGACCGTAACTATTACAAAAATATATATTTTATAATTATTTATTCAATAAATAATTTTACATATATTATTATATTGTATCGATGAAGATATTTCATAATATATTAACCCTTTAGCGACCGAACGACGAGCAAAAAAAATATAATAAGATATAATAAATAATAAACACGTATAGCAATGCCAAAAATAATAATAATAATAATAATAAAGTTATAAATAATAGATAAACCGGTCTAGAGTTGCGAGGACACCTACGGTAAGCGTCACACGAAAGTGCAGGCTAATTTTCTGTTATAACTCAATCAATTTCGAGGCTCACGGCACCCATATATGAAAACATAGGTATGTTAATATATACCTACACATATAATATAGACATTATATTACCCGTTGGGTAATATAATGGGTCGGTCCTTAACGACCCGGTCCGGACCGCAACATCCACAACATTCCGAAACCATCTCCAAAAACTCGACCTCATAATGAGACTGTGAAAAATTGCATTTTAAAAGCGCAATTCTTACAAACTCAAAATATGGAAAAAGTACCAACAGGGTCGATATATTGGTTGTTTAATTAATTTATAACTCGTCGAAAATAAATTTTGTAAATCGTTCAAATAATTTTTAACACGTCGAAATTGAATTTTGTAAAACGTTTTTTTATAATAAATTATAAAAAAATGTCGATTGTTGGATATTGAGCAATTTTGTTGTATCGTGTAAAATTAATAATCTAATCTTCTAAAAATCGTCATATTGTTTTAACTAATGGACATTCCATTACAGTTATTTTATTATTAAAATTATAATTTTTAAATGTTTGCGCAATTTACCGTTATATATTTTGAATTATTTATACTTCTAATTTACAAATAAAATATAATTAAAAAATCTAAAATATTACTTATTTTTTCTGTAATTATAAATTTTACTCATTTTTGTTACTGATTTTCTTGAACAATTATATTTAACAGTTAATATTTTAATTTACAAAAAATATACAGTTTACCTATTTTACAATATGTCACACGAAGATAGATTAAATTTAAAATAATGTTATACGAAAAATATTACGTAATTTTTATGAAATTTATGTTATACAATAATCATGTTTAATATAATATAATTAAATCGCTACAATTTTACAATTAATTTCATATTTAAAAATTTACCATTTACAGATTATCTCAGTGCTATAAATTCATTGCAATATTTATTTTTCTTTATTCATACAATGTTTACGTTATTATTTTACATACAAACAAGTGCAATTATTGTCATTATAACTGTATAAATAAATTTTATATTCTCGTTTCGAACGTGTTAATTTAAATAAAATAAAAATATGACGCTTTAGATATTTCAAAGTCATTAAGAATATTATTATTTTTTATTATGAAAAATTTTAATGATCATCATTATAAAATTCTTATCATATCATTCTGATTTTTTATTATAAATCATTCTAGCGCTTTTATAATATTTAATAATTATTCGTCTAACATAAATTGGATAAGATTATTTATGATCGAATTAGTTATACGAAACCGTAAGTGTGCGTTTGATACTCAAATTGAATAAATTTAAAGACTTGTTAACGTTCGAGAGAATACAATTAAAATATTTCCAGTTATATAAATCATATAAATTAACATTTTAATTGTTGTTATTGAATCGGATTCCAAATTGATTTTTCGTGTGTGTTTAAATTATTGTACGATATTGTTATACCGCGATGTAATAATTTTATTAATTAAAATTATAATAAAACGCCTATAACACTTATATTATAACGTGCATATTTTAATAATTTCAAAATACAAACAGTTTTCAGACGGTTATCAATTGCTAAAAAATGAATAATTTGGCAGAAATATTATTTAATTATGAATATTATTTGAAAAAGATCAATTAATATTTGCAATTATTATATCTTCAAACTGCTGGGTTAATTTATAATAAAAACTAACCATAATTTATCTTTTAAAAAAAAATATAAATCTAAAAAATATAAAAAAATATATATCTTTTTAAGAAATACACAAATATGTATACATATATAAAAATTCCAATATATATTAATATATAGTACTTTTGGAATATTAAAACTTCTCACACGCAATTTTATTTAAACGATCTTAACGAATTTTTAAGATTATAAATCTATTTATCGCAAATTTATGCAAACATTACTCGAAAAATAATATTAAAATGGTACATAAATTATTGTCAGATATTTGCGAAAAACTGAAGTAATTTACATAATATTTTCACATGAATGAAAATATTAACTCATCTATAATATATTTGAAAATTATAAATTTTATGATTGATATATTAAAATTTAAATATTTTATTATATTATTATATTGTTGATTCCAAAATTTGTTGAAATTATTAAATGATATTGATATCAATAATTATTATTCAATGTTAAAAATTATAAAATAATAATAATAAAGTTTTCAAATATTTTTTCAAAATTAATTTATATATATAATAAAGATAAAAATATAATACAAAATATTCTGAAGTATTATTTCCTTTTTTAAATTGATTTATATTAAAATCCAGCTTTTCATCTATATTGAATGTTTGAAAGATGAAAGATTGAATAAAATAATATCAATTAAAATGTCAATAATGATTTCATTTAAGTCTCGATTATCGAGACAAAATTAATCACAATGAAAAGATTAATGTTTATGTATATATATATATATATATATATATATATATATATATATATATATATATATAATACAATTAAACTCGGCAATCAAAACTGAATTGTGATAGTAGCCGATTGCTGAAAAACTACGATTTTACGACTTTCATTTGCGTCGAATGAAACTTTAGCGAATTTTTTTTTTATCAATGCGTTTTAGCGAACACTCGAAAGCATAACGATTATGACTTTTATTATGATCATTATTATTATTATCATCGGTTCAGTTCGCTCGTAAAAATTGATGTGCACGCGTTTGCGTTTCACACCGTTTCAGCTGACCCCTCGGGGTCGTCAACTGGCGGTGCTCATAAACAATAAAATCGAGTACGATTCGGCTCGGTTTTAATGTCTTAATAGACACTATATATATATATATATATATATATATATATATATATATATATATATATATATATATATATATATATATATATATATATACATATGAGAACACTTTTAAAAACGGCACCGAAGAGCAAAAGGGACCAAGTGATTCCGTTGCGAGCAAATCGAAAACGGTGCGATTTGTTCCGACGATACGGTCGGATTCGAATCCGGGCGTGAATTAGTAGTCGTGTACGACGTAAATCAATCGACAATGATCTCGAAATTGCCAAATTACCCCCGGGGCATCGGTGTCGGTATTTTCGGGGTCGCACTGTACTTATATGTCTGTGAACGATCGTTAGACACGTGAACGTCGATGTACGGTATCAATCGTGCGACACGTGTACTGCACCTAACATATATATATATATATATATATATATATATATATATATATATATATATATATATATATATATATATATACTGTAGTTAAAATACGAAATCAGTTAAAGCTGAAATTGACTAGTAAATGTCGTTCAGATAAAAATCACGTAACATATAGAATGCAATTAAAAATATTTTACAACTATCATTATATCAAAATTATATCTTTTTCTTAAACAAATTGATTTAAATAATCGTTACTTATTCTTTTTTTTCCTTTTATTCGATAATTGATTATTTAAAATATTATATATATATATATATATATATATATATATATATATATATATATATATATATATGCACTTATTATAATACTTGTTTATATATTAAAATGAAATTAATTTATTTTAATTATATAAATAAAACGATATTGTGAAACATTTTAATCGTTTATTTATAATAATAATTAATTGACATTTGAAGGCAAATATAATAAAATATTTAAAAATATTCGTATTTATATTAAACAAAATTAAATTAATTTTAATTATTTTTTTTCTATAATATTTATATATATATATATATATATATATATATATATATATATATATATATATATATATATATTATATGAAATATTAACCTTTTTGGAAAGTTTAATTAATTGAATATATATTACCTAAGTCAATTTTAATTATGGATGGTGAGAAAGAATAATAATTTATCGAATACATACATGTATCTTTTCTAAAAAAACATCACATTTTTTTCAGAAAAAAAAACTTTTCTATTAATTAATTTAAAACAATGAAGACCGGTTCAAACTAAAACTATTTATCATTAAAAATTCGTTCGATAAAAAAACAATTATTTATTTAAAAATATATATCGACTGAATAAATTGAAAATTTTTAATTGATTTTATAACGTTCATGTTTTATAATTTATCATTTTAATTAATAACAATATAATTCAATTTCGTGGCATTAATGTTAAACGGAGAAGCTCAAATATAAAAACTTCGACGTTGATAAAGATTTAATACTTCATACCTGCATTTTTTTATAAACGATATAATATATATATTTTTTTTACATATAAATAGTTTCGGACGCAATATGCTCTCCTGCTTAGCCTGAAGGAAAAATTCGATTAACCTATAATTACCAAACCTGGATGTGGTCTTTATAATTTTTTTTTCACTTGTGTGTGATATAATATATATATATACATCAATAGTTATATATTATATAGACATATAATGATTCTTCCGTATCACTTGGATGAACGTATATTTTTTTACGAAAAATTACTGTTTCGTTAGTCGTTATTATCGTATTACGTATAACGAAAAACCGTTCCTATTTGATTATTACCGAAATCATCGACGATAAGTTATCTTTTCGCTCATCGAACTACGAATGTCAATTAAAAGACTCAATAATTGTGGGGATTCGAACGCGATATCGTTGCTTTGTGAACGTATATCACTATTTTTGTATATATATATATATATATATATATATATATATATATATATATATATATATATTACGTATATATTGTATGGTTAGTGTCGAAATATATATCTATCGTCGTTAATTAACGGCTCGTTAAAACCCGTACGTCGCTCGGACTAGCTAACGAATTAACGCATTAATTATGTAATTAATCGCTAATTGGAATGTCTTCTCGGAGGGAAATCGTATTTTTCTTTTGATTCCGCTTACATATATATATATTTATGTATATTTTACTTTTCCACTTTCAATTCCAACATGCGAGAAAATAGCAAGATTTATATTGAATTCGTGCAGTATTGGCCACTTATCGGCGACGGATTTGCACCCTTAAATCTCGTAACTCGCACCCTTTTAGAGTCCGGTATGTTCTAGGGTTATCCTGCCTATAGCGGGGTTGCAACCCGAGCATGTGTATTCTCAGCCTAATACTGTTCTAGAGTAAATAATGTAACCCATGGGGGTGATAATTCACGAGCTCACCGACCGAAACCTTCAAGAGTACTCAGACTCAACTGGCAATCTTCCGACGCACTTGGACAACTCTACATTAATAAATACGCACAAACACACACACATATATAAATACAAATATAATTTATAATAATTTGAAGAATACGTTTCATTAATTTTGATAATATATTTATAATATATGAATGATATAAATTAACTAACTATGATATTTATTAAAAAAATGTTTTATAACATTAATTAAAATCAATAAAATTCAATTATAATTATAAATGGTGTATATATATATATATATATATATATATATATATATATATATATATATATATATATATATATAGATTAAACACTTTTAATTATAATCAATAATAAAATGTTGACACTAATGAAGCATCATATTAAATAAATTTATTCGTATAATTAAAACGGATGCAAAAATCTAATTTTCCATTCACCATTATATCAACATATGACATAAATTAACTATATAAACATGTTATGAAAAAAAAACACATCAATGCGTAAGTAATAAATAATTATTAATATTAGATCAATAAATAGTTCTGAATGCAACATATAAATAATATTTATTATGACATTTACAACGACCGTGTTGTTAGCGTGTTCGACTACTATATTCAAATTTCAATCCCGGGGTGTCATTTGATCTGTTTATTATCTTAAATATATTTTTATTATTATATTATATAAATAAAAAACAAAAATATATTTAAAAGAAGGTCAAACGTATAATTATATATACATATACGGTTTAATAATTAATAATTAAATTTTCTGGTTATGGTATTATTATGTTTTTTTTTTATTTGCACTTGTTTTTCATCATAAGTGTCCTTTATTACTGTTTACATCCTGACTCGCCACTGCAATTATATCAACTTTATAGTGCTACTAAAAACCCGTATTCAATACGATAATCAGAAGGTTCGTACGGAAGCTAAAGGCTCTTTTTTTTTCTTCATAGACGATGTACGATAAATATTACGTCATAAATTACGATGTTTCGTTAGAAAAAAAAAACAGCGACCACATAATAATATCCTTTGTGCGGCAATCTAAATAAATCTCTATAGAATTTTTATGTATTTTATCGATTGAATTATTTTGATCTAATTTATTTTAATTGAATTCTCACACTTTTTATTATTCTAATTATTTATTTTATATATTTTATTTTCAAGGATGTTTTAAAATAAGTCGTTGATATTTATATAAATATGTAACCGTCATATTTTGAATAATTGAAAGATTAAATGTGTATCGACGATAAATTTAATATATATAATCGAAAAAAAATATTTTTATATTTTAATTTTATAAAACGTAAACATTTAACGTTATAAAAATATATATAATATATATTATTCGAATGTATCTGCTTGAACTCGCATTAGAAAAATCAATGTAGGCACTCGATATGAATGTGAAAAAAAATTATGATCATCAATAAAAAGCAATAAATATCGACACACGGCGTATGATAAAAATGTGCATAGATTGTATTTGTAGCACACCTTAATATGATAATGAGGAAAATATATGAAAAACTGCTTTTTTTTTCATTTCAAGTTTCGTCTTTAATAATAAATATACACGCGCGACTATTGACACGTTAGTCATTTTTAACGATTATAAATAATTTCATTAATAACAATATCTATATTTCATGGCCGTAAATCAATTCGTAGATGTGTTTCTACGTATGTATGTGTGTGCACGTGCACACATTCATACATATATAATCAATGAAATTGTTGAAAAGAAATAAAGATGTTCATTCAAAAAAAATGAGATTTAAATTTATGTCTTTGCGTGTAAAACATCAGATGTTAACGACTATGCGAACGCACATATATATATTTATAATACATATGTTATAGGCAATTTATATAACTCAGTTTCATATTGAATAACAAATTGTTACACGGAATTTTACAGCTTTTTGAAACCAAAGCAATTTAGAATTGAATCTATAAACATCCGCGTTCTATAAATAATAAAAATATTTTTTAATATATTTTTGATGGTGTATATGATGCGTATTAATGATAAAAAAATCATATTATTTTAAATCGTATTTTTAAAATAAATATAATTAAAATAATAAAAACTATTATATTAAAGTTAAATTTTTTAAGGTACGCCAAAAAATATATTAACAATTTATACAATAAAATTATGCGCATTTTTAATTACCATTTTTGCATATTAAAGATTTACGATATTCGACATTTAACCTGACGACATTAATATAACTGCGTTATTGTTGTTTTTTTTTTCGCAATATTTTCTACAATGTGGGAGTATTTCATTTCGAACGGAACAAACGCATAATAAAAACTGCGACCGAAAAAATATAAATTATTGTATCCCGGTTATTTGGAGAAGGGTATCTGGCATTAAATTGAGCCATTAGGGGTTGTGTTTTAAGCACCCTCGCCAGTTCTTTGCCCAATAAATAAGAGCTCACCCCCCAAAAAACTGGTCTAGTGGAACGGTTCAGGATACGGGCCGAGGAGAACTCAATTTGACGCCAGGTTAGCCCGTTTGAGAGACATAACATCCCCTTTATTTTTTTTATTTTAAATTAAAATTGTATAAAAAAATATACGCACATAATATACCATTAAATATTGATAATAATAATGATAATAATAATAATAATAATAATACGTACACGCGTGTAAAATTCTCACATATTAAATAAATATATAGTTAATTAAAACGCAACAAACACGCTTTCCAGTAAATTCAGTTAAACAATTGACTCAGGACAAATTGGACGAGTTAATTTGTAGACGTAATTAAAATAAAAATTGCGATCCTCTTGCATATCGATGCATTTCGTTTATATTATGTTGTATGCGTCGAATATGTTGTATATTTTATTTATTTTTTTAATATTTCACGGTACGATGAATAATAACAGTGTGTAAATTTTTTTTTCCAGTATGCGAACCCATTAAGGTGTTTAAATATCGATGGGTGATTAATGCGATAAGTCAATTATAATAACGGACAACGCCAATTTATTTCATGCTAATCATTATAATTTTTCCCTACTATAAAAATGTTCCATTTTATATATATTTTTTTAAAATAAACTTTAATATTTTACGTATTAAAAATTATGAAAAAAAATATTCTATCAATGAATATTTTTTTGAATTTTATGATTGAAATAATAAAATATTTTCACATATGTTCTATGTAAGCTAACAAATTAAATTAATAATTTCTATATACATATATTCTATTATTCAAATATTTTTTTTAATATTTCATCACACAACAAATCAACATGAGATATTTTAATATATCCAATTAAATATTCAACATTCCAGTAATGCTATAAATCATCTTGTATTATTATAAAAACGATATTTCTAATAATCTATATATTTATATTATTAAAAAAAATCTTTACAATTTGTGTAATACTTAATTTTTTCAAATAATATTCTTTTATTATTTAGTTTATTTTAAAAATATGTATTATAAAAATATAGAATCTTGAAAATTACAATATTCAATAGTAAAAAATATATATGTTTTTTTTTTAAATTTTATACACTCAAGTCTTATATTTCAAATAATTTCGTATTATAATATTAAAATACTCTGATATAACTTAAAATGATAAATTAGTATACAGCTATATATTTTTAAATATTTTATAACAAAAGAAATTACTTCATATATGGACATAAATTTTAAATTATATAATTGCCAATAACATTTATATGTTCAAAATAGAGATGTGTATGTACATAAAAGAAAGAGATAGATAGGAAAAAGAGCAAGTCATAGGTGTTTACAAAAAGCACTTCGGCCGAAGACAGCCATTCAACAACTTAATAATGATGCGTTGATATATAATACACCTCGATCAGCATTGTGTTCAATAGGGGATGATTTCGATCCCTTTTTTTAACTTCGCCTGATTAACATTATTTATATATGAATTAACACTGTGACGCGGGGCACGTGCCCCAAAGCACATTCGGTTAGCCGTAGACCAATTAGTTCGGATTCGACACCGTTAACCCCGTGTGAAATGTGTGTGAGTTTTTAAACCGACAAGTCACCCTTACGACGAATTATCAATATGAATTGTTACCAAAAAAAATTTTTTTTTTCATTCAAAATTTTTCAATTTAAAACCTAAAATTAATTGATACGTAATATTTATTATTTAAAACCAATCTTTCAATATTAAATTCAATATATCATCACATTTTTCACACGACTTCATTATATATATATATATATATATATATATATATATATATATATATATATATATATATATATATATATATATATATTAATCCTTTGATCGAATTCTTTATTCGCCTTTTTTGCCGAATCGAATTTTGATTTAATTCGTTTCAGAACAGTGCAACGAAACGAAACTAAAAAAAAAATGTCAACGATAATTACACTTTTATGACTGCGATGGAAAAAAATGAATTTTTTATTTCTGAATCTCGCGCGGTGTGAGAAAATCGAAAAAAACATCGGGGGTGGTTTTTTTTAGTCGACTTGCAATTATCAATTTTATTCAGTCACTATTGTTTCTCACGAATATGTATTATTCAAATATATATATATATATATATATATATATATATATATATATATATATATATATAAATTTCTAATAAATAGATATCAAATCGCTTCAATTCTTTAAAATTTTAAATTATATCGGTCAAAAATATAATAATATTCGTATAAATGCTCCTTAAATATTAGAAGAATATTTGTTATTTGTGTAAATTATGAAAACATAAATTGGAATTTCGAAGAACGACAAAATGAATATAATTTTTGGTAGATCTAATATGTAATGTAATATATATGGATATACAGAGTCATATATTTGCGTATCAAATTGTAGAAATGAATAATAAGATTTCGTTGGTCCGCATAATAAGTCGTCATGAAGAAGAAGGGTACGATGAAACAACAAACTACAAATACATAGGGGAGAAAATACTTTTGTAATAACTACCCTATACCACCAGTGGGGAATGAGGCTTGAAATGGCCTTGTTTTGGGGTTGATTTTGATTATAGTGGTGCGTTTTAACAGATGCAAACCCCTCTTGCCAAAAACCAATGCAAACAACACAACACCACGACCCAACCACCCATTTTTCCGCCACCTCCCCCATTTTAAAGGTGAAAAAGATATAAACATATTCGGTGCGAGTGAAATTTAATTAACTTTTTTTTTCAGCATTCTCTTTATATCTAATCTAGAAAGGAATCTTAAACGTCCCAAAAAAGGGAACGAATTTAATTTTGCAAAATTGCGAGCGGAAATAGTTATATTTATCCATATTCGTACGAATGGAAATATTCCTAGAAGAGTTTTACCTAGGTAATTATTGTTAGTTGTTTGTGTTTAAGGCATTGTTTCATTACCTGAGCGTGGACAATCTGTGTATATTAATCATTTAAAATTAATACAATTCTGCTTGTGTTTTGTGCGAGCAGAAGTTAGGGTAATATTTCATCCCCTAAGTTTGTTCTAGGGAGGGTTGCGAGTCTATTAACGGAATAAACGAGTCGCGTCAAATTAGTAGTTAAAATATATAAAGTAATCATAGCAAACGAGCGATTCACGGTTTTATATATAATATATAAATGAAAAAAAAACTAATTAAATATTTTTTTCTTATCATAAATATATTCGCTTTATTAGGTACGTCGTATAAACGGAATCTTATCGGTTGAAAAACAAGAGTTCACATGTTAAATCTTTATAAATAATTAACGATTAATTAAAAAAAATCCCATTGAATATTTTTTTTATCAGTAATTGTCGTTGTTCTTAATGTAAATAGATAAGTGTCCCAAAATATCACACAAGAACCGACAGAGTAGGTTCAAAAGGTTGAAAATGATACAGCAATGATGATTTGTAATTGAAAAACATTTAATCAATACAAGACTTATTTTAATAATTAAAAATTAATTGAATTTATTTTATTGCATATTGAAATAATGCTATACTGAATAAATTTAAAAAGATAAATTATTACGAAAAAATAAATATCTAACTACATCATATTTATTTTTTTACTTCTAAAGGACATATAGAACATTTATGTTTACTATAAATTAATTTTATAGAATTAGTTTATCATTATCAATACTAACTGTTCCAGATAAGTCATGTTTTTATAATTTATGACAGCGATAAATATTTATGAAAGTGTCAATCATGTTGTTTGCCAAGTTGTACATAATTTAATCGAAGATCATTATTTTATTAATTTGAGGATAAGGAGAAGCTTTTTAAATAGAAAACAGTCTATCTTATGATTGTAATTACTTATTTTTTTTCAAAAATTAAATACAAACATAATTATATTTTTGTAATTTATAAATTTATATTATACTATCGTAATTAATTATTAAAAAATCAAATGTCAAATAATAATTATTGAAAAAAATAGTGTGATAAAAATTATTTAGTGTTTATTATGGTTCACAATCATCTTTTTTTTATGTATTCCTAGATATCTACTATTTGGTTTAAAATAGTAATTTTGAAAACATTTATATACATACCATATATACAAATGTGAATATATATATATATATTTAGAAGCGATATTAAAAATTTTACACAATTAAATGAAAAAAAAGAAAAACAATTGATAATATAAATTTACGATTGAAATTTAAATTGTTTTTCTTTTTCTGTGAATAGAATTCTAAATAAAAATCTGTAAATTAAAAAGAGAAAATCTGTAAAATTACCAATTATTTTACAGTTAATAAAATGCAAATACAATAAATCAATTTATTTTTATGATTTACAATGTTCTCTATAGGAAAAATAATAATTTTGAACAAATTGATTGCAAATTTATTTGAAATATGTGCAAAATAAATATGCAAATTCAAACAGTAATAAATAATTATTTTTGAAAATTATATACGTATGATATTTTTATTATTGTATTTATTACATAAAATATTAAACAACTAATGATCATAGTATAAGCTCTAATCATTAAAAAAAATCAACATTTATATAACAAATTCTGTACTTGGAACACTTTAAATTTAAAATATTGTTTTTTTTCCTATATGTTAAATGATTAAATGATTAAACGCGTTCCCATCGAGTCACTGTAAGCGCCATCAATACGATTATATTGGCAATAATTATTGATCGCACGCAAATAAGCCTCCAGGTTTATATATATATATATATATATATATATATATATATATATATATATATATATATATATAGTGATTGTTAGGTAATAGAGCACTTTGTCAGAATTAAATTATTCGAATTACGTTATATGTACATATAATTTAATGTACGTTCAACGCGACATTAGACATATATTATATTATTAGATAAGATAAATTAGATTGTTGAATCAAAAAAAAAAATAGCACTATGTCGACGTGACGCTCAAGTTTTGAGTACCGTTGACGAGATATATACGTATTATAAATAACAATACATGAAAATATTATTATCAGCATGCCAGTCGACGACGACGATCCATTAAGTTGATTTTCGTGTCAATAGCTTTATGGAAACGCAATTTCATAATAATCCGTGGAAAATGTTCGGAAAATTGTTTTTTTTTTCATATTATTCGATTTTCGCGACCGCGTTATCAAAGCACTTTCAACGCGGCAAATAGATTGATAATAAACAATTTTATATATTTGTATATATATATATATATATATATATATATATATATATATATATATCGACATATGGTTATATGAATTAAAAATAATAATGACGCGCATATTTCATTTGCGATGGTTGTTTTGTTATTAATCGTTTTTATCGGTAAAGCATTTATTCGAGTCGCGATTAAAATCTAATCCATTTTCAAGTATTTTATACGACGCGTTCGTGAATTCGTTCAAGAAAAATTAGCACACAAATTAATCGCCACTTTTCAATGCGATCTCGTTAGTCAAAACGGACTCGTTATTAATAATATAATATTATTAAATATACATATATATATATATATATATATATATATATAAACGAGAATACGTTTTAAATTAAGTTATTTAAATAAATATAAAATATGTATATGTTGTTCATTTTTTGTATTCGATGTTTTTTTTCGTGTTTGATATATTTATTTATCTTTTCTTTTTTCTATCGTATCGTTGATAATTTATTCGATCTGTAAATTAGATCTAGTTTTGATACATTCCTGGCGAGCGAGCACGTACCTAACGAGATCCATTGTGTCACATATAAAACGCTGCCGGCGTTCGAAAAAGGCGAAAATTCTATTCTGTGGATATTTGTAACGAATCGTTAATAATATAGAAAACGACATGAAAGTCCACCGACGAATCGCCGTAAAGTTATTTCTCACGAAAAATTTGTCCGCGCACATTCTTTTTGCCAGTGAAATCACAAATGTGCCACATTTCACGTTTTACGTATGTATTAGTGTAATATATTTTTAACGGGTTCGAATGTATCGTTAATTAATTTTAACTCAAATTGAAAGGTCTTTAACTTTTTTTCAAAAAGTTTACTTTCGATACATTCAATACAATGATGTAATTTGTTTATGTAATAATTCATTAATATCAATTTATATCATTATATTATATTAAAAATATATTTCTCATATACTAATTAAGAATATTTAATTTATAAATATCTAATATTTTAATCTATTAAATTATTTAAAAAAATATTAAAATCAAATAATTAAACTGTAATAGTTTTTCAGCAGAAATATATTAAAAATTCGTATAAAATATAATACAAATAAATAAATTTTAGAATATACCAAATATTTAAAATTTCTTTATCTATTAGTTTTCAGTATATAATACAAAAATATATCTGTTTTTAAAAATTGTTTTCAAAAAATGGGAATATTAATAGAAAAAAAAATCTTAGAGCATAATAATTTGTAATTGTTTTAAATATAAAAGTGGTAGTAGAAATTTTTAAAATATCATCTACAACATTAACAATAATAGCATTTCTTTATTTGCACGAATTACTATAATATTTTTAGATGTAATAATTAATTTATAAAGATTTTTAACGTCTATAGAATATTATATATTTTTTTTATATTATTTGAGTGTAAATATTTTACAATACTATAATAATCAAGAAAATAATATTTCGTTGTAATAATAATATCGCTATCTACTATGATTGATTGTCAATTAACTGATGACATGTAATTATATAATATATTAAGTATATATCATATAAATACATTTTTTTTAATTTATGTAATTAAAATTATGATAGATATAATGAAAAATATACTTCTTAATCTTATAACCTAAATATTTCGCAATAATAAATAGTATGTATAAAATAAAAAGCTAAAAGCTTATTTATCTGAAAAAAAATTGTACATCAAAATTTAAATAATTAAATGATTGATAGAAAATTGTGGTAAATGCGATTAAAAACTTTCAAAATCATTAATTGGTTTTGAAAAAAATAAAATCGTTATACAATTTATTTAACAATTAAAAAGTAGTCTTTTTATTAAATATACATTTTTTTTCAAAATATAGATAGAAGATATTATATAAAAGATACAAGTATAATTTCTAAGTGAAAAGTTTTATAATTTATTATATATATAATTAATATATAAAATATTGGAATTTTTAAATTTATGAATCACTATATAAATAAAACATTTTAATAATAACATTTTCATTATCACTTTCATTAAATATATTTCTCATTTCAAATATTATATATAATTGTTTCATAAAGAGAATTTTCTTTAATATTAATGAATTCTTTGAAATATTCTCCGAGATATGATTACAGTATTGGAATTGCACTAAAAATCGTGATTTTTATTATATCGGCCACCATAAGATAAATATTAAATATATCATAGACAACGAGAAAATCGAACGTTTTAATAATATCAACACGATAAGCATTGATGAAATAAAATTAAAATTTATATAAAAAAAAAACAAAAAACAAATAAAATAAACGTAAAAAACGTAACCGGCGTGTAAAATGTGAATTAGCTACCGATTTATAACGTCGTGACGTGATCCGTGAAACCGTTCGGTTAACAAGCCGATCATGTTTAACCGACACCAATTCCACTCGCTATTGTCCGTCGCTGTCCCTTTTTAATACAAATTACTTGTTATACAACGCTATATGTACATGCATAATAATAATAATAATAATAATAATAAAAAATAGATAAAGAATACGTATGATCATGTCGGTATTGTACCGACTCGTATGATTGAGTACGTATTCAATCGAAGCAGCGGCGTTATTCGAATGGCGGTAAAAATGGCGGCCTTTATTTGTATAATAACTCTATGTATATTATATAATATAATAAGATTGATGTACGATATCGGAGATTAATGATGAAATATTTAAATTATTGAATTTCGTAAAAATCTGACGATAATTTAATTTTTTTTTCAATTTTTTAACATAAATATTTAATACATATTATATATCAAAAAATGATTTGTTTATATAGAAAGTATTTTTGTATAAAAAAAAATAGAAAAATATTTTTTTTTCAATATTATTTAAATAAAATATTAAACTGTATATTTTTAATTTTTTAATATAAAAAAAATATTCAATTACTTTAGATAATTTATAAAGAAAAATTTAAACAATATAAATATATATGATTTGAAGTTTAAAAATTTGATATATATTTCGATCTAATCTATTTTCATATATTATTCACAATATATGAAATAACTACCATATATATATTATATAAATAATAAATATAAATCTTGTATCCAAAAACCGTTAAATATATTTTAAAATTATATTAATTTGAAAGTTAAATAGTGCGCATAGAATTCAAAGTACAAAAAAACATACATTTAAAATATTTTATCTAATGTATGTTTATAATAATGGATCTAAAGTAAAAATACTAAATTATATATATATATATATATATATATATATATATATATATATATATATATATTACGAGAAATAAAATTTAAATATATAATTCTGTTTAAAATCTAGATAAAACGTACAAAAATTAACGCGCGCTCTAAAATATTTGATATACGAAAAATATAAAAAAAAAAGATCTAAAAATCAGATACACAGTCTAATTATCCGTGTTAAAAAGTACGTGAAATCAAAAATCACAGTAATCATTCGGATGCCGTTACGCTATTGTTGAGATAACGAAATACACACATCGAAAAACGTATCGTTTTTAACGGCCAAACGGAAAACAACAAAACGAATCAAATAATAAATTTTTGATTTATTAAAAACTAATTAGAAACCCGCCGTAGCGAACATACAACACAAAAATTGAATCGCTCCGAGAGATTTTCACGAATGTGAACCGGTCATTATTCAAATGGTAATTAATTAATTACACGATGCGGTATCCGAAATTAAGGCATATATAAATTTGTATGCGACCAACGCATATACATATAATAAAGTCGATTAATATGTTGCTTTTGTTATATTACTAAAATAAAATTAATAGAGCTGTTGTTGAGTGTGTGAAAGAGGTTTTATTTTATATTATACCTATTTTTTTTTTCATAATATTAATCTTATTTTGTGGGTTCAATAGTGTAAATAGTATTAAATTTAATATAATTAACAGAAATTCATTGATCATATTTAATTAAAATATATATATATATATATATATATATATATATATATATATATATATATATATATATATATATATATATATATTTATCGATTTGTCGGTAATTAATTATTAATTGAATTTTATGTAAATTACCGGATGTTACGTAATTGAAAAATGAATAATTTTATAACATTAAAATTATATAAGATTGTGTATAATTAATATATTCCCATGTTGAAAATTAAAATATTTTAGTCTGTTTATGAACGTTCGCAAATGTAAGAAACATTGATAGTTATTCAAAAATATTATGAAAGTATATATTTACTCGAAACTAAACTTCTAATTGTTAATGCTTTATATTTAAAGTATATAGTATGAATAATTCCGCAAAAAGTTCAAAAAATTAAAGAAAAATGTTTATAATGATATTTAGCTGATAAAATCAAAATTTTATAATTTATCATTGAAATGAAATTCTATGATTAGTAACAAAAATCAATTTTCTAGAAAATATATGAAAGAAAAAACAATTAAAGCACTCGAATTTTCGCAGACATTTTTTAATGCAAAAATATATGCGTGTGAAATTTTTAATGGATTATTTATATATGCGTTAAATCGCTGGTATCAATTTATAAAATTTTCAATTCATATATATTGTCTACGTTGAGAATTTCGCGTTAATGCTCATAATTATTTTAATTAATTGAATCATAAATATGATTTATTAGTATTATTTTTTTTCATAATCTCTTAATAAAAACGAAATAAAATAATTCGAATATTTAGAAAATTAAATGGTATAAAATACATTATTAACGTGCATTAAATATAAACAGGATTGTAACATTAAAATTATAAGTAATTAAGTTATTTTGAATTTAAAGATATTGAAAAAAAAAAAAACATTTTCCGCATATATTAAGCAATATAAATTTAATATAGCTATTATTAATTTTATTATAAAAAATATTAAATTTCAAATAAGACATTCATTATTATATTGACGAAAAAAAAGGGATGTTGTAATATTCGAAACGTTATTGTTAAAAATTTTATCTCGCAATATTATTGATTATAATAATACCAGTTATTAAATATATATATATATGTAATTGATTCGTGATTTATGACGCAAGATTTTTTTTGGTATACGGTCGCAATATAATTGTTAACAAACGAATAATAACAATAATAATCACAATGAGGTTGTTTCGATCGATCATTAAATTCGATTATACAATTCATCCGGTTGCGCAAATAGTTCGAAAAATGTTAACGTTTAAAATGACATTCAAATCAAAATGCAAAATTATGTGTAATAATGAGCTATATATTTTTTTTCGTTTTTGTTATTTATGGATAATTAAAAATGAGAAGATGTGTTTTTTTTTCTTATCAAATTAATTGCGCCATTTATTATATACATTTTTAATTATTATTTTATCATATAAACTTTATTATTTATTATTTTATAAAGTAATTAATAAAAATCAGTGGAATTTTAGTTATTATTATAATATATTTAAATGACACATTTCTTTAAATTTATTATGAATGTTAATTATATTAGAGATTTATTTTTAAATGAATAACACTGTATTCATTTTTATAATTTATCTTTTTTATATGTCAAAAGTGTAAAAAAATATTTATTCTCACTACAGAAATCGTAATAATATTTTTTTAATTAAATTTTATCTTTTTTTTATATATTAATTAAAAACAATTAATTATTCATTTAAAATTATTATAGTATGAATTAGTTTTTATATAGGTATATATATATGTTACAAGATAATTTATTATTAAAATATTTTTAAAAACTGATATCCTTCCGGCGGTGTTGATTGGTAATAAAGTTGTGTAAATTTATGCATTATTTAAAAAAATTTTGAAATTGAAAATTATATTTTTTCGATCAATTTTACGAAACGCATTTTGATTTTAACAAGGAATATGTTGCTAATATTACTGTATTTTAATATTATAATATTTTTTGATTACAACTAGTGATTTATTATACATAGAAAAATAACAAAAGAAAATATAATCATCGAAAATAACAAATATATTATATTTTTTTAATATTTATATCTTTATTTCTAATAAGAAACTATTATATAAATTCAAATAGTTATATGTAATGAATTTTTAGTAGATAAGTATATTAGTTTTAATGACAGAATACGTAATAATTAATTGTAACTATATATATTGGCGATCAAATCTATGACATAATAAATTAATTAATATTGTTATAGTAAAAATTGCATTTTGAAAATATAAAAGAATTGTATAAGAATCCATTTAATTTTCGTGATAAATAGCGTTTAATTGTTGGAATAATGAAGTAAAATGTGTCAAACCTTTGGGTAAATTGTCGTCGTTGGAGTCGGCGGAGGGCGGCCGTCTCGGGGGCGGCGGTCTGGCGACGAAGGGCGGCGCCGGCAAGAAGGGTAGCAGCGGTGGCCAGGGGGGGCGGCCGCAGCCCCACAGCCGCAGCCCCAGGGCGCTCGCCGCCCCGCCGCCGCCCCCCACCGACCACGGCCCCGCGCGATCCAGCGCCCCCGACACCACCCCACCGCACCCCGCCACACACAACTATTATTATTATACAGGCCTATATGTATATATTTATATATAAATGCACAAAAACACACACTAATACTTTAACTATTTAACACTGACACTAAAATGGTGATTTGCTTTTAATGCGCTTGTAAGATTTTACTTGACATATTATTGTTATAATTAAAGTTTTTTTATTTCTACAATAAACGAACGTTCCATTTAGTGTTGTATATAGTTTATGCAATAGTTTTCCAAATCAATTAAATTGTCTTCGGTGTTCATTCTGTGATGGAATATTTTTTTTAAGTCTTCTCGGCGATTTCTTAATATGATTCATTTTATCGGTTTATATTGTTTTCTATAAAACACATATTTGATATAACTGCAAAAAAAAAGAATAATGAATTGAAAACTCTGTCAACTCGTGAAAAAATATTTCGTTCAAAATTTTATTATGCTTAATTAAATTTAATTACATCACGGCTATGATAAATCTGATTTTTTTAAGATTTTATTGTTACAAAATATTTTTTCGTACAATTGATTCTTTATTTTTATTATATATTAAAAGTAAATATAATAATAATATATTAAATTATGATAATTGATATTTAGTAGTAAACAAAGAATCAAATCTATTTATATTAACTTTGATGTAAAAATGTATACAAGTACAAATTTATATAATATATGTAATGCAATGTCGACGAATAAAAAAAATAATATTTTAATCAATCAATTGCACAATTCATTATAAAATTAATAGAATATAATTGAATAATTTTGAAATATTTTTTCACATATATTGAACACGTCAATTTTATAATATACAAATATAAATATATATGAAGTTTTAAAAAAAATCCTTCTCACATAAAAACTACACTCACTACGAATTGATATGATATTTTTTTTTTGCAAATATTATAAATAGTGCGTCATCGACGCGGGACAATCGAGGGTTAAAAAGAAAACAAAAAATAAAAATAAAAATAGACAGACAGGGTTGATATATGCGAACGTACGTCGAAGGTGGTTGTTCGATTAGCGAGCAGAGTTCCGTTTATGGAGAGTGCGCACCGAACGCCACACCGACAACCACTAATGTCCGCGTAAAATGAAACGCCGCGGAAATCTCGAACCGACATCTTTCGCACTGTTCGCACTCGCTGTTCGTGTATGGTTCTGTTTCGCTCTGATACGCCCCCACCCGTTCGCCGTACGCCACATGGCTGGGTGTAAACACTGAATTCGCCCGTCGCATAAACGATGTTCAAACAGAACGAATCAAGTAGGTAAATTTTTTTTTTTTTATGCAAATATATATAGTAAGGATAAATTTATTTTACAATATAGTTAAATATACGTTTTATTATTAATATAAATATAAATTATATTTTTTTAAATATATTTTTTTTTTGATTTGATGAATCTCATCATAATGGACTTTTGATAGATTGCTAAAAAAATATTGTGTAAAAGATATTTTTAACATTTTCAAAATGAATTCATTTTAATTTTATAATTTGACAGTTTATTTGAAAATTTCTGAAAAAAAAATAGTTTTGATATTGAAGATATTTTTTGAGATATAGACAATTCAATTTTTTTTTAATATTGATGAGAAATAAATCAAAACAATGCTTAATTTTAACATAATATTTTGAAAGAAATTTCTTAGCAATAATTATATTATAATATGTATATTTTTTTAATTTGTAATAAAATATCTTTGATTTAAAAAAATAAGTATATTTTTAAGAACAATTTTAATTATACAATGTTGATAAAATGATATTTATAACAAAAAATTGATATATTTTTGTTAAATATAAATGTCAAGATTGATTAAAATGTATTGGACAAAGCGATTCATAATTTAAATGTGGTCAAATATGTTGAGTGTGATACTAGCTGAAATTAAATATCATATTAACCAGATTTAAGTAAAATATATATATTTGAAATTAGGAAATACAAGATTTTATATCGTCCTGTATAATCTTAACACACTAATTGGACTCGACTATATAACATTTAAATGATTTCTAAAATAATAGTGAAAAATGCAAAATATTAATGAATGTCATAAATCTTGTTATCAATAAAGAAAAAAGAGAATTTAAATTAATGTTTTACTTGTAACGTTTTGCGTAAATAGTGTATTCAGTTGCACGCATACAGTATAGTGTGAACATGACAGCTCTATCAAAAAAATCTGAGAAGCTTTTCGTGGGCGGGTCCAACGGGGGTGACTCCGCCTCCCATGATGGCGGGCCGACCCACGGCCGCATTTCATTGGCCGGCGCGGTGCTCACCGGTGAAAGAGGGGGCGACACGAATTTAATTAGTGACACCTCTGAAGAATTAACGCCGCCGCACTTAACGCCCGACGCTATTAAGCGCCTTTTATTTTTCATTTACATTAATAATCATTTTTGATAATAATAATGCTTGAAAATCCTTTACGCGACCCTCATACAAATAAGCGATGATAATATTTTTCTTCAACGTTATATAAGAATATTATGTACTTTTTTTATTTATTTTTTAATTGTTTGTTATTTTTCACACACATAATAAGATTGATATAGAATTAAAATTATAAACAAATTTTTATCATTATGTTTATTTTCAATTGCTTTAAAAATATTTTCAAATAAAATTCTCATATAATTTGAATGATTAAATCTAATTATGAAAAATATGTATACACATTATTTTTAAAATATATTGATAGATATATCAAACTAATAAAATATGAAGAATTTCATTTTTATATAAAAATATTTTTATTATTATTGTTGTCGATAAAAAATAATTTAAAAAAATATTTAAACTGCAAAATTTCTTTTTCATATTTTAAATATAACTTTTATTATTAATAAATATTCTTTTATAAATATGACTTGCATAATATATGATTATTATGAAAAGCATTTTTAGTTGTAATGTAATTTTTATAATATAGATAAATTCAGTTAATATGGACTTAATAAACTTTAAATATTAAATTTTTTAATATTTTTAAGAAAAAAGGATATACACAAAACATTATTTTTGCAAGTTTTTTCAACTAACTGAACTAAATTTTTCCTGTTAAATTTCTCTCGTTTTTATTGATTTCTTTTAGTTGTCGACCATTTAATATGTCGATTAGTTTAAAAAATACGAATGCCTAATAAGATGTTTTTTAATACTTATATAAATTTTAATGATTTTAAATATATTTTTTTAAATTTTGTAGTTGTTCATGTTAAATTTAAATTTTTATTTAAAAGATAAATATTTCATATTATAAAGCATTTTCAGGTCATATATATATTTTTTTGAATAATCAACGTAAAAGCTACACTATCTAATTTAATAGAATAACTTGTCCTGAAATACTTTGGCTAATGTTATTCACTTATGGTCGTAAGTACATAGTGAAAGAAAAAGGTTACAAACTTACCTACAGCTATATATGCGAGGGGGTGCTTTGGGATACACCCACATATCCCTGATCCGGGTTAGTTACGCGCGCAGCAGGTGAGAGTTTAGGGACGTAATAGGGAATAAAGAAATGGGAGTAATTTCCGCCGAAATAGAAAGTTTCACCTTTTATATCTGCGCTTTTTCGTCGAAAAGATGGTGGAAAAAGGGGTCGGTCGGTCGGTTTATCCGTTTGTTTTCGTTAAGGCTTTTACCACGAAGTAGAACTAACGCGTGCGGGATTGAAATCTTTAACCGATTAGAAAAATAATCCCCGTGGATTGTTTCGTCGTTTTTACATTTGCCGTAAATTACGTTAACGACTTTTCCCTCCTTTTTTTTCACATTTTCCATTGTAAACGTAACACACGAAAAAAGACAATAAAGCGCGTTACCGATAACGGAATTTTAAAATGTCGAGAGAATTAAAATATATTTCGTTTATTTAACATCGTTACCGTTAATACTACTATTCTATTATTCTCAACGAATAGCAAAAGAAATAAAACGAAAATGCTTTTTTATAATACAAAATTTATTTTTTAGAAATTAATACAATGTGACCTTTATAAAACAAAAAATAAAAGCTATTAAGATATTTATAAAATATTTAATTAATTATATTATAGAGGAAATTTGCCAATGTTGGACAAATCTAAGAATTTTTAATTAAACTTTCAAAACAATTAGATATGTTATTTGTTGAATATTGTTGTCAAAATCAATATATAAATTAAAAAAAAAATTTTTTTTGAAAATAGAACCTATTGCTAATTAATTAAAATACGATAATATAATAATACTCGTACAAAAATTGAATGTTTATACAACAAACACTTGATTCGAAAACTAAATATCAAAATAATTCAAAAGTAAAATTAACTAATCGTTTAATATTAATAATTCACAATCAAATAGTCTTTCCTTTTAATTATTGCATTTCCAATTATTTAAAAAAAAATATTTTTTTATCCTTAAAATAAACCGTTATTGTTAAATATATAATCGTAATATTTTTTTTAAAACTTTACTTCAATATATAAATCATAGAGTATATTATTTACATTAAATGTATTTATTATAATTGTATTGCATATCTAGTTAGTAATAAAAGAAAACAGATAAAGAAAACCCTTTAAAACAAATTATTTTCTATAACTTTCATTAATCTTAAATTATAACGTCAACATTATTTTAGCATCATATTGCTGCTAAGTGAATGCCATAATTGAACTATAAAATTAATCTTTCATTATATAATATAATAAAACCGATTCAACACTATAAAGGTTTATACATGTATTTGTATGGCAATATGCCGCAATAATATGATAAATATTTTATCAATTTCCATATATGACATGACGGGATAATTACGAGAATTAATGACCGCGATTTATTATCATCGTCGTTTTTTTTTATATTTTATTTCATTTCATATTTTTTTTCGGGCTTCGACTCGTCGTATTAATCCGAGCTCGTTTTCTCCGAATGAGTTCTATTAATGAACTTGATCTTATCGCCCTTGCGTTATTTATTACCAATTTCCTTTGTTTATATTATAAAAAAGTGTGTAAACACAATGCGGCGCGTGAATTGTGTAACAGTGTCGCGATAACGGCATAAAGGAAGTGTTCAACGAAAAAAAAATATATATATATATATATATATATATATATATATATATATATTATATATAATATATGTATAATTATATATAATACGAAGCGTGGCCCTTATCATTCTGCTGTCATTCATTTGTCGTCTTCTTAGCGATCTGAAAAGCGGAGCAGACGAGAGGTGGAAAGGGGGTGGGGTGTGGAAAAAAATCGTAATTAATTCATTTATTTGTACGTCGCTTTGTTCGCGGAACATCAATCGAACGACGCTGTATGAATGAGCGTCGTTATCGAATTGTGTATAAAAATTATGGTCGATGACCGTATCGTATCGATTCCGGTCATATTTTGACGTTTATGATCGATATTTTGACTGACTGTGACGAATTTCGTTATTTTGAACAATTATGAAAATTGATGAATTCAAAAAAAAAAAAACGAGACTCGTTAATTTACTTAAGCGTATTTGGTTAATATGGATACTAATTAATTTGAGGAAAACTAGATGTATTTTAACTTGATATGTCTTTTAAGACGACGTTGAATATAAAGAATCGATATTATAAAATTCTAGAGATCTTGATTATGAAATGGTTTCTAAAATCCCATTTTTTCAAAATTGAAACACAAAAGTCAAATGAAAAATAAATATAAAAATAATATATTAATATAAAATTCAATAAATTTTATTTTTATAAAATATATGATAAATATATAAAGAATCTATCAATTATGGAGAGTTATATTATATATAAAAAATAATTTTATCACTTTAAGTTAGGTTAGTATTTTTCAATATTATATTACAAAATGAAATATATAATTAAAAGGTCATTTTTTTCAATAACATTATTAATTATATGATAAACTTATTAAGAAATATATAATGAATGGTGATAAAGTGTATCTATTATTTTTTATAGATACTAGAAAAAAAACATCTCATTAAATTATCAACAAAACGTTACAATTGTCAACGTAAACATATTTTTTTGAAGTGTAACAATAATTAAATTCAAATATTTCTAAATATAGCAATTACAAATTAGGTTACACGGAAATATTTTTGTAGCAATTTAAATAAGACGATTAAATTGAATATAAGACACGATTAAAATCATCTTTTATCGTGAAAAATTAAAACTTCGAGCGAACAAAAATCGACTATTGTTTTTTTTTAAAGCGGTATTTTGAATATATCTAGCGTTTGAACGATATTTTCACGCTCCAAATCGCAATTAATAAAAAACAATTTAAAGTTAAAAATGAAAATAAAAAACGAAGACACGTTTTCATGATTAAATTCACATTGATTCTTGATAGAAAAATACGGTCGACGAAAGCCTTCATCCAGTCGTGTTTAGATGCGAACGCGTCCGCTTGTCCATCATTCGATATCAGTAATTCATTTCCTGTTCGCACCCCTTTCTCTCCGCCCCGCCCCCCACCCTCACCCCCATCTCCCACCTTAGAGTGTGCGCTTTTCGGGGAAAACTTCGCCTTTTGGTATTCGTGTCTCGAAAGCCGCCCACATCCGCCCACCCTTATATATAGTACATCCTGGCACCCTTCTCGTCTATCGTCTGAAGAAGTCTGGTCACGTTTGGGCAGTTACTCCTCATTACGCTCGCCGGCACTGAGAGAACGTAAGCCGCTTCGCAAGTTGTGAACACCACACTGCGAAGAACAACCACCCCCCCATACAAAAACCACCGCTTTTTTACCGTCCATCCTGCCTTCCAAACCCTCATCCCGCCTTCGTTTCATCTCTCGCCCATACCGGGTCGACTTCCGTGACTTCATGACGACCGACGCCTGTGAACGGCCCTACGCCTCCTCCATTTTTTTTTCTCTCTCTCTCTCTCCCTGTCTCACTCTCACTCTGACGGGTGTCGTTTTTTGTTTTCGCGTTTTTTGTCGTTTTTTAATAAGCCCGACCAAATTAAGCGAGATACCCAATTTATGGATGCAAACTTTCTAAAAATTCTATAATAGTATGTATACCTATATAAATCGACGGTCATTGTTTGTTATTTTTGGAGAAATGTATGTATATGTAAATTTCCATTATAAATAATATAAAATAACTTAATATATAAAAATAGTTTATCTAATTTAATATCAGTAACAAAATCAATTTTATAAATATAAAATCAATTTTATCTACTCATATATTATAAATATAAAAGAAAAATGTGTATCAAATAAAAAAAGAAGCATTTTATTATTATTAATTATGCAACAGTATTAACTTAATATTTCTAAGATTAATGAAATTTATAAATCGATCACTACATATCTATTTGAAATGAAATAACGTAGATCCTTTTCTATTATAAATATATGAAATAAAAAAAAAATGTTATTATTTATGTTTGGAGGTTGGCAATTATCACTCCTATTTTGATTTTTGATACGGCAGTCATTGTTAAATGTATGACTCTTGAAAGTTTTCAACAACATAACTCGACAAAAACTAATTGTCCACGGAGATCGATGTTGTTATCTTCTGTTATCTTCCTATTGGAGTTTTATAGGATTTTGATGAACATCAATCAGATCTCTAGACTTTCAAAAAGTTTATTGTTTTCAGTTTCTGTTTGTACTAGAGAAGTTACTGTACTACATCAGATTTTACTTTATATATATATATATATATATATATATATATATATATATATATATATATATATATATATATATATATTAAAATTGTAGAATATAAAAAATACCTGTATTATCCTTGCGATACATTGTATTATTGTACGTGTACAATATTTAATCAACCATTGTAAAAAAATCTATACAAAATATTCGAGCACAATACAAAATATATGGACAGATGTATTTTTGATATAGTAATTAAAATACGAATATAAATCACGACTTAATTGCGAACACGTCAATAACATAACACCTTGTCTGACCTTTTTTTTTCTCTCTCTTCATAGTACTATTTTCATCATTGTTACGCGAAAGATATTTTTTGACGAACAACAATTACGACACGTTCTATGCGATCTTTTATTATTCGCTTACGACGTACGTATTTATAACGTATGTATGCACGTTCATATAGAAAAATATAAATTAAATCGAAAACGTTACGTCTATATAACGACAATAACCCGTCGTGATATCTCAATTATCGACGGGAATAATAATTTGGTAGCGCGGCATAGAAAAGAAAAAAAATATGGCGGTATTATCTAACCGATTTGAAAATCTTTACGATTCAATATCGCATCTTATTATTATTATGAGAGGAACTTGTTTGATATTATAATAATTGCCGATGTTATTATTAAATATTATGATTGAATTGTATGAATATAATAATGGATTTATATATGATATTTTAGTGGATGAAGATTTTATCAATTTTATTTGTAAAAAAATATTATTTCGTATAATATGAATAATTTTAAGACTAGAATATCAACTCAATTTTAATATATAAAATATGTCAAAAAAAATATTAAAATATATCGAACCCTTCTTTGTAAAAATAAATGATTAAAAATTGAGTGTATAATTGGAACTTAATCTTATGTAGAAATATTCAAAATAAATTACAAGAAATTAAGAAAAAAACACTTCGTTTCAATAAGGGTAGAAAAGTGCTTCTGATTAATTATTATATTATGTAAATTTCAATTAATTATGGTAGTGCTGAAATTTCATTTATTTGAAGATCATATATATATATATATATATATATATATATATATATATATATATATATATATATATATATATATATATATATAATTATTTATATATTTTATTTAAAAAATATAGGAAATATTATAAAATTATATTTATTTAATATAGTTTTTAAAAATATTTTTGCAATTTTTTTCTTATGCATATACTATATTTAATATTATATATAGGTATATTATATACAGCAATATGTCTGCGAAGGGTTTATACATAGATGGGGCAATGTAATCAATCAAATTAGAACGGTCAGCTCCTCCCCCGCGTCACACTTCTGTAATAAATTACTTGAAAAATAATGAAAAGACTAAAAAGAAATGAAATATAAAAAAAACACATTGGAAACAATTCGAATATATCTGAAATATGCGAGCTATATTCATTTCACCAAAACAACTCAATTTAATGAGATATTTTACACGAAACGCGTAGGTTTTCATAATGCATACATTATATAATATATAATACGATATAAAACTGAATTTTCCATATACGGAGTATAACTAGTTTGCGATAGTCATAAAGACCGTTAATCTTCTGTTTTGATTATAGTAAAAAAGTTAACGTTTTATAGATAGTGTAAGATTAATTTTTCCATTCTTTTTTTTACATATAGTTCACTATGAATATTAATCGTTTTAATCTCTCGTTACAGTGCGTACTTAGATTTAAATCTCCTATTAAATATATTCATATTTATATGTATTGCATATAAATAATAAAAGTTTATATTCGAAAGTGAGATATTTATGTAGATATAGAAGTAATACATCATATGAAATAATGAAATTTCATAAAAAAAAATTGCAAGCATGTTTTGATTTAGCGATGCATCAAAATTTATTACATTCAAAAAAATCTTATACTTAAATATAAACTGATAACTTTACAATAAAAAATAGTTTTAATTGTAATATTCGAGTAAATAACTAGTTTTATAATCCAAAAATAAATTTAATTTCTTTTTCAGTGTCTTATTTCTATATTTAAAGTAAATTTAATACGTTTTTTAATAAAATAAAATAATATATTTGTCAATATTTATAACTGATATATTATATTATTCGTTGAAGTAATTTTATCGTTTCGTTTATATGAAACAATTATTTCGATACAAAGGGTAAATTTAATGAAAGGCTATTTCAAAAATTCGTCCTTCGTATTATAAACACATTATATATAATAAAAAATATATAATTTATTTTAAATTTTACAATATTTTTTTTTTATTTTCTAAATTCAATCTTTACATTTTTTATTTTTCATTTTCACAAATTTAAAATCAAAATTGTGATCATTATTATGTGTCTTAAATACAATAAATAAATTAATTTAAATTAATTAAATTGTTTTCATAAAATTATTTATTATAAAGAAAATGTTAAATTTTAAGCCTTTTTTAATAAATATCTATAATTTGTTCACGCGTCTATTAAAAAAAAATATTCATTAAAATATTATTCGAAAAAAAAAATCGAAATATAAAATTGTAAAATATTCCAATAACGTCGTAAAAATAAAAATAAAAAGATAAAATTTGAAAAATAATGAAAAGCGATACATTTTATTGGTATTTATATAAAACGGTGTGAATTTTTAATACAACGTTGACAGGTCCCGTGCCGGGTGATTGATACGGGGCGCGTGGCCTAAATTTTAATACTGATTTTTTTTTTCATTTTCATTTTTCTTCGTCGTCATTTTATATACGCACTCGTTATACGTATAAATTTTATATACGATATTTTTTTTTTAGTCATATTTTTGTTTTCGACGTTATTCACCCATCCATTATTATGACTGCTATACATTAATAACGTAGGGAAAAAAAAGTCAACTAGTTACCGAAAAGAAAGAAAGTGAAAAAAAAAAATTGAACGAAACTTTCGTCAATTTTATATATTATGTAATAAATACAAAAATTTAACATTATTGAAATTTATAAAATATATTTATATAATACAAAGGGTTGTATAAATATTGTTTCGCGTATAGTGTGAGCGCGAGCTCGCTCATAAAACTTTACGCACAAATTCAATGAAGTTAATGGTTTATTCGCAGCTTCTACAATAATGAATATTAAAGTTTAATCGCGTTCGCGGAACGGAGGTTTTCGTTTATCATTATCATTATTATTATTATTGCCATTGTAATCGTAGCGATTATTTTAATTAAACCGGCGATAATGTATTTTATATTGCGTTTGAACGGTGTGTACGTATTCGATTTTAATATTCTATATAATTTCTTTTGAGACGTAAATACGAAGTATATAAGCATTATCGAATGATTAGCGATCATAAAAATGTTTTTTTTTCTAATTTAATATAATAATAAAATAAAAAAATAACGTGATATATTATTTAATATTAAATTGTATTTCATTTTTAAAAATAATATTATTGTTTTTTTTTATATTGTTATATTAAATAATGTATAAGAATTTTTCACACCTTTTTTTATTTAGAAATATCCCAAAATTTGATTATATTTTTAGATTTTTCTCAAAAACAACGTCTCGATTGATCGACATAACTTTTGTTGCTTTGATTATTTTTTTTTACCTACCAAAAAAATTTATTAATTTCGAATATTTCAATAGTCATTTTAAAATATCGAATTAAATCTTTATTTCAAAAATATCAATATAAAAAAAAAATTATATATGACATAACATGAGTATTTTATATTAAATATTTTTTTTATAAGAATTATATTTCATTAATTAATTTATACAATTATCAACTGACATTTACCATATAAATCACACAGATCAAACTTTGTTTTTCTATCGATGTTAATTTTATAATTAAAATGCCAAGACCTTAATAATATGCATTATTTAATTCTAAATAGCTCCTACTTCCTGGATAGCACTCGTTTTTTTTCATATATATATATATATATATATATATATATATATATATATATATATGTGTGTGTGTGTGTGTGTGTGTGTGTGTGTGTATATATATATAAAGAAAACTCGTACGAGGGATAATGATAATATAAAAAGACGCGTCGAGCCAAAAAGGGCCGGAGTCCGCCATTTGTACGGGCGTGTGTGTATGTGTGTATCGCCGTTGGTGTCACAGCGGGTACGAACAAACGGCCGGCCTTTTAAAAAGGGCATAATCAAATTAGGCACAAACACGACGGCTGGGGAGCCGTTGCCCGAAACGAAACGGCCGACTCGTTATGATAACGACGTTTAGCATAACTACATTACACGGACGCCGCGTTGCCTTTCGCTTTTCCGCCAGGTTTTCCCGACCGCTTTTCCGCCACCTAACACAGTCGCACCGCGTCGACGACTTACCCCGTTTCATAACGGTACACGATTGCGATTTCGCACAAATACCTTCCCGTTTGAATTGCATCGTATAATTTTGTTTATTTTATTTTTTTTATATATATTTAATTTTATGATAATATAAATGATAATCGAATCCAATATAAGCGAATTAAAAATATATTCTTATAGTTCAATGTTTGAGTTTATAAAACGTATATATTTTTATTTTAATTAATTATTAATATGATATGAAAATGAAGATTAATTTTATATCATATTTGCAAAAATAAAAGAAAAATCATGATCATATTTTTAATATAAGTGATGTAATATATCAGAATGATAGTAAAAAAATATTTTTCAAATTCACACTTTGCCAGAATCGAACAAAATAACAGTGATTAATAACATTTTAACAGCACAATATTGCGTCAATATACAAAATAACGTAAATATATATATATATATATATATATATATATATATATATATATATATATATATATATATATATATATATATATATATATATATATATATATATATATATATATATATATATATATATATATATATATATATATATGCAAATATACGAGTTACGTTCGACACGTATGTAGTTATAAGAGCATTAATTTTATTTATTTATTTTTTCTCTCTCACACACAAGCCGACATTGGTCGCACCGCCATTTTGTAATTATATATAACGCTTAAGGTTAAATTAAAACGGCACAACCGAGCAAGTACATTAAAATTTCACAATTGCCTCAAGTGTAACACGGTCGACAATGGAGCAAGTAAATGTTTCGGGACGCGGAGATAGTTCTTAGTTAGGTCGTTAACTTAAACGCCATGCTTATATACAATGTTATATATGTGTACTTTACATATATATGTATATGTTTGTACTAACGAGACAGAAGTAATAAACAAACGACTATAAACTAGATCTCTTTCTTCTAAATATTTCTTGTGTAATAAAAATGCATTTATGTTTAATAAAATTAGATAAAAATATTATGAAGCAATTAATATAATATTGACAATAATATATATATATATATATATATATATATATATATATGACTTATAAATCGTAATATATATAAAAATAATTTTATATGCTTGTATATATTGGATTTACAAAAAAAATACATATTATTATTATTAGTGATTTAACTCTATAATAAAAATAAAATAAAATCAATAGCATGAAAATTGAAAGAAAAACTGATTGTAAGTAGTTCACTCGTTCAATTTACTATTTTAAATAAAAATTTAATTGAACAACATATAAATCAACATAACTGTATGTATGTATTATTCGAATAATTGAGATAAAAAACGGTAGCATAATTGGGCACACAAAATAATTCGTATCGAACAATTATTTCAACATTCATTTTCTCACCATTGGAATCATGGATTTTATACGTAAAATTCTTACAGGAAATCTCATATTATTTCAATTTTATATTTGTACACAATCACATACACGCACACAAATACACATTACCAATTTTACTATTACTATTACTAACCGTCGAATGATTCACGGCGCTAATTAGCCTACAATAATTAATTTTCGTATCTTTCAATCAATCAGTTATGAACACCAATGATTACGTTCAAATGGGTTTTTTGAACCCGCATACACTGTGACCATAGAAAAAATTGAAGGCTTCATACGCGGCGCAATATTTAATTTGAATTAGGATGATTTACGAAGTGGACGTATGCGTCGTTATTTATTTATTTTTTTTTTTGGCAACCGTTTCTGAAAAGTAACGAATTTTATTAATTTTTTCGTACATGTTTATAATGAAGTTATCGCGTTGCTTAACTTACGACGTCGTTTATTAATTGACTATTGTTAATTTTTTTTATACACTATACAGATAAATTAATTGATACGGTTTTAATGAAATTTATTATACGCGACAACGAGCGTGTAAAACACTATATAAATTTATGAAATATGCTAATTTTTCTATGAAATAATCTAGTCAATTTATATTAAAAAAAAGCAATGCATCATTTTATAAGTATGTTTTTTTTATTTATTAGATTAATTATAATTTTACGTAGTTTTGTATTTTAGTCCATACACTATTTAATTTATTAATTATAACTCAATTATTTTCAATAAATATTAGCATATTTATTAAATCTGATATTATTTTGATATTAAAAGTTATATAAAACAAAGTACAATAAATATCAATTATCAAAAACAGAATCGAAATATATTATATATTACTATCATATCAATTGTATTTTTTGAAATTTTTGATATAATTTTGAAATGATTTAATTATAAAAATAATGAAGAATATAAAATTTTATCTAGTAGAAAATATTTTTTTTATTAAATTTCATGTACTTATTTTGTTTTTTACAACACGTCTCAAAAATAAAATATGAAAAAATTTGATATACTCTCGATTTTCATTTATACATTATATTATTTAAATTTAAAGTATAAATAATATTTAAGAATTCAATTGAATAAACTAGAGTAAAATTATAATTAAATCACTTTTTATGAATAAATTTAATAAAATATAAAATCTATTTTAAATCAAAAAATATATGATATAAAATATGCAACGGTTTTCATTTATATAATATATTTACTGGTTTAAAATAAAATATGGATCTCAATAACGGTGTCGCCATGTAATCGATTCAATTTCAGACCGCGAACTCGGTCGTTAATAAAATCACGGGCAACTTTTTGACTTGTGAAAAATGCGTTGAAAATTAAAGGACGACGAAGATTTTAATTTGAATATTAATGCTACAAAATTACCTTCCCGATTCAATATTTAACCGTGTAAAAATCGTTGCCGGGATGCGATTCGAATACATTAGCAAATTAATCCGGACCTCTCCGCGGGGACGCTTCGTTTTCGTTCAATGAAAAATTACCGAGTAAATTATAACGACCACCATCGTCGCCATCGACCCCTAAAAAAGCCACCCTCTCAACCACCACTGAGAGGTGCGTTTTTTCCTCGAGCATTTTCCTTTTTGGCGTTTTCGACTGCCTCCTTTTCACCCGCCTCATACCGCCAAAGGAAAAATTCCTTGTGATTTTAGGGGTGAGCTGCGGTGCCACGGCGCAGATTTCACATCTGCAACCGCTCTGGTGTTTAATTCCGAGACCGCCTAAACCACGCTAGGTTTCTCTTCCCTGTTAACGTTTTTCTCTTATGACCAGGTATAGTTAATTGACGGTTATACATATTCAAAAGTTCAACCCCCTACAATACGCTTGCGAATTTCATCATGAGTTTTATACGCTTCGTGTGATTTGAATATTCCTTTTTCATTAATTACTCACATACATACATACATACATACATACACGGATATGTACACGTACAGTACGTTTTCCTCGCTCATAAAGATCCCTATAATTTACACGTGTCAGTTTACGTTTATATGCCTACAAAGAGTAATTAAATACGAGTATACGTAATACTAATAACATTTTGTAATTGGGGATTTTCTCAAATTTATTTTTGTGAATTTAATTCTTCTACGTATCGTATATATATATATATATATATATATATATATATATATATATATATATATATATATGTTATATATATGGTATATCGTTTTTATTAAAAATCCATCTTTTTTTTTCTTTCCACGTGATTACACGGAACAGTTCTTTAAAATTTCTGGTTTTTATTAATGTTTCAAAAAATCGTCATTTTTCCTTACGTTTAATAGATACTGCTTTTCTAAATAAAGAAAAACTTATATCTAATTTTAAAAGGTATATAAAATAAATAATGGACTTTATGTAATTAATTCAAACTAAAACGTTCATATTAAGATATCAATCGTTATTATGTGATTATAAAAAAAATAATAATCAGAATTAGCAAGTGCAAAATTATCACTTTTAAGCGATCCTTCGTAATTTACAGTTTAATACCACTGTATTGTAACGTGCCCTCGCAAATACAATTTTACCCTCATCACGCCCACCGGTTTGTCTTCGGGCGAAATGATACATTTATTAGACGCGACAAAATGGCCGACGTATTAATTCATTTTGCCATTTTTTTTTCAAAGCATATACGATACTTCAAACACACGATAATTATTTTTTTATTTATTATACATATATTTTTTTTGCAATTTTATTTAATATTTTTGTTTTATTCAATTTAAAATTTGTTTATTTTTATCTATATTATTCTAATATAGTAATCGATTTTAATATTATTAAATTTGACAACATATTGGTGCTTTATAAATTATGCATAATATTCAAATATTACTTATATATCATATTAATTATTTCAAATCGTTTATGAATTGAAAATTTATTTATATATATATTTATATCGTGTACGCGTTACAAGCGCTTATATCCGTTGGCCTCTGATATTCTGTTCTCTCTCGGCACTTTATTGATTTGATACGATTCGTTTTCAATGTTCGCAGTTGAACGCGCAAAGAGAGAGAGAAAAATAGATCGATGCCGGCACGTGAGCGATAGTGGAAATCATTTAATTAGTCGGAAAAGTGCGAGTTCGGCTTTATAAATACACACACACATATATATATATATATATATATATATATATATATATATGTATACAAATATGTCGTATATGTGGTGTGTGTGTGTGTGTCGCGTTACGTAGGTTTAGTGTGACGTGTCGTAGTCATGGTAACGACCGACGTGACGTCTGCTGTGGGGCGGCACTGAGCCGGCCATTAAGCCAACCTGAAACTAATTTAAATTAAATCCTAGTGAATTACCAGACCCTGCGCGCTACACCCCTCAATCACCGCTCTCATAACCATCCACCTTCCTAACCAGGGGCGTATCGTCTGCATTTTTTGCTTCTTTATTTATTTATTTTTATTATTAAATAATATATTTTCGTTTGTCGATTTGCAGTAAAAACAAATCGCGAAAATCGGTAAAAAAAAATATACATCCAATTTAAGTTTTTTTTTTTAATTCAAGAATTAATAATTATAAAATTATATATTTTTAAATATCAATTCAAATATTTTTAATTCAATTTTTATTAAATGACAAAACGTATAAATATAATAAAAATATAAATACATATTAATAAAAATAAAATTTATTCACAAAAAACAACATGTCGTTCATTATAATAAACAAGCAGATTTTAATATCTTCAAATATGAATATCTTCGACAAAAAATAAAATATACAGAAATCATTCTATATTATTACATATTAAAATACTTTTTTTTTTATAGTCGAACTCGATTTACTTTCGTATCGTATTACCATTACATTAACTATTTATAAATGTAAATTGTTAACTTGAATATGAAATTACATTTTTACATTGAGCACGCGTACGTCATGTTCGAATTCCGATCATTCATTCTTATTACAGACGGCATATGGTAATAATTACAATATTTACCGTTCAACTTTAAAAATCTATATATACAGTATTCTAATTTTATACATAATATATTTTTTATATAATTAATTTAAAATTATCATTTTTAGGTATATATATATATATATATATATATATATATATATATATATATATATATATATATATATATATATTATAATATAATTATAGTTTATGTTAAAATAAATTAATTATGTGTTAAATAAAATTTTTGAACAAATGTTATATGAAATTTTAAAGATCATTCAGAGTTTAAAAATATAAACGTTCATTATGGTTTGAAATAAATATAAAGTTTTTATATTTTTTAAAGATTAATAATTACGATCGAGAACGTATAAAATATATTTATTTTCTGTGAATTTCACGTTATAATATTAATGACAATTAAATAAAGCACACGTCGGACAAAATATAAACGTCTCACGTTTACGGCGTTATTAAAGCGACGCCCGGCGCCGTTGTAAAATTAATGCGGACATTGTTGTAAAACGCACTTTTGCGTCGCGCACGCCCGTTTGTTACACCACTACCACCCCCACCCCATCCCTCCTGCCCCTTTTCCTCAACCCCCCGAACCGCGATAATAGGAAAATAAGAATCTCCTCTTTCGCCGTAAACTTTGTCAGTTTGTCCTGGAGCATTAATTTTAACCCATTTTGAAGTTGCCAAGTAATTCCTTTACACGCCCGGCCTCCACCCTAGCGCCGTTCCAACTTTGGTTTGCCACCCGTTTTTCCTCTCCCCTAGCCGAAAAATATCCCACCGCCCACAAAACACCGTCGCAGTCTCACTCCTGTGTACGTTAACCGCCCGCCCGCCTACAGCCGAGTCGCAGTTGCCAACCCTCGACCGCAAGGGCCGTTTCATCCGGCAGTACCATCATTAGGGACCTGTCGTGATCTTCAAACGATACGCTTACACTTCCGCGTTTAACTGCCACCATTATGCGAACGTATTATACATGCGTATGCGTCGTAATGTAAAAAGCCCGTTTGCACTTACGAATTCAATTCGTTTATCAATAATAATTATTGAAATGTTCATTATAAAAATCGTTTTAACAATCTGTATTTGTGTTATGATAAAAATATCACTTTAATTACAAAACAAAAATATTCTTATTTATTATAAATACCTGAAAATATACAATAATTTTCAAATTATCATATATATGCAATAAGCAATGAGTTTCCGAATAACAATTAATTCCATACAGTTATTAAAGTACATTAATATAATATTTTATTTTGCTTGTTATTTTAGACAATTTAATATACTATATATAACTATTTTTAGATAAAACAATAATATTATTATATAACTACGTCGGAAAATGCTCAAAGGAAATTTCGTTTTACGCCATATTGTATTTTCTAAACGATGATGGAGGTTGTTAGACTCGTGTTATCCACAAATTTTGCCCATATAAGTGAATCCGTATATATTAAACACGAATAGAATTATAAACATAGTCACATATGTAATAATTGGAAACGTAAGGGAAATATTAGATTTGTCAGTGGTGCACAAAGCTTCGCTGGAATTGATATTAAAATTATTTATTTTATTATTAATATATTTTTTTATAATATGTATTTAAATTTAATAAAAGTAATTAATGTATTAAAAAATATGATAATATGAAAAATTTAATTTGAAATAAAAACTCTATAATATAATTCATGTATTTATCGTTTTATGAAAATTATTAAGATCGGAATAGGTGTAGACGATATTAATGATCACCGGGTCACAAATGATTAAACATGATCTTGTACGCCTCTGCAACGGATCGAGAAAGCCAAAGGGCACAAGGGTGGTGTTACGGGAGGGGGGGGTTTAGGGATTGTGTGCTTATTTTAATATTTAAATAGGGCTGGTACGAAAACGAGCATCCGCATAAGTAGCCATGGTGGAGAGTGCTCAAGTTGGCGCCGAAACATCATTAGCCGGTGAGCCTCGAAGGCTCACACCCTTAGTTTTGGCCGACGTTTTGGGGCTAAGGCCTACCGCGCATTTGTATTCATGAATCTTAAAGCCGGGAACCGCGCATATCGTCATCGTCTCAAGTTGTTAACTTTTAGTTTAATCACTGCCCTCCCTGCCGCCGTTCCCCTTTTTCCTTTTGCTTTCCCCTCCTCCCCTTCTATTTCTCTCTTTCGCTCACTTTTTCTGTTTCCGACTGCCTTTCTCTATCTGTCTTTCTTGGTCTGTCGTCTGTTTTCTCTCCTTCCGTTCTCTCCGGCAGTTAGAAAGCGATTAGGCTCCGTGCATACGGAGTGATTTCATATTGCGATAGACATCTTCCCATCTAAACATTTATGTAATGTTGGAAAAAGAATTAAAATAGAACCGACATTTAATATAATGCTACTAAAACAATCGAAACTTTAGATTTTTTTAATTCTTATTTATAAAATATTTCTAATATAACTTTTTGAAAACAATTAAAAAAATCGAAAACCATCTAATTTTTTTTTTTTAATTGAACAATTATTGTTTTAAAGATCGCACTTTTGTTTCTATTTTAAATAAATTAAAAAGACATACAACAAATTAAAGCCGTCAAAAATAATAATATCCGAAAATTGATTATAAACTAGATGACTCGATTTCATAAAAAAATATGATAATAATTTCAAAATTTTGCTTCTTTGAAAAGGTTATAATGATTTTCTGGTATTATAAAAATCAGAACAGATGTGGACAATATTATCTGCAAATAGTCTTTGCAAAAATATGAAATTAATATAAAATATTTATTAAACTATAATTTTAATGGATTTTTTTCAATGATTTCATTTTTTAACTTTTATTTTGATTATTTTTGTATTAGATACTTTATTTTATTAAACGAAAAAAATAATAAAACTAAACAATTTTAATCACATTTAACAGAGAATAAATATATTTATTTATTTTTTTTAAATAATACATTTTTATTGGATCATTTGTATATATTGTATAAACAATACAATAGTGTCGAAAATATTTATAGAGAAATTCATACAAATGATATTCCCATTTCGAGGACGCAAAATGCATTTTTATCGAGGCGATTTCTCGAAAATAACACCGCCGTTGCGATTGTTACGATGTGCGATTTTTTCAACGAGGGGCATTCCGCCGCTCCCTCCCCCCATTTCCCCCTTAGGTCTGTTTTGAACATCGCCATAACGATATAAATTTAATAGAAGTATGAAATCCCACTTATGATCTCTTGGTCGAAATCATTTTACCGGGGATTATGGTCACAATATGTGCAATGTGGCCCGGCACGATGATGGAATTTCAAATCCCCAACGTGTGATGTGTTTTTATTTAGTTCGTCAGGCGTCTACAACCCCCCTGATTTTTGCACATTTTCGAGGGGCGATTGAGAAGCGCGAATTTTATAAGTCCAATTGCATTTATGGCATTAGGTGTGGAATTCATAAATATATAATAATATTAATTTTACGCGCTTTTATAAATTTTTCCTTCAATATAAACCATTCATGTTTAAAAATTAATTATAGTTTAAATGAAAAAAAATATCCTTTGAATTTATCTTTCAATATTTTATTGTAAATATTAAAAAAATATTATCAAAAGGAAATTATTATAATTCACATACATAATTATTTAAATATTAATATAATCAACAGTTAAGAAAATAAATAAAATAACATTATTTCAATTATATAAGAAATTAAAAATATTAATAATTTATACCTAATGCTAAGAACCACTGATATATACACATTTATGATTCTAAGTTGAAAATATTATGTAATAGTTAAATATAGAGTTAGTGATTCAACTTTGTAGATAATAATAAATTTGTATAATAAAATATAAATATGAGATAATAATTATTACAATAATTCGAATGTTAAAAATTTTTACTCTATTAAAATTCACTTAATTTTTACTATTGTACAAATATAATATAACGCATTATTATATTATATTCACCGAAAAAAAAAAAACAGGAAGAAATAAAATATAATACGATAAAAATAGTAAATCCTATAAATAAAGCACAAATTGCGGCTTAAGTAAGCGGATTACATTTAACTAAAGTAATAAAGCAAAACGCGTGTTATAACACTGTTTTGTGTTTTTGAGGGTCGAATGCGTCTCCCCAATTTTATACATTTCGTACCCCGAAATCAAGTGCCGTCATTTTGCGGTCGAAAATCCTCGGCAGTGCAACAAAAGCCGAACAAAATCCTGAGGGCCGACGATTTAACACCATAGCTAGATGAAGGGATGAGGGTTGACTATTTATTTTGTTCGGAACAACCCCGCGTTTGATTTCTTTCCTCGATATTGTTCATATTATATTTACGGTCGGATTAAAGGCGATCGTGTGTCGGTCGTCACATTTAGACGAATCGTCGCAACGTGTATTTATTTTTGTTTTTGGTCTCATTTTTTTTTTCTCAATCGTCCAATTTTTTTTTAACTCTAATTCAGAGGATTTTCAACGGCGATTTATGTCGCGATATTTTTATATAGAACGATAGACGAAAATTGACATCTTTTACGTTACATATATATTTGACAATAAAAACATATATTTCATTAAAAAATTTGATTTTCTGTAATTCGATTAAATGGAAATAATATTTAAAGATTGTCCCCCATTGCGGTAAATGTGGTTTTCATTTTTAAGGGACATGTGTCCAATGGATCCCGAAGGACGTTACTCGATTTATTATTTGCAAGATCATCATTGATAAATGATGTGTGGCGCGTCTCTTATGATTCATTTATTCGAATGTATAAATCGAAATGGAGTTTATTATTCGATGATAATCTAGGGAGGACGTATGTGCAATTAAAAACCAACAATGAACAATCAGCATTTTCAATCAGTAAATATACATTTACTACGTACTAGATAGAAGAAAAATTGTAGAATAATCTGATTGAAATAAAATTGCTTTCCATTAAAAAATTTAAATTACGATTATAAATTATATTATTATATATTGTCGGCGATTCAGTAATTATCAGAATAGTTATCTGTTAATAACGTAATTAAATGCAAATCAAAACTATTTAATTTAATAATTTAATAAAATAATGTCTGATTAATATAGTTATATAACTAAAATAAATTGTTTAATTATAGATTCACTTACAATTCGATATCTCTTTAAATAAATTATATATTTTATATCAAGTCAAAAAGGAAAATGAAATTTTTAAAAATTGTAAATGAAATATAGTACATATTTATCGGGATAATTTATTGTATAGTATATTTTTTTTTAATTGTCAATATTATTATTAAAAAAAATAATAACAAAGATGAAATTAGTGCTACTTTTACCATACAATTTTTAAAAAGACAGATGTAAAATAACTGTATTGTAAAAAAATTACTGATTCGACTTCTAAATAAAAATATTTAAATTATGACAAATAAAATAAAGTTAACATTTAAATTTTAAGTGTTATCATCAAATTAAAACATATTCATCAGTTTTTTTTTCATATTTATTATTATAAAAATGTGTTTTGTATTCATATGCAAATATGTCACTTCATACGAGTTCCATTTAAATTACAATGACAACCGTTGAAAACGCTCGTTTTTCATTCGCGATAAAGCGAAACGAACGATCTAAGATTAGAAAACGGCAACGTAAATATTTATTGTGACGTCCATCAAAAATTCCGATTACAAAAGGGCAAAAATCAAAAAAAATCTAGATCTCGCATCTGTCACGCGTTAAAATTTCATTTCGATCAAAATTCAACGACATATGGTTAACGCGAACCGCAATAGATAATATAAATAAAATATAATCAAACACTTATCGCTTCGTTTAAAACGAGGTTAAAATCATCATTATTATATATATATATATATATATATATATATATATATATATATATATATATATATATATATATACCAGAATATCGCTTATGATTTTTTTATTGACTCTTAAAAAAAATCAAAAATAAAAAAAACAATGTATTTTCAGGGTAGATGGGGAGACATTGAGGTGTTTCGTAAAGGGGGTTGGTTCGGAAGCGATAAATATTTATTTGCGTTGTCGTCGTCGTCGTCGCGGTCGTAAAGCTCGCCGCGTTATCTGAAAATCCTTTATTTCGCGTTCAAAGTAAAATATGTTAGCAAAAATGAAATAAATTGTAATTTATTTAGCGGGGCCGCAATATACATATATATATATATATATATATATATATATATATATATATATATATATATATATGTGCGTTGAAAAGTAAAGGCGGTGGGAACAGTGAGAGGTCGTCACCGATTGGTCGACAGTGTGATGCGGTCACGCGTTGCGGCTCTTCTCTACTATGAGAGTATTAAAAAAAGTACAGAGAATCAAAAAAAAAAGAAATAAAATGAATCCGACTATGCATTATTTATGGCGGAAATCGGAGGGGGGGAGAGACGATGCGAAGGTTTTAACGCCTCTTCGTAAAATATTTTACCTATTTTTTTTATTTCTTTTTTTTTTAATTTTTTGTCGATTTAATTCTTTTTCCGCGCGTCCGGTCCGCGCGAGGAAAATCGTTTTATTTTCGTACGTTAAAATGAAAACGATCACACCATAATGTTCGATTTGGACGGGCTTTCACGTTAAGCTTTTATTGTTTAAAAGAGTCGATTCATCTATATTCATATTTCGAAAAAATAAATAGAAAAATATAAAGTAAGTAAATTAAGAAAAATATATTTCATACATTATATATAAAATATTATTTAACAATAAATATTAATATTGTTACAATTTTTCGCATAAAATATTTGAATTGAAATGCGTGTGAATACGCTATTAATTAAATTATGAAAATAATAAATCTTTTTTCTCATTATTTATAAAAATACAGAAATATATGAAAAAATTGAACATAATTTAAACGTCGACGAAATTTTTATCGTATATATAAATATTTAATTATAAATATAAGAATTGAACATAAAAAAAATGTTAATTTCAAATTTTATATTCAACATTATGAGAACGATTTCTAGTATAGAGTCCATAAATATTATATAATTGTAAAAACGCTCAAATATTTAAACTTTAAGAATACAGTTGTGAATAAATCATAAAAAGTATCATACACAAAAGAAATAAAAATGAAAAAAAAAAATAAAAAATCTAACGATAAATATCGATATTGTTGCGAGTTAATTTTTCCGTGTTAGATACACGTATATAATATAATATAACATAATGGTAAGTTTTACAGCGACTCGCCGGAGCACTTTATACTCACTTATATTCGGTTTATACTCACTTATTCTCACTTATATCACACCTCGGGACGTGTTGGTTACACGCTGTTTCCGCCTAATAAAAATTGAGTTTTATAAAGAAATATTGCCCGCCCGGGAATAAATACATATAAACGGGGTACCACCTTTTTTCCTCTTACATACACGACCGAACAAAAATAACGCCCCGTTCTGTACAACACAAAACAGGAAAAATTCACCCACTGTATGTATATATATATATATATATATATATATATATATATATATATATACACATGTATGTGTGTAAAAGTATATGTGTTATATATGTGATGATATTACTCTTATGTGTAATACACGTATGTTTTTATCGCGTTTCGTACAGATCTCGTATACTAATAAATTATATTTACGTTATATTTTATAAATAATATTTTGTTTATTCATTTTAAAAATTTAAGCTATTGTTATGTTTTTTTTTTTAATATGAATTTAAAATATACAATTTATTTAATTGAAAATTGTTACTCACACAATATTATATCATATTTAATCTAGTATATATTTGATCTTATTGTCTAAAATTCATTTTTTTCATATTAACTAGTTGTAATAATTATATTTAATATAAAATAATGAAAAATTGGTAAGTAAAACACAAATTATTGTAAAATATTTCGTATGTATCTAAAAAAATACTTATGTTTTTAATTTATGCAATAAAATAAATGAAAAATATATTGAAAAAGTATTGAAATATTTAAAAAAAATATTTAACCCAGATTTTTGTTTATACTGTGTAAAAGATTTTATTCCAAAAATAACTAAATAATTATTAAAAAAAAATATCAAATCAACGTTATACAACAATTTTTTCCAATTACAAATTTATTAGATCGTACTTTTATAAATTAATGTCTTAATTAGCCAACTGCTGAATTTTTATATCATATATTAATAAAATTAACATGATACGATATTATGAAAAATGAAACGTTGAAATATATTTTTATAAAAATATTATATTATATACAATATATGGATAAAATATGACAATTTCATATTTCCAATAGTGTCATATTTATTTTACCCCGAATAAAATATATGCGATACATAAAATAGAAGAGAGTAAAAAAAAAGTAAATCTACTTTTTTCTCAATATTCTAAGTATTTTCGTATGCATGTATGAGAATGTGAAAATTATTTTTATTTGTTTATAAAGTGTAACGACTCGAACAATGCTTAAATAAGTGTTCAGCTCACGTGCGCGTTGTCAATTCAACTCGCGAATTTTCACTAAGGGATTTTCCTTCTTTCATACGATCGAAGGGTGTGATTTTCCGACGATTTTTCGTTCTTTACTCAATTTTACATGCGGAATTTTTAAAATATAAATATTCACTAAATTTATATGCGCATATATATTTTTTTATCATTTAATACGATATTGCAATGATTACATCAATATAATGATATATTAAGATAACATTTAATTGTTATCATATATTATTATAAATATGAATCACTTTTTAATACGATAAAAAAAAATATGATTTTTATTAAGTATACATTGACAAAAATACTATGCGTAACATATTCGATTGATAAATAAACCATAAATACAAGCGTATCGCAAATAGTGATCGCGAAATTTCCTACTAAAGTATTATTTTCTATATGTCACAGTACGTTATCAGATAATCAAGCGTATAAATAAGAAATAATAATTGTAATTCGCAATAAAAACAGGCTTGTAGTTAATATTTTATGGTAGACAACGGGTAAAAATTGTCTCCATATCGGCGAACGCAAGTTGACGGAAAAAATCCCATAGCTCAGCGCTAAACATTCATTATGTATTCGCAACGCGTGTCGACGATGGTTTTCACGGCGTTCTTGTCTCCATCAAAAAAAAAAGGAAGAAAAAAAATTTCCACAAAAGAAAAGAGACAAGAGTAGAGGGAGAAAGAAAAAAAAATAACACGGGAAAAATAAAGAAAAGAAAAACCATCCCCATAACCGCAACCCTAGACCGCGAATCTTTTTCTTCTCGTTCCCCATTCAGCCGTGCCCACCTTTGGTTTCATCCCTTAGATATTCTTGGAATCAGATACGAAAATGTTTAACCTTTCAAAACTTATTCATTTTCCGGACACCTAGCACTTTTTCAGCGTACCCCTCTTTTTTTACCTTACATCAAAACATCTATATAAGTATACGTATTTGAGTATTTTTATATAATCGATTATTATTATTATATATATATATATATATATATATATATATATAAATATATAATATATTTTGTAGGTTTTAGTGCTTCAATTTAAAATTTTCTATTTTTAGTTTTTATCAATAAAAAATAAAATAATATAATTTATGATAAAGTGTATTTCGACATATAAACAAAAATTTTCGTACAAGATTTAAAATTGAAATTTTAAATATTGTATGAAATATTATTAATTAAAATAATTGTTTTTTAATATTTATTATAAATACCATTCATGAAATATATAAATTATGATTTTAATCATATTTATAATATTCATTCTCTCAAACAATATACCATATAATAACATTACAATATTAAATAATGAAAAAAAAAACATTTTTTGAATACAATACACGTATCGTTTATCATTTCAGATAGTTTATTCTGTTGATTTTGAGACAATAAATATCGAAAATCAGCTTTATAAAAAAAATTATAGCTTTAAAAATTACAACATCACAAATGAATAAATCACGTTAATATAAATATTATCATGAGCAAAGGGTATGCGATTATAAAAACGAGGAAAATCCAGGCATATTTATATGCACACATACGAAATGTATATATATATATATATATATATATATATATATATATATATATATATATATATATATATATAAATAAATATATATTGTATGCGGAAATATGAATATAATTCCCAAGTATAAATCAAAAGATCCGAACATCGACAATATGAAATGGAAAAATGATTTACAACTCGCAGTTTACGACTCAATCTTGGCTGTCGCTCATCGTTGTATTATCATTTACGAACATCGGACACGTTCGCAAAACGAATGCGCATATATTTATGTGTGTGTGTGCGTATTACTATTATTATTATTATTATTATATTTTGGTTATGATTCCGTCGAATATAATGTATAATAATAAATAGAGACGTGCGCATAAATATAAAAAGTGCCGCGAGATGATATAGTATTAATTTTTATTGATATTTTATATAGTAAAATAAATTATAACTGATAATATTTTCATTATTATAATTTTAATAATATTTGTAACTCATTTTATTAAATAAAACGTATTACAGTAAGATATAATTATTTATGACCTAAATAATTTAAGAATTCTTGATATTAGTAATGTTTCTGATAATTCATATTAAATTTCACTAGCAAAATTATATTAACAATATATAATATATGTTTAATTGAGCACAAAATTTGTCTAAATTATTAAAAAAAATATGTTTTATTTTATACATAGTTAATTCATAACATATATAATATTAAAAAAATATTTTTAAGAAAATCTATTTGAGGAGTTAAAAAATAAGTTTAAATTATTTCAATAATTAATTATATTAATTGTCGTTTAAATTTCCATCTTAAATATTTAATTTTGATATAAAGCATTTTTCTAAAAAGCTTTATATTTTTATCAGCGATAATTATATCTGTAAGATGAAAGAAAAAAAACAATAAAAATATATATATTTATACAAAACAATATATTAAAATTATAATTTTATATAATATATTTATTTCGAGTATGCCGATACGTATAGGTAAGTTTATTTATTTATTTATTTTACGAAGATTTGAAATCGAAGAGTGTTCATTTCGTAGGCAATTCTGCATTCGATTTGTATACAAAGTTCGTGTCGTCGTAAACAAACGTCCCCGAAAAACACTGTAAGCATATATACATATACATATATATATATATATATATATATATATATATATATATATATATATATCGTATAAACTTTTTATCCGAACCTAACGACATAAGGTGACGATGTGCTGACGTACGCCATTCTATAACCCTTGCGAATAAAAACGATAAAAAAACCTCGGACAAATACAATAAAAGTAATAATAATAAATAAAAGGCTTTTTCTTTTACCCCTCTCAACCCCGTCTTCTTTCCTATCTTGTTGACGACCCCCCCCCTCTCTGTCGCTTTCGACGAATAAAATCGGAAAAATAACGGAACGTAAACGTTTTAAGGGGAAAACATGTGAATTGTATACAGAAAATTCGGTATTAATCGATTTATCGTGACCACTTTTGACGTACAAGGCTTACTTATTAATCGAAAATATATTATATCAAAAATATGATAAAATAATTATCAAATTGTATTATCTTTTTTTTCCCACATCTATGTTCAATTTTTAAATTTGTGAACTAAATAAATACAAAAAATAAAATATATATGATTATATTTAATTTTTTTTTTAAATAAATCATTGTATTACTGATTTAACTTTATTTCATATTTAGAAATAAACTGATTAACATGATTATCACAATTAGATCTATATTTTTATTTTTAAATAAAATATTATAAAAAATAGTGTGATTCAATAGTGATGAAAAATATATTATGTGAAAATGTATCAAAAATTTTGGCTGACACCCAAAATGAAATACAGCATTTATATAATATAAAATAAAATTAAAAAAGTGTTATATAATATATATAAATAATATACTAATTTAGATCGTTTTAACATGTATCTGTGATTTTTTTTATAAAATTGTTTATTTAGTTTATTATATATGAAATGTGTGTATTTTTTTTTTTTTGGTCGAAATCATCATCATTGATGTAACCATCTCCCGGTCACATTTGCGGAAAATACAGCTCAGCATCCGTTCGGATCTTTTTTTTATTGGCGGCGGGAAAACGCGTTTATATCGTACAGTTGGCAGGCGGGCTGTTTTGATTTGATTTGATTCGATTCACAGCGCTCTCAATTTATACGGGATTACATTATGTACACATAGACGGGCCTTTCGACGCGTACAACGCGCTCAAGCGAAAGCGTACATTTATAAAATTATAATTACTTATCAATTACATTTCAATATATAACATTTATAAAATATTAATAATCATGTTAAAATATTTCTAAAATTAATTATTTGTGATTTTTATATAATTTCATTTTTTTATTTTAAACTTTATCATATAAAATATTTGAAAAAAAAGTATATAAAAATTAAAAAAATTGAATATTACTTTAATTTAATCAAACTATATAATAAATTATTATAATAAAAAAGCAATAATATATTAATCAAACAAGTGATAAATAAATCATAATAGATAATTAGTAATATAACAGGTTATGAAAATATAAATATACTATATATATTATAAATACAGTATATTATAAATAATATCGTAATTCAGTAGATATTTACATAAAATCAATGCTCCAAAAATAAAAATGAAAAAATACTCACGAATAAATGACAAATAAGATTAATACATGTAATTCATAATTCGAAATACGTTCGACAAAAATATTAAATGTTGAAATATACCAAATTAAAAAACTACGCGTCTATAAATCAGGCGCTAATGAAATAATCGAACGTATTAAAACTGGCCGTATTGCCAATCTAAATTTATGCAGCTGCATAAATTTTGGTTCTACGGATGAAAACGAAACAGAAAAAATTATCCATATATTTGTAGCGTAATATATGAACGTATATTTAAACATATGTATATAATGGCAACGTTGAATGTATTAACAGAATTAACTAGCTAAGTTACAAATAACAATGCATTAAAAGTGCCAATGACAGAATTATGTTCGAAAACCTAATTGGATAACGCGTTAGTTCGCGAGTTTTATTCAACATCGTAAATCAAACGGATAGACATTAATGGCGATTTTTTATTTTATTTTATTGTATTTCGCGTCGATTCTGTTTACGCATTCGAGACGGCATGTATATAAACAATAAATGATTGAGATGCGTTATGAGTTTTTAAAAATTTATAACCCGTACATACATATATACATATATTAAAATATATATATTTTTGTTCGATTTTTTGCGGTGCTTTTTGAACACACTGTACGCGCTCGTCGGTTTAAGCGTCATACGATACGTGTAGACGCGGCATTACAAGCGGAATGTAATAAAGTTGAAATGAAGTCTGAAAAAAAATCGAAATAAAAGGAAAAACCGGAAAATTTGCGAATGTGTAACTACCGCTAGCCGCGTCAGTGAAAATTGTAAATAAATCGTTGCAGTATATTATTGACATATATATGAAAAACCGGCAAGAATTTGACGAAATATTTACGAGAAAACTGTGTCAAGATTTTTTTTTTTAATTATTATTTTGTATAAAATTGTGTAGAATACGTTTATATAGAATTTAATAAATAGACATTTTACCATTTATTTAAAAAAATGTAAAAATTAAAATCTGCATTTAATATTAAAAATATATTATTATTTCCGTAAATGTATCCATATATTAATTATTTTTATTTGAAAATATAAAAAAATACGGCGTAATTATAATTTTCATATGAACAATAATAAATTATTTAATATTCATTCTAGTATAAATATAATAAACAATTGATATCGCAAGTCAAATAATAGTCATTGGCTTTATTTTCATAATACAATATTTATATAATATTATAAATAAAAATAATATATAACATGACAGAGTACAATGCTAAATGTCATAGTAAAACACGCCCATACCAATAAAAATAATTCAATATTGCACAATAAGAACGCGTGCAATGCATTGTTGCAATATTTATTCTCACAATATCAACAACAAAAAAAGAAATAAGAATCAACGTTACGATTGTACAAACTCACGCACGGAATATATATATATATATATATATATATATATATATATATATATATATGTGAAAAACTGCAATTATACCCACCCCTCCCTCCCCTTATAACAATGGAGATTTTTGTCGCGATAATAAAAATGCGAGGGATAATATTTATTACGCATTTTCATACACGACAATAATATAATACAAATGTGAAGTTCGCACATGAAATATTTTATATGCATGTAAAATAATTATAAAGTCTTCAACGTTATAAGCAAATATAGAAAAACTCAACAATTAATGTTTTATAAAAAAATATATTTTTTTTATCATTTATACTAATAAAAATATTTAATAATTTAAATAGAAATTTCTTAAATCAATTGCTAATACGTTCATTAATAATTACATTAATCAAAATACACTAAATTTTTAATATAAATATACACATTTTTATGATTTATATACTTCAAAGAAAACCAGCATTTTAATCATCAAATTGTGCACCAACTATAATTTAATAAATTTGTTACGAAAATTTAAAGGTCGTATAATAAAAATCCAGATGAAAATTTTAAAGGTATAATAAATATTGAGATTTTTAATTAAATTCTAAATAAAATAATACACACACACACACACACACACACACACACACACACACATATATATATATATATATATATATTGAATAAACTTAAATAGGGGTCACTTAAATATAGCAAATCTATAGTCATAAATATTGACGATAAATAGACGATAATAAATCGACATGTAATGAGCAAACGCATTCGAATTTGTGCAATAGTATTACTATTAAGGGGTGGTAGGATATAAAGGGTAGTTCAGGGAAGGCGCGAGAGTATGATGCAAGGGTGGTATAATAGCTTATATCGGGTATTGGCCATCTCGCTAATTCGGCTAATGTAGCCCCAATAGTGCGCTAATACTGTGCGCCTTATCGCGGCACGCGTGCCAACGCGTGGCGCCACTGCACAACAAAACATACATTATACGCCCACAGTGCATAAATTACGTCACGAATTTACATATTGTATTTTATATAAAAAAATTATACATATATTATATATATATATATATATATATATATATATATGTTTAAAGTATAACAATTTATCATCAGACCCTTCATAAGTGAATTTTTTTTTTAATTTTCTGATATAACTTACTATATTTTTTAGTCAATTTTATATTTAAATTAATTTAAAAAAATATTTTTTATTTGTAATGATTTTATTTTTTTTTTATTAAATATACCTCTTTATTGATTTTCGTGGAATTTTATATTATGTTTCCCATATTAAATCATTTAAAAAAAAATAATGAAACAAAACGATTTTCAATTTTTATACGTAAAAAGATTGAAATTGTAGCAAAAATTTCATATATAAAATAATATTGTCATTAATTATAGGTTATTTTACAAAAATATTATATTTAATATAATTACCTTTAAGCAGAAAAAAATGCAGAAATTTCCAGCAAAATTAAATAAAATAATTATTAATTTAAAAAAAAACGTATATTAATTATTATTTTTCAATCAATGAAATCGGACTGCTTCATATACTTTAAATTTTCAATTCAAAAACAATATAAATAAAACAAATAAATTTATTTTTTTTAAAAACATTGAAAAAAATATAATAACAAATTAGTTTACATTCCCCAATATTAAAAATATAATAAAATATATATGAAAAAAAATACAGACTATTCGAAAACGTTACGCGGATTCATCTCCCCGGGGATCCTGTGTAATCCTCAATATGCTCCCGATCATATTATCAAGCAATAAGATATAAAAAGGATTATAAGAATGTGTGTCCCGTAGAGACACGGGCTTAAAAAGGATTTTGCATATTTATTTGTGGGATGTATGAAAAGGAAGTATGAAACTAATCTTTTCGTGTTTTGTCGCACGTGAACTATCATCGGCACGCACGAGACCATTATACATTTATTTCCCTTATCGAGCACGAATAATAAAAAATCATTAAAAGTATTATAATTTAATATATAATATAATTTTCAGTACTATAACTAGTTTATAAAAAAAAAGTATCTTTTCAATATCATAAAACGTTGATGTAATATTTAATAAAATCAAATTAACAACTTTACGTTTATTTTTTGATTCTGAAGGATTCATCATAATAAATCTAAATATTTTTATGTATTTACAAATAACAGTAACTTTAATTATATATTTAATATATAATATTATATTATAATATCATTGGAGAGAAAATCTAATTGAATATCTAAAAAAAAAAAATAGTTAAATTTCAAAAATTGCTTAGTAATACACATTTTGAGAATCGTTGAGACAGTTAAATAAATTATTTTCAGTTTATACTTATATTTAACAGGTTTAAATTATTATTTATTGGGCTATAATAGCACTTTTAAAGAAGTAAATAAGGTCAAACTTTTCACATGCGTATATTAAAAAAATAAAAATATACACTATATATTTCATTGGAAACGCAATAGATATATATGTTTAGAAATTACAACGCCGATATAAATTTTATTTATGTCGCAATTATGTCGTGATATATTGTAAATAAATTATAACGAATAAAATTTTCTTTATATAATCTTTCTCAATTCTTTCGATGTGTTGCAAATTTATAACGGCTGTAAAGTATTATTAGATATAAAGTTGAAAAAAATTCACGATTTCATCCAAACTATATATTTCAGATAAATTAATAGTTGAAACATATTTTTTTCTATTGTGAATAAAGTATAAATATTTTAATGAAAGTGAATGTAAAAACAATTTAGATAAAAAAGTATTATTTTAATATATTAATCGATAATGATAAATTGTTATATTATGTGAATGTTTTATTCAAATATTTGATTTATTTTTTTAATTTATTTATCAATATTAATTGGAATGTGACAAATTGAAAATTGTGATATATATTAATATATATATCTAAAAAATTGTTTAATATTTATATATGTATACACACACACACACACATATATATATATATATATATATATATATATATATATATATATAATTCAATAGGTATACTTGGTAATTGTTCAAAGTGGGCTGGTCACAAAAAGGGATATGGTCATAATTTCACACTTTATTGATAATAGTATCAAATTTTATTTAACGGCACGTGTCGGTCACGTGTGTTTTCAGTTCTGGGACGCGGTCCATGTCCCGGTTCGAATCATATAGCGAACCAACGTTCTCTGTTCCCTAAAATTCGCAAATAAACCTAACTGGGTTCCCCTTAAGGGTTTTATTTAGGAGATACTACAACCCGCTATTTATTTACGTTGCCCTAATCCCATTCGGCACAGTGTCGAGGGGAGATGATTGCTCTTTGATAAACATCATCAATTTTATATTCCGGAATATATCTTTCTCTTTTCGACTTTTTAAGTTTAATCGACCTGATATTTTTTTGTATTAAATTATTTTTAATATAGATTATAGAAATAAAAATTTAATTATTTATTTCATAAAAAAATAATAATTGATATAAAGTATTATTCATTTATATAGTATGATATATAAAATAAACTATAACATTTTTTATAAGATTAATATTCAATTTCTTCATTTAAAAAACGATTTCATATTAAACTTTTATAGTGAAAAATAAAATATTATGAAATTAATGAATATAAAATAAAATTGCAAAGCAAAAATCCACCTAATTTCATATTTAACTTTTGTAGAGTTGTAGCATTTTTGTTTTAGTCAAACACCATTTTATTTTATTTTTTACAACTAAAAATATAGATCCTTGCCATGCCAAAGTTCAACATATTACTATATGATTTCATGTAAAAGTTTATATTTATAAAATATGGAATATAAAAAGGTATATTTCCAATGATTTAATACACACTATTATATATGTAAAATAATATATTGAATGAAAATCTTAACAATTATTTATATAAATTAATTTAATTACAAAAAAAAACACAATCACAATAAAATGATATTATTTAGAAAGAGATACTTTAACATATTTGAATCAAACGAATAAATAAATAATGTATAGAATTCCTAGTCATTGCCGTTTGTAAAGAAACGGTCACACCGTCGTTAAAAATGAACGAACGGACACCTGCAAATTCGAATCGGATGAAATACGACGACTTTTCCGAAAAAACTTTTTCATCATACGTCAAAACATTACATTGTGGTGTCTTTTCTGAACGGGTGGTGAAACCGTGACTTTAGAATTTCTATGATTTGTACCGCACCGCGGGATTTGTACCGCGATCCGTTGAATGACCACGCAAAAGCATCGGTAAAAACGGTCAGCGCGTTCTTTATCATTGAAAAAGAAAATACGATCAGCCCTTTACAGGAAATAGATTAAAATTTTTCAAACTCACAATTAATAAGATTTTTTTTTCGTATGATTATTAATGCTGTTCCTACCGACTGCTATTATGCTACCACCCTTTAGAACGTATTTTAGTTAGTAACATTTTTTTCTTTAATATATTTAGAAGTAGACTAAATTGTTTTTTTTTTAGTTTTTAAACAATTTTATTTTTTATCGATTATGTCCTTATTTATTTTTTTATATTCATATTTATGAGTAATTATATTATTTATAAAATAAATATATATATATTATATAACAATAACAATTTTTTAACAATATATAAAAAGAGAAAAATATATTCAAATATGATGAACTTATTAAAAAGATATGTATGACTCGTGATGAATTTTTTTCTAACTTCAATGCAATACTTAAATGGTAAAATCAATTATAAATGCATTGCTTTATAATTGTATACGAAATAAATATCGTTGTGTAATTTTAGATTGAAAACGAACAATCAAATTATATTCTATTAATAACTATTAATTAATATTCATAAATTCATGACCATAATAAAGGTTATAAAATAAACAATTTATACGTACAACTTCTATGTATATATGTGTATATATATATATATATATATATATATATATATATATATATATATATATATATATATATATATATATTTCTAACAGTTATTAAATTGAAATCGAATCTTTGAATTACAAATCCATTGTAATTTCAATGTGTTCCTATTGCATTTTTTTAGCAAAGTCGATTACGTCAACGCGGCAAACATCAAAAAGGACACACAATAAAATCAAAATGAATCTGACTGCGAACTGACATAAAGTGAGCGATTTCAACGATCCAAATTTTAAATTAAATATATATATATATATATATATATATATATATATAATCATTTCGTACGACAAAATAAAACTTAGCCACTTAGCGGAGAACGATTGCCCGCTGAGACGCGTTAATTGACAAGCGTCTCGTGTTAAAAGAAGCGAACGAAGGGGGGAAAAAGAATAAAAAAAATAAAATAAAATAAAACGGAAAAAAAGGGGGGGGAACAAGCGGTTAGGAAAAGAGTGTGTGTGTGAGAGAGAGAGAAAGAGAGAGAGAAAAAAAAAGAAAAATAAAATCGAATAAAAGGAAAAATTGACTCGGGAAAAAGATCAAAATGGCCGCTAATCGGTTACAAATTGAACCGCTTTTTGCGGCTCAATAATCGGATTGGCGAAATTAAATTTTCGTTTCGTTTTAATTGAACGGGACATTTTATGTCGCTCAACCCGTCGTTTATACGTTTTATTATTATAAAATATTTGTATGTATGTATAGATATATTAATGTGTGTGTTTTATCGTACTGAAATAATTCTCGATTTGTATGCTATTTAAATTAATGTTAATCAATAATTTAGTAATGGTCTTAGGCGATGAAAATGAAATTATTTATTTATCGCGTTTTCGATTTCCTGTATTTGACGTTTTTCGATATGCTCGGTTGTTATTTATAATATATATATATATATATATATATATATATATATATATATATATATATATATATATATTTCTAACCGAATTTAACTATTTAACATCTTAATTTGTTTTTCGAATGTCTTGAAACATAATTAATTTAGTTATAAGAAACGCGTTTCGGCTCAAGATACATATTTTTTATGTTACTTTTTTCTTTTGTAATAAGATATTTTTAATACGAATATAGATATATTATTACAATTTGAATATTAATATAAATATAGATACTTTCAAAATAAGATTAAATATGAAATTAATAATTCAATTTTTTCTTTCAAATTATAATAAAATTTTCAAAAATTTCGTATCAAATTAAATATTATTTCAAAATTTTACGTCGAATTGTGTACGTAAAAATATTATATTGCAATATAAATCTTTTATTTTGCAATAAATTTTAATTTTATTTTTTATTATCATTTTCTGATAAAAAATAAAATAAAAATTTATTTAACGGTTTGAATATTCTTTAAATAAGTAATAAAATATTATATATGATATACTATAAACAATTTATAATTTATTTTGTTAATGCTTTTATACGATATTAATTTCAATATTAAATTATATTAATTCTCTTGAAGCGTTCGATCGGTGTATATTTTTAATAGTATTAAAAATATACACCGATTGATTAAAATCCTATTAATCTGAAATTTTCTACAAACATATATATATATATATATATATATATATATATATATATATATATATATATACGATATATTGTGGATCGTGATGACTTATCGATTTATAAATTCGTTCGGTGTCGGTTCAGTCAATAATTACGACAAAAAGGGCCCGAATATCGATCTCGTTAGGGGCCCGTTCTCTCAGCGTGAGTCCCCCGACCAGGTGTGCTCGTCGATTTTACGGGGCCCCCCCGGTGGGCCCCCCGAAAAACATTCCCGAAACGTATAAAGGGGACCCCGAAAAAATAAATTAGCCGACTTCAACGCCTCGCTACGGCCAACGGGACCCCGTACACAAATATTTTCAATATGCCCGACCGGCACCGACAAAACGATAATAAGCCTATGTAAAAACCTATCCTCGCATATAAATATACATTATATATTAACGTATATGTAAATTAAATATTACAACGGACCGGGTGAGATGAAAAAAGGAACAAGTGATCGAAAAGATATAATAAAAAAAAATAAAGAAACGAAAAAGATACCGAGTTCTCGATTCTGTACTTGAATAATATAGATGTCGGTTATATATCATCATCTCGTCCACAACGACTGTATTAGTTAAAGGGGGTGTTATTTTAATAAGCGTTATTAATCTGTTTCGATTTTTTTTCTTTACGGTTCTTTTCTTGTGTATCTCTTTCAAACGCGCATATAAAATATGATTTATATCGATCGCACTTTGTTAAAAAAGATATTTTAATTAAAATCTCATTCAAAGCGTCGTGAATACAAATTGAAAGCTTAAAATGTCGAACGGCCTACATATATTAATGTTTATATTTATGTATGAAATTCTTTATACTGCGCACGAATGATGACATGTCATTTATTCAATTAAACATTTTAATTGCATTATTACATATTTTAATATGAAAATATTTATATTTTTTTATACTCATATTTTTTTTAACGAATCAATGTCAAATCTGAATATTATGCAATATTGATATATGCAACAAATATTATTTAAATAATAACTTTATATAATTGACAGCGTAAAAAATGGTTCGATATTGAAATGATAGAAAATCTACAAATTGTTTTTTTTCGGTATGCGAAATTATAAATCGCTTTAACGATTTCATCGGTCGATATCAAAACGCAATTTAGAATTAATAGTCGATTTTTTTCTGAATCGAAAAAAAACGTACGTTCCGGATGAAATAATCCAAGTAAACGAAACAAAACGAAATCAAAGTACGATTTCCAATCAGGGCACAACAATTAAATTTTCCACTTCTCAACTTTTCGACAGGTGAAAAAAAAAACGACGTTCCTATCGAGAAAAATCAAAAAAATGCCGCTCGATAGATAGATAGGGGTAGAATTTTTTATTTTGTAAGATTTAACGCATCGGTTTCCTTGCGCGAAAGATTGATTTTCGTAGACAATAAATCGTGAATGTGATTGGAAAATCGTGACGGAAATCGCTTTTTTCCCTACAGAGCGTTACGTCTCAAACAAAATTCTGAAGGTTTCGATCGAGAATGGATTTGAAAAAAAAATCTAAAATTCAATAGAATACAATCTAAAATTTCAAAAGATTAAATTCAAATATATACATATAATATACAGAATTGAATTCTGGTTAGACAATAAATAGAAACATAATACTGTTATATCATTTTTTTTTTATAAATTAACATTGAATTAAAAATATCATATTTACAATAAATCAGATGTAAAATTTATTATTATTGAAATTGATATATATATATATAGATTTGAATCTATATATCATTAACACTTATAAAAATAGTTGAATCAAATGAAAGTTTATTAAATAATATATTTACTCATTAAAATAATAAAGACATCATTATTTCAATTTGTAATATTGAAAAATAAATTTGATGATATTTTCATATGTAAATTAATAATTGGATTTCATTAATAAATAAATCGATACTTTAAAACACTATTTCACTATTTTAATTATTATATAAATAATTAATTTTAAAAAATTACATATACAATCACACACACACACACACACACACACAATGATAAATGCACGTTTTATGATATGCGTTATGTGCAAGCACAACAATAACATAATATATAATAGTAGCATGGAAAAGTTGGAAATTACAGTGGAACGCGTATACAAAACTTGGTTCAATTTGTACGTCGAGACCGATTCGAATTGCTCGTTATTCATTTATACCCGGAAAGACATCCATTTAGAAATAAATCCGAATACCGTTCGTCAGAGATAACCAATCGGGTTGAACGATTTCAAATCAAAATCGTGATATACACAACATCAACTAAAATATGCGAACGCTTCTTAATATTACGCTTATAACGCTTTAAATGCATATTTATAAATTAATCTTACCGTATAATGTTGAACTACAATCGCGAATATATTGAATTAAAATATATACATATAAAATATATCTGTTCTTTTAATATGAACAGATTTTCACAAAACCGTTTAGTGTCAATCACGTTATATTTTCGCGAATATATTCTTCGTTTCGTTTCATTTTATTTATTTTTTTTTTGAAACAGTGCGAGAGTCGAGTGTTTGAGAATTCGAAAGTCGAGTGCTTTATTTATTTTTTTCTTCGTTCACATCACCTTCGAATCCCTAGCATCCTCGGCTTCTGGTTGATTGGGCTGTCATGGCCGTCCACATCGGGATAACATCTCAATTAACACCTGTATATTCATTATACTTTATCGCGGTCGTGATATTCACTCATACACGTTTATGAATAATCATATATATATATATATATATATATATATATATATATATATATATATAAATTTATATTGACTATACGTATGTATATAGCATGATTCAAAAAAAAAAATAACAGTATTAAATGAAATATTTTTAATAAAATAATCAATTAAACTACAATTTTTATTTTAGATAGAAGCATCATTTTTGTATTTCAAAAATATGAGTGTGCATAAATAATTAATTAATTTTACAAATTTTTCTTATATTATATATAAAACGATATAATATCACTTTTTAAAAACAATAAAAAAAATATTCGTATTGTTACAAAAAATTTTAGTAATAACTATATACGATAAATATTACAATTATGGCAAAAAAAAATAATCAACTAAATAAAAATACTACCGATTTTATGGAGCGTCCTGTATCGGCCCACATCACGTCGCTTAATCATCGACGTATTTTAATTTCGCGCATATAATTCAACGTCGATATTGATTTAAAAAAATCGAATATATTTTATTATACTGTCCGATTCCATACTAGAATGTCGCTTAAAAAATATTATTTTATTTTATTATATATATATATATATATATATATATATATATATATATATATATATATATATATATATATATATATATATATAATACTGGTAAGGATATTATCATCTCATTTATCACTTTTGTTCGCAGCGTCTCACTTCGCCATCGTTCATATGATTGATTGTTATGAATATATATATATATATATATATATATATATATATATATATATATATAATATTTTTTACGTTCGTTTTTCTATCTTATATTGTATCAACGCGAATCAAAATAAATTCGTTTCTCGGTAGCGAAAAACTATTTTATTCTCGTGGCGTTTTTGTCCCTTGAATAATACGATTTTAATTTAGATGCTTCGTTTTTCGAAACGAATTACAAAAGTGCGACGTGTAATATAAAATGCGATTCAATTTATCAAACCTTTTGAATACGTGTTTCGGATCTGCGTTCCAATGGCGTATTTTTGTTTTTGATTTGTATCGACGCTGAATATTTCATATTAATTTTTAACTATAACATTTATATATTGTATTACATGTTAAATATATATATATATATATATAGATTTTTTATATCAAAATTATTCATATAATTAACTGGAAGCTTTCATTTATTTACATCAATTTAATATATTTATATAATTTTTGTAAATTATAAATGAAATAAATATATACTTTCCATTTACTTGATTTCTATTATTTTTAAACAATTAAATATAAAATCTATAAGGAACAATAATTAAGTAATACAATTTCCAAATTATAATAAAGTATAAATCATATCCTATTATATAATTTAACGAAAAATCAGTGCGGGAATTTTATTTTTCGTTTCTTTTTTTAATTTAATTATATTTATGAAATATTCGAGTTTGAAACATAATAAGTCCACTACGTGTTGAGTGAAATATAAATGAATATAAACATATTTCGGTTTATATCTTAACAAATGCGATACCCCCGAGTTTCGAGACATTGATTTAATGCGGTTATTTCATATATTTTTTTCTAATTTTATATATATATATATATATATATATATATATATATATATATATATATATATATATATATTATCACACTTAATATTTAGATCAGATAAGACGTTTTCTGCCACTACATACGATTATTACTATTTTTACCCGAGGCTAAATTTGCCCCCGTTTATTTTGTGATTTATAAACGTTTTCGGAAGAAAAAAAAATGTTCATATATTTGAAACGAAATAGGTTCAACGATTTAGTGAAAGTCGACAGGAAATCCTGTGGCAATTTTTCTTATTATACTTATTTATTCCCTCATTTTTTATTGAAAAATATATATTTGGGAATTTTATATTTAATACGTTTATATACGTTGTCAACACGATTATAGGCGTGTATAATATTTTACATAAAATATGATAATTTAGCCTTCGATATAATAAATCATATTTATACGAAAATACATTACGTAAATCTTTAATTATATAATACCAATGATTGAAATATAATAAAATCTATCATTTTCTAATTAAATTAATATTTTAATATTTTTTTAGTATTGGAGAGTATTATTTTATTTCAATTCTAACATCTATATCTTAGATTTTCTACAATAAAGATTATTATAAAAAAGTAAACCGATTACTATTATAATTTAAATTATAAATCAACAATAAAATTTAACGCAATTCAAAAATATTACATAATACTTTTGGGTGCATATTAAAATGTGTTAATATAAATTATTCATTATAATTATAGCACGAAAAGTTTGAATATTACACCATTGTTATTAAATGTGTTTATATGCGTTTGTGTGTCATATATTTTTAATTTATTGCGATGTAAACTCGTTTAGAATATTATTAACGTCAACAGCATACCAAACTCAGTGTGAACTTAATATAATATAATGAAATTTAAATAAAAATTCGATATATTTGCGCAAACGAAATAGACTAAACGGGCGAAACGGAAAAAATATTTGACGTTTTAAAATAATTTTTATAATATTTTCGCATACACATTTTTGTAATTTATTTATATAAACAAAATATTTTTTTCTCGGAATTTCATTTAGGCCATTGAAATAAAACATAGTTAGATTTTTTATATTGAGCATTAAATAGAAAACTTTTAGAAAATTTGGAGTCATTTAGATAATATTAGAAATATTTTAGAAAACTATAGAAAATAATAACACGAATATTTAACATATTATATAGCATATTTAATTTTGATATAAAAAAAATAATGGAATATTTAATCCTTTTTATGACTACAATTTGATAAATTGAAGAAAGAAAAATTATATAATAAAAGTTTATCTCTTACTACTATTATATAATTGCAATTTTTTTTATCATCACCCTTTTATATCTCAATAATAAAATTCGAAGTGATAATTAAGAGAGGCAGGTGAAAATTGCGAAAATACTAAAGTCATTTGCATAACAGTAATATAATATAATATATAAATAATAATAACCAACGGTTGCAATATAGTCAATTATATTAACGATCATATAATTAACGACACACTATGATAATCTTCATTAATGACAAACGTTTACATGCGTAATTTTCCTTTGAAAATCATTGAAAATATTTACTAATTGAGAAAAAAAATGCAGAATAGAATTCAATATTAAATTTTGAATAACACGTATATTGTTAAAGAATAATTAAAATATTTATACTATTACCATATATTTTTATACATTTTAATATATTTACTACCTAATATATTTACTACCTACCTACCTGATAAAATTTTATATTAAATATTTTGAAATTATAAATGTATATTAGTAATATGAATCAATATTTTTCTATAATATTAAATATAAAATTATTATTTCTTATTAAAATGTATAATATAAAAGGGAAAAAATAATCAAATATATGATACATTTTTAGCACACATACAGTCTTAAAAATTAAATCTTTTAATAGTCGAAACTTTGATTGATTCAATTATAAATTGATTTCAATATTTAAATTTATTTTTTTTTGTATTAAATTTAAAGTAAAAATGATTACTATTATGATTTTTATTCCGATATATAATATTTGCAATAATAATTAAAAATAATTTGATTATACTAATAAATAAAAAAATATATAATTAATTATCATTTCGATAATTTCTATCACTTTTATCAAGTCACACACACACACGCGTGCGCGCGTGTAATAAGCATCTTTTTATTTAATTTATTTTTAATACAGTATTTAAACACACACCTTCGATTCGATTAATAATTATTATTATTTTTTTATATTTCGTAGCACCGGTTGCATCATTTAACCACTGTGCCACCGGGCGTGTGTCGTTGCGAGGCGTTGATGTGTTAATTACAATATGATGAATGTGCGCCCCACAGTTTCGAATTAATATATACTACAGGTGCCGGCCTCAAACCGTGAGGGTGCGAACGAAACAAAAAATCAACACATTCATTAAAGATAGAAAAGGATGCATATATATTTACGCATTCACGCCTTTCGAAAATGGAGTCGGTGTTACGCGCTCGACGGGAGTGGGGAATCATAATAAATATATTACGTGAAAAAAAGACGTATGTACCATATTTTTTTTTAATTCATTAAATTAATTATAATCAAAATAATTGTTGCTTCAATAGTTTTATATATTAATATATAATAAAATAGTATGATATATGATACATAAAAATCGTTAAAATATTTTAATTAATATATTTTTATAATTCATATATATATATTAAATATGGCGATAACATTACTATTATAATAGATATAAGTCAATTTTTGGAATTATCAGGTGCTGATTTATTTTTATACAGGATGAGGTCGACAATTCCACGCCCAATTTACGAATATTAATTTCCACGGCAGGATTTGACACGTCGTTGCATTTCTTTCGAAAATGTTTTTTTTTTTTTTTAATGAAACGTCAACGTTTATAAATGAAAAGTGAAAATATGCAAATGATATCACGACGAATCAAAGTTACGAACTTAACGTAAATTAATCGATTCGATTATTGCAGGTGTTGAATTATAATATTATCATATTTGATTTTCATAATAAAAATTATTAGAAAATTTTTAATCTCTGCTTAATACTGAAGAAACTACCTTATATCAAATTTTCTTTTAAAATGTCAATATTATTAAATATATATAATTTACATATTAATTATTATTATCTACCTTGCAGCACAATTAATATCAATTACTCAAACTGTCAGAACATAATAAATGATTAAATTTTAAAATGTATATATTGATAAAAAATAAATAAATTACTATTTCCAATTTATCACATTTACATCAATATACAATTCATTAAAATAAATAAATAAAAAAAATACAAAATAATTCTAAAATCACACGATTGTTTTCCTTTGAAGCGAACGATTTGATCTATTTTGAAAATTGTTGTGATTTTCCCTTCGATACGAAATCAAATCAAACAAACGCGATTGAAATACACAATATCTAAAGCGTAATAAAAATAATAAGTCGCGAATAAAAAAAATACGAACAAAACGAAACAAAATTAATCGTGCCCCCCCCCCTTCTCACTCCTTCCGACAATTTAAAAACGAAATCAATACGTTTCGTTTAAAGCGGAAATTATTAAAAAAAAAATACCCCGTCGATTTCATTGTACGGCTTACGAATGAAAATTAAAGCATGATTGTGCAAATATTCGTGAAATGAAAAAATAAATAAATAAAAAAGTGTATATAGTATTGATTTTTATCCATTTACAAAAATTGTTCGTTTTTCTTTTTCAACTAAAGAATTTAGTGTTTTTTTTTTTTGTTAATTAAAGCGCTACTTAAGAATTATGTTTTAAGAATGGAAACATCGAAATAATAGGAAATTTATTACTTTCTTTACCGTTACGATTATTATGAGAAAAAAATACACCATTTTATTGAGCAAATATAATTTCAATTATCCAGTCCAAATAAAAAGTATATCTCAAAAAAATTCCGAAAATATAATTATATATTTTTTTTATATTATAAATCAATAACAGATTCATTCGTTTATTTTTATTATAAGAAATTGTTTTGATAGCATTTTTTGACAGCATATAAACAAAGTTTTATTGTAAATATATGCTCATAATTGAAAAAAAATATTTTTTTATATATTTCATTAGAAATAGAATACGACATAAACTAGGTCACTTATTAAAATAAATCGTTTTTATTTTTTATATAAATCGATAAATTTTTAATAAACAGTATTTTTATGTAATGTATATTAAAAAAAAAACAGTTATAAATAATATAATTATGAAATATAAAAATAAA